>OZ026612.1:137593762-137728762 GCA_964020975.1 Hermodice carunculata | reverse complement strand
TCCTAACAGGATAACACAATGGTTATAGTGGGGAGTGTTTTTAATAATAGTTATCAGCTAGCAAAGTGAGCAAATTTGACATGCAGTGTACGGGGACTTGAATAAGTGTCCCCCACAGCCTCAATCTGGTTTCTGCCACCAGAGGACAGTAGTGTTCCAAATATGGCAGGGACTTTTGGGAAAATCTAAATAAAGTAGAGGTGCTGTGGACCTGTGTGATGCATGTGGACCCTGTGGACTGCTCTTGTCAATCATTGTTCATGATAAGCAAAGGGATAGGGCACTTCTTTGCTTTGAACAGACACCGTCCACAGCAATCCTGTCGTTTTGCATTAGATATGAGATTTCCTCCAAGAAAGACCTCATCACTGCTTCCTATTGTGAGCCAGTTACTCAATCAAGTGGCCTACGTCTGAGACATCGTTTCAAATTCACAGGAGTTTCACTGCAGACCAAACTGGTCAACACATCACATATGGTGTTGAAGTAACCATTAACCAGGTAGACTGTTTTCGTCAGTGCGATAAACTGGATCCCAGGTTTACGACCATGACTCCTTTCTATATTTTCATAATATCCCCTTGGCAGCACAATAGCAAGGACGATATAACTGTGTATTTTCAGGTCGAGTTTGAACAATTATTGGGGGGGATTTTGAGAAATATATCTTAGGAGTGAATTCTAAAGCATGTAATATACCAGTACTAAGAAAAATATTGCATGGTGCCTACAAGTGCACTTGCGAAATTCTGTCACCATACAGCTCGAACTGGATAAGTACAATAAAATCTACTTTCACATTAATTAACTGCGAAGATATTTGGAACAATGGTGGTGATGAATTTAGTGAATTCTCCCCTAAATTAATAGAAAAAATGTTACTGGAAAATATCCAATCCAATGGCAGAGTGAGATCTCCCGACAAAGCCCTGCCCGACAAAAAGTTAAGAGCATATACAAAATTCTTATCAAATTTCAAATTGGAAAAATATTGGACTGTGTTAAAGAATGCAAACGAGAGAAAAATATTAACTCGATTGAGAGTAAGTATATCAAAAAAGGTAGACATGAAAGGCCAGTAAAAATCTCTAAAGATGACGAAATTTGTGACTTATGTTTGGAGGTGGAAGATGAGAAACATTATATTTTGAACTGTCAAAAGGTCAGAGAAGCCAGAAAAAGGTTACTTGATACTCTGGGTGGACTCATAGTTGATTTTGAAAGTTTAACGTCGGAAAATAAATTTATGAGACTATTGAAATGTGATGACATTGAAATGATTTGGCAAATTGAGAATTTTATGAAAAAAACTGTGAAAATAAGAGGAAAGTTAGAGATTATAGTTTCTTAATCCGACTTTTCTTCATGACCACCATGGCGCGGTGTGGTGTGTTTGGTCGGCTGCGTCCCTGTGAACCGCTCCGATGCCTAGTTTTAGGGTCAGGTTTTACTTCTGGGGCTGTATTCACAAACAGTTTAATCTGATCATGAATTTAATCCTGAAATGAAAGTCAATGTGCCTTTGACCTTGAACTACTGAATCGTTAGCCTAATGTTTGATCTAAACTGCAGCATTAATTAATCTATGTTCTCCACTGTAATATGAACTTTGGAACTAAATTTTCTACTTTATAAAATCCATCTGGATTTAATCCAAGTTTTAATCCTGGATCACAAGATGAAATATTTGGTTCAAACTAAGATTGATTTAATGTAATGAACCTATAAATCCATAAATATTCATATTGTAGCCAAGAGCACAAATTGGCTAATCCTCGAGGTTTTGATCAAAGATTGAGCCAATAATTAAATAGTTTAGGGCCCAAACCACATTAGTTTTAATTTGGGGATTAAAGTTAGGATCAGATCAAACTCTTTCCGATTAAAGCCATGGGTGCTCGAGACGGCCCATGGGGGCAATGTCAGCTGGCCCACCGCATCACATTGCAGGGCGGTAACCACGTGTTACGCTCGGCTTGGTGCTGAGAAATAAGGTATAGTTTATTGCAGTTACGTGTATTGTATTGTGTTTTTTCGTGTGTATTGTATTAACATTTTGTATTGTATCGTATTGTTTTTTTGCGTATTGACAGACAAATTACCGTGTATGGTGTGAAATAGTGTAGTTGTAATGACGTAATTCGTTCACACTCATGGACCCAGGTATAAGTGGCGCCTTTTGTTTTTGTTTCTATAAATTTGTGGCTTTTTGTTTACATGTTGGAGAAAATTAGCTGATTATCCAGTTTATGAATAATAAACCTAGCTTTTTGCAATATTTAATGGTGACCCTATCATAATCTGACGTCCTTTGCTCGTAATGGATCGCACGTCCAAGACCAATGTCTTTAACCGCGGTGTCAGTGAACCTGCAAAATTCCAATTGACCTACCACATTTCAATCAGAATGTGCATGCTTATTAAATGATAATTTGAGGGAGCAGTTGCAACACTCACACTTTTGTAGGAACCAGAAGGTTGCACACTTTTGTAAACAAAAAAAATCCGTAGTTCAATTGTTTCAGAAGAGAACATTATAGAGAGCAAAAATCGGCTCCTCTTAATTATACGGAGTTGATGTTTGACAGGGCGAATTGAACCATTTACTGCTGAACAGCATATTGCTATAGGGAACGGAAAAAACTAAAGGAAGCTATATCGCACATATTACGGAGGTCAGCAAGTAGGGCCGTTCCCACAAATTCGTGGGGCGATGCTACCGCGCAGGAATTTTCAGCCCCCTAAAACTTTTTAGCCTGCTGTTGTATCTTTCAAACTTCCCCAACCACAAAATTTGATGCTTGACTTTGATAAATATTCATTAATTTGAGGTAGGGAACTTTTTAGAGTCGTAAAAACTTTGTTAACGAGTTGTAAATAGACATGTCAGTCAAGGTAACGGTTATGAGGCTCACTTTGTTGCATGTATATTGTCCCAAGTCATAACATCAATCTTTCAAACATCCTGCTGATATGCTGTACAAAGCGCACATATTGACAAATTTTGGGTTTTAAAATTGTTTCCACATTCAATCTGAACGGCGGGTTTGATACATTGTTTTATTGGAATAAATATGCTATGAGCATTTTGTCTATATGAGGGTCATCATACCAGTGTTACTACCAAATACGGCTCCACCCATTTTAGCAAAATTACACCATACAGTATCGGGAGAAAAGCCTGCACAACATCACGTGCCCTGTGGGTTGTGAGTCTTCAGACCCGCAGTGTAGTTGTGACCAGAAACACACAGACTTTTGCGTCCATATTGGCTGCTTTTTCATTCTATTTGGTCTGCATTCCGCTCTTCCATTATATTGTGTATATGGAAAAATAAAAACTCTGGAATGAGGGGCCAAATATACAGTGCGATCGGAAAGGCTACTTGTACATTTCTCAGTCTGGTATACATGGGAATCCTTTGTTGTAATAGGGTCCTTGGGGCAAATGACGGAGATGACGCCCAGTTCCATAGCTTTGACGCATAGTATCTAAAAAGTAAAACAAAAAACCAAAAACAAATACAAAATACAAAACAAAACAAAAAAACAAAAAGAACAAAAAAAACAAAAAAAAAAAAAAAAAAAAAAAAAAAAAGAAAAAGAAAAAGAAAGAAAGAAAAAAAAAAACAATCCCGAATATCGGGAAGAACACCTGATATTCATCATGTGCTAGAGTTCCAGTTAGGCATTCTGGCATCATAATATACCTTGGTGTTTGGTAATGTGGCATATTTTATTTATCCAATGGAAGTCATTTAACCAATGGTCTGTCTTTCCTTACTTCAAGCAATAACACAGTCAGTTATTTGTTTGCTGTCAAGCCAGCACACCCTTCAACCATTCCCAAAAACAATTATCTTTGTAGCATTCAACACTATACAACAGGTTTACGATAGTATTTTTTTTCCTTTTCGGGGGAGGCGGGTTAGAGCGAAAATATGTTCTTGTGTCAGAGTATATTTTTGTTTTACCTTTTCTAATTTGCCAAATAAGCGACCATATGTCTATATGTCTATATATATATATATATATATATATATAATTTTCACCTCGAAACGGCCGGGTCTCGAACCACAAACCTCAGCCGAAAATGGGAAACGCGCATATCCAAACCCCCATTCCTAAAGAGAATGGTTTATTGGGGGTAAGCTACAATCGGTACGATCTAGTTCATTGCATTTAATCCAGTACAATTATATACACTGCATTGGGAGTTGTCTCCCAGATCGGAGACTATACACATGCAAGTCACCAGCATCAAAGGAACACTGGAAAAATATGTATGTACATTGACAACGGAACGTGTGTGTGTATGTCCATGCATTCAATAAAACCCATTAATTATGGACTAATTTTACTCGTAAAAGTAAGCTTTTCTGAGAACTGTGTCTAATAGCACAAAGTACCACGTAGCCGTACGATATGTGTGACAGGAATCCCTTTCAATAGTGTGTAAATTTGCGTGAAATTATGGTGGCAAGTCTCACTATTATATATATTTCTAACGTATTATGTTCCTGGGTAACAGCGCATAGTTCACATCATATGTACATCACAACACATTTTTTTTTTACATAAAACTAAATGCATGGTACACTGCTTTTGGGAATTGGCAAAAACAAAACAAACAAACAAAACAAAACAAAACAACAACAACAACAACAACAACAACAACAACAACAACAACAAAAAACCCCAAAACCAAAAACAATAAAAACGAAAAACAGAATTAAAAAAACAACCCCCCCCAAAAAAAAACAAAACAAAACAAAACAAAACAAAACAAAACCAAAAAAAAAAAAAAAAAAAAAACCAGGGAAGTGAAAGAACAGGATAAATGAAAATAAGATACAAATAACCACGTGTACGTTGCAGTCAGGATGACACAGCTAAGGATCTACATCATCCGTTGCCGATAGAAGCACGTGTATAAATTGATTTGTGAATTACATCTAGTTTCAACAGAGTATATATATCAGTTATTTAGCGGAAACCAAATATCTTAAGCATTAATAAACAAATACGAGACATGCCCATTAATTTCCCGCTGCAAAGCACTGGGTTCACACCTGTTGATCACGGAGGACACTTGCACATCACTGTCCCAGACAGGGCCAGATACCCCTTTCTCACAAAATTAGTGTCTTTTAGAGAAATTCGAGTTTACAAATACCAAATTCATATCAATTTAGTGTTTCCTAAATTGGTTACAAGAACAAATTCCCATCTGCCTGTATTCTTTATTTCCAAAATATTAGATATATCTCGCTTGTACACACAAGAAGCGGTCCGTATCTCGCCAGGCGAGACAATGGTAACAAAGACAACCAGGTATGCAGTTGTGACGGGAAATTAATATGCATGCCTCGTGTTACAATTAAACTTCGAAAGCGTTTTACGGACGAAAGAACAATGAAGCAATATTAGAATATTTGCTTACATATAGCAATTTAATTTAACATATGCACAAAATCGACAGTAAGGGTATGTATGAATATATATCAGACCCAGCGAGCATAACTGTCTAAGCATCGATAGAGAAAGGTTTAGCTGCTGGATTCGAGCTATCACACAAACATGAGCAAACTCATATTGATTAGTTTCGTAGGCTTGACATCATCTCGTCGAGACTATGCACACGGCAAAATAGTTGGTGGTAATTCTGGTTCGACCCTCTTGGGTGCACTCCAGAGCTGCGGGATATTTATTACTTTATTTTAGGTTGTGGGTGATTATGAATGCTGGTGCCTATCAGAGTGATATGTTTATACTGTGTATATCTAGCATGGTGTTAATATACGGATTCATGTGGTGTTGGGAGCTTTGCCCCCTGGATTGTTTGCCAATATGAAAATGGATGTGTTCCCGTTGCTCCGCTTTCGAACAAGAATAAGGAAAAGTAGATCAAGGCATGGATATTGGGAGCTATCATTTTATTAATAGGACTCCTGAATTTATTTAGACTCACACACACACACCAACACACACACACCAACACATACACATACGCACTCGCACACATGCACGCACGCACACACGCACACAAAAAGAGATACTTGATACTTTGCACTTCTGTTTCACCTACACACAATCTCGGTTTTTTAAAATAGTATTGGTATTGAATATTTAATTCGTAAACATTAAGAACAACCATGTTTTGACCATTTTTGTCTAATCAGATCCATGTAGAAAAACAACAATTAAATTACAACTTTCATTCGTTATTACGACTTACCTCGTCATTACTAGATATCGTTTCAGTGGGAAAAAACTGAGCGTTATGTTGGTAGCAAACGGTCGTCATATTAAACTACGGTGGCACATTGTTACCAACTTGAAAGTCCCTTTTAATCCGTAATTACAGGTTCTTTTTATGAGAGTTTACCGATCTGCATTGCTATCATATTGTCTGGACAAATCCTAACGGTATATTTACATAGATACAAGTGACCGGGTAACAAATTAAAGTGACGTCAAAGGAGTGTGTAAAAGGGGAAAGGATATGTTTCAACAATGTCCAAGTTACCTAGGGCCTAGCAAAAACATATATCTGGTTCCGAAAACCCGACCGACCCCACCGAAAAGGCCCGGGTCCCGACCATAATTGAATTTTATGAAACATAAAAAAATAGTTTCAAGCCGCCATTCCCTAGTAAACATTGATCGACCCTGGCTGAAAGATTTTCATCGAGAAAGTGGCCGTCATGCACACCTATTTTGAAGTAACATCAACTCAAACAAAGCACTTTATTTCAACTTGTCTGGAATGGAGGGGTAACTTGGGCCAGAGAAAGAGCATATCTGCATAGCCACAGAGGTTGGGTGAAACAGAAAAGCCATAGGCCCGGTTGAAAGATTTTATCGAAAAAAGTGACCTTCATGTGCCGTTGTTGTGCAGTAAAGTCAAGTCAAGCACAGCATTTTATTTCAACTTGTCTGGAGGGTTAACTTGGGCCAGGGAAACAGCATAGTTACCACTTTTTTTCTTTCGTTTACGCGTTAAAAATTGAACATTAGTTTGTCATCAATGAGATACTATATTAAGTGAATGTTAAATATGTCAAGTTTTCGGGAGACTGCATACGCATAATTTCCTAGAATGAGTAAGATTATGTCTTATTTATAAGGGGTGGTTTATCCAAAGCCAACATAACACAGAGTTGTAAATTGTTCATCAAATTGACGATAAACAGGGCCACACGATCGATCTTTGACATAGACAATAGCAAGCTTGATTTTCTGCGCAATATTACTTGCTTTGCTTGCTGACCATCATGGTCTTTTTATGAGGCGATTTCCTTGCCTCATATTGTCACGATCAGATCTTGGCAGTCATTGCATTCCCCTTCACGTACACTGCGCACTTCAAAACACTTTTCCGAGCTTTCATCTGTTGACATCTGCATGGCCAAAGCATGCTTACTACTACACTTTAAATGCTTACATAAATTTGGCAACATTGTCTTACATTTTATCAATATTTTTCAAACCATAACTACCACACGCATACCCATTTAATTATCATTTCTGCCAATCACACTAGCGACCGCCGTATTGGTGTTGATCAGGCGTATTATCCCCTGCAAGTTACATGATAAGAATTTATGTTGCAGATTTTATCTGCCTCACGCGAACATCTCTCAACCTTCGGCTTCGCGATCTACCGCGCTCCGAAGAACACACTCGTTTGTTCTGTGGGCTCAGATACCCGCACTCGCTATAGTTTGTCTGCATATATCATTACAATATAATCTGAGTTCGTTATAAATCCAGCTTCATTGTACCCCCATCCCACCAAAATTGTGACATTCCTTTGTTCAGGAAGCTCTTGTGTTTTGAGTAACTAAATGGCCCAGGATGAAATAAGCAGTCTCTGTTTTAAAATTTGTTCAAGTCTAGGTAGTAACTTCATATGTCAAAAAACAAACAAACAAACAAAAAACAAAACAAAACAAAACAAAATACCCCCAAAACACAAAAAAAATGAAAAAAAACCCCGAAAAAAACCCCAAAAGAAATAAATAAAATAAAAACAAAAACAAAAACACCCCCCCCCCGCATTTAACCAATCTGAAGGGCTCTAGATGTAACATCTCCGCTCACTTCTCAGTGACATCTGACATGATCAGGATGTCCTGATTCCAGATACCATTAAACCTTCTTGGACAAAGCCCGACCACATTTATGTTGCAAGTGACGGCGACTTTTTTCAAGGTAACGTTATTTTTGTGAGTGGGTCTAAGTACAGAATGTGGTGCCAGTTACCCTATGAAATGCATACCGTGAAAATTATAAACTTTTTGGTGCAACTTTTTTTCTAAATTTGTCCAAAAGGAAATGCAACTGATGATTTGGTAAAACAGCGTGTACCGGCTCAACATATGATCTTGTAGCTGAAATTATATGAGATGTGCAATTAAAAAAGGAAAAACACCGGGCACACTCTTTAAGTGATTTTTTTTATCGTCAAAGTGCGTGTAGAATGCTTTCAGTATGTCAGACCAGATTAGGTGAATACAAGAGGTATCCTGATTGGATGTCAGACAACATTAGGTGAATGCAAGAGGTATCCTGATTGGATGTCAGAGAAATATTTGACTGTATAGTGTAGCATCCATTTGCCTGCATGTCCGAGTGTCATGCAGTATCCCAATTGCTTTGTCTTTTTTCCCGGTATTGGTTCATCTTGTCTACTGTTGATATCCTCGCCGCCCGACTAATTCTCTCCACTTTCATGGAAGCTTTGTTTTATCTATTTGCAGAAAACCTGCTGCGCCAGCTTCGATAAGCAAGACAGAAAGCCCAAACCTGACAGACAAGCAGAAATCTTATTCTCTCCTGAAATGCACCCACATGTCAATAGCCCACGATTTGCATGATTGACCAGTCAATGGGAAGAAAAACGTCGACAGCGAGGCCGATGCGATTGAGAAGCTCCAGTTGCCTCCTTTCTTTTGATACTGCCGCTGATTGACGACAACCAACCAAACCATTTTCCTCCAAAGTATACGAACGGAATATAATTTGATGAGGCCAAATTAGAATTACAGGCATTATCCATGCAGGATGCAGACGTGGATGGAACCAAGACAGGCGTCTTAAATTGTAAGCGCACTCTGGCCTGGTGTATATCTAGGAGACATTGACCCATCCAGCCAGACTCAATGTATTGCAATCCTGTGTTTAACTGTATACCAAATGCAGGCAGATTGCATCTGAAACCTAGGCTGAGAAGAAGTGATTTGCAGACCGTCAGAATTGTTTATCTTTCCACGTGTCATCGATTTTCTATGTGCAAATTTAATATTATTCGGCTTGGCCATAAAGGCAGACAGAACCACTTCAAGGACCGTTACATACAAAATATGGCGTTATTGAGTTATTGATTACTCTACATGTGTGCTTCGGCGTTACTTAGAGGTGACCAAGCTCAATTCTCACCCAATCGGCAGATTAAAACAGTACCGCAGCTGTAAAAGGGGTCCCCGTTTAAGGTGTTGCGTTTTCTTACACAGCCTCTGCAGGCTTTGAACACAATATCCGACATGTCGCTAGTTACAGCACGGTCTTGGGGGAGTAGATTATTTTCAGAAGAGGATAATGAGTTGTTGCTTGCAGTTCATTGATGCGGCACAAAAAGAAAAAAAAAATGTTATGCAGGGAGTTGGTTAGGGAAAGACAAAATGATACAAAGCGTGTCAAAATAATATGAACAGGAAAAACGGGAAAATCAGCACGGAAAGTACATTTTAAGATATTGTTGCACCGAGATGAAGTATCAAATATGTATAAACTGTCGCCCTCGTTGAATGTATCAGCTAGCATAATCCCACGTAAAATCATACAAAGTCATATTAAAAATATCTCGTACATAAATGTGTATAATAAATTTAAGACCTGGCCCGTGTATACGAAAACACAACTGGTTATTACATAATGCAGTCATCTCGTACATAAATATGTATTATGACTTTGAATCCTGGCCCGTGTCTACGAAAATACAACTGGTTATTACATTATGCAGTTATCTCGTACATAAATGTGTATTATGACTTTGAGACCTGGCACATGTCTACGAAAATACAACTAGTTATTACATAATGCAGTTGGACAGTTTTGGGTGTAATTAGTGTTAAATACAGACATTTTTGCGCTTAAATCTTTCAAGATTTGCAAAAAATGGGATTGACACGTGCAAGCGAAAAATGTCAATCACGTGTTTTTATACAATACTTACAATGATTGGGAAATAGAAAAGAAGATGGTGGTACTTATGATCGTAGTTTTAAACTGCCATCGTTTATGCAGCTTCTACTGTATATTTGATAATAATTAACATATTTTCAATAGAAAATCATACGCGGATTAATTTCATAAGGTTTCAACAAATATGGTTGAACAAAATTATTGGTGTTAAAATTGAAATTATATTTTGTTTCTCATGGCATATTAAGGAACTTGAAATTAGCTATTTTTGATCATCAAACTTAGGTAAACATTACTTGTATAATATGTTTATGTGCCAATTCTGTCATTTCGTTGTCTATAGGTGGATAAATGTTTGTATTTTGCACAACTGTACGCCAAACACTTGTATTTTACGGGGTAATTGTCAACGAATAAATGTCAGATGTCATTTTAGCTTTCCCCTCCCCCAATTATTCAAGAGACAGCAGCATGTCTGAAGTTGAGTGCGCCAATAGGAGTTCATAAGCGTTTGTCAGATCACAAGCTATACTGACAAGAGAAGTTTATAGATTTATGACGAATCTACGCTAAAGTTGTAATGACTGTCACGCCAAGAAAGGTCCTGAAATAAACCTTATCGAGGAAGGCTTGATAATTGGCGGAGAGAGCTCAAACATTTTCTCATTAATCACAGCCGGTGATTTAATGACACGCATCGACAAATTTGATGGATGCACCAACCTAGGACAACAAGTGTAATGACAGGCTTTATTAAAGGTTAGCTGGCGAGAAATACCTTCTTCGGCATTCCCAAGTGCAATCAGTGGATTCAAACTACTTGGGCTCCATCCGTTCACTATTGACAAAATTGGCTATCAATAAATTTGAGCTACGGCAGGCTTCTAAAACAGGAAGGGTTGGATTTGGATGACTGATGCATTAAAAAGATGCAGAAACAGCTTATATTGATACCACATAAAAAGGTGCTGCATGACAGTTCAACAAGACAGTTGAGGCAGTGCAGGATATGGCAGCTGTTGCCTTACCAACTAAATACAACTCATCATACAATGGCTATAGCATATTCTTACACTACAGACTTGATGACTTCGTGCAGCCATACGCTTATTGAATCAAGAGGCTGTGAGTGTCTAGGCTTCCTTATTGCTATTATTACTGGCCTTTTAATCACCGAGGAAATGAAATGATTCTGATGATTGCTTTTTGGGCTACAAATTGTTATTCCACTCACTGGCAGCCAAGCAACATATTAGAGCTTTTCGAGTGAAGCCTTCATACGAAAATGTTTTATTTGGAATATGTTGCATTGACCAAAAGTAGATTTATTACTTGAATCAAAATGGAGGACAACAGTTATGCTCATATTGGGGCATATTATTGCTGTGTGCATAAAAGGGAGCTGCTATTATTTCACGCAGAATATTTTAAAATGCTGTTGCTTTGGTAACAAATTATTACTTCATTGCACAACAAATGGAAGCAAGATGCTCTGATTTTGATATGAACAGGTGGTATACAAATGTGTCGTGTCTTGCACATTTTCTGCTGTTTTCTTTACACTTTACAATATCAGGTATCTCACAACTGCATAATACCAGGATAAATTGAATTTGTACTTATAGTTATACAGAGTTTAAATACGTGACATTGTCATTTTTGCCCAAGGGTAGGGCATCTGACCCGTGATCAGAGATGCGGGCATCGATAATGTATTTTCTTGTTCAACACCCATCTATGAAAGTCGAGCTTGTAGTATCTTCTACGGATTGTTCAAAAAGAATTCACAATACCACTGTCATAGAATTCATAAAACATAGCAATTTGCAGGATTTATATTTGTTTTTGTTCATAAAATAATCCATTGAGGAATGTCAGGTTTACCTCTGTGCATCAATCACATCTAAAAAGACTCTGAAAATTATAACATTGTGAAACGCAATTGTGAGCTACATGTATCCCAAAAGTGTTATAAAAGCCCGGTGGTGCACACTTTCAGGAAGCTGCGCACTTTGGTGATTGCCGAGACAATAAGCCAGTTGTTACCTCTCTCGAAATACAAAACTGACTTTCACATCATCTATACGTAGAATATATATATATATATATATATATATATATATATATATATATATATATATATATATATATATATATATATATATATATATGTGTGTGTGTGTGTGTGTGTGTGTGTGTGTGTACGTGCGTGCGTTTGTGTGTGTGCATACAGCATTACATGCACACAATCACAGACACACACATATGCATATATATAAACCACTTTGGCCACTGCCTTCTTTGGAACAGTTTAAGATGAAACGTTTCTTTAAAGATGCACATGTGTTTGAACCTCTGGGTGTGACCATTTCTCTCAATGAATCACGTGATGGTTTACTCCAAAGTTGCACTCAGTTGGCATGTATAGAGAAAACAATGCATTTGTCACTGTGTTATATTTTTGTGTCTCTACAGCTTTTGACTAGGTACCTATCCTTGAATTTGCGTCCATATAAATTTTATGGTGAATGCTATGATGAATGCAACGCAATTAGTGATATTCGTACGCTGATTGGTTTTAAAGTACACGACAACCACTCGAAATATTGTTCAAACAATTCATCCAAGTTATACCTTCAACTTTGGAATCTTGCATTGGTTCCTTTTGAATCTCGGCTTTTTTGCACGACAACGATCTCGTTGGACAAACATACAGAACCAAGGCATAACACCAACAATCAAGCAACAAGTCAAACGTTTATGCCCGTTTACTCCCCTGCTAAAATTGGCTTTTCTTTTTGGTATCGGCAATGCAATGAAATAATTCTTGAAACCATGTGCAAATATATCACATCTCCTTTTATATCCTTTACTGGCAAAAGCAAGGTATGACTGTTGAAATCGGTAAATTTCCTGGCCGGGGGAATGAATAGTGTTTAGAAACAAAATAGAAAGAAAAATCAAGTGTACAACTGAGGCTAATTTCACCATACACAGCACACCTTTTATAAGTGTGCAACTCAGGCAGATTTCACCATACAGAGCACATCATAAATAAGTGTACAGCTGGAAAACCCATTGTTATTAGAAATTTTGTACTATAGGGTAATCCAGTATAAATAAATATGTTTAAACGATAAATAAGTGTACAGATCAACTAACTTGCACAAGTCCCTGTTGCATGTCCCTATTTTCCCATCCCGCTGTCCCACCCAGAAGTGCGATACATTTTCCCCTCCACAAAGTTAACCATATAATATTATACCAACTATCATTATACAGTATACTATTATTAAGCACTGTCATTTTTTCTCTTTTTTATAACTGGTCGGCACTGTCGCCGTGCCGATATCAACGGTAGCAGCAATTGAGTCCTAGTCAGTTTTAAGCCCATTATCATTGTGATAAGGCTCTGTGGCAAGTGGTCTTTGATGAATGCTTGGTTATTTTATTCTGACTATCTTTGTATGGTTTATTGAAGAGATCATCCTTCCGTAAAGATTACCTGTTTGCTATAAATAGTTTTGAGTAGGTCCGCCTGAAGTGTATGGCGCTTATGATGTTTGGGTCTTCCAGATAATTTACATAGATGGAATATTGCATCCTCAGGAACTTGTAAAAATGGCGTCGAAAATGTTTCACACTTTGTACTCACTTGCCCCGCATTTAATGGAATTCACAATAAGATTTGGCATGAACTTGAAACAAAATCAAACAACGTTAACAATTTGTATATTTGGGAACATTTCATATGCTTGACTTCTGTTACAAAACTTTGTTTACTCCTTGGAGATCCTGCAACTGAGTAGAGTATTCCGGTTGTTAATATGCTTGATGGTGCATGTAAGCGTTTTCTTAAAGAAGCTTGGCGTGTTCGTAAGTGCATGGTGGATGGGACATAGCCACTACCTCAGTGTTCTATCTGACTCTATAAATGGTGTAATATGTACGTGTATACTTGATCTTATCTTGGATGTGTAAATGTCATTTGACGTGTATTTTGTCAACTCATTTTATCTTGGACGCATCACAGGTTCTACCCTGGCTTGTTGATGCCCCCGCTGTTAAGGGGAAGTTTTATCCAAACAAAGAAAGAAAGAAAGAAACAAATGAATTTTAGCCATTGACCACTCAAGAGAGACAAACCTGAGTGACTCCAAACGACCACCGGCACCACTGGAGGTCCTCCGTCCGACGCTCGTGCACTTGGTCAAACTACAATTAATCCTTCATTACACAGTAGCTCAATTAACAGCTTTTGAAGAGGGGTGCGTTATGACCGCTTGCTTGTATGTTTGATAAAAAACACAGTGCAGACCGCCTGGAGCTAATCATCTGGAGTCAACGTTATCTGTTTATAGACAGGTTCCAAGCCAGTTAGCTAGGTTTAGAGGCCTACCTGTATTATAACAGTGGAAGGCTACAACGTATGTGACGGGTTTCACTTAAAGTTGCAATGACTTATTTTGCAATGAAATTTAATTTTGAATAAGGTACGGGAGACAGTCCAGTAAAAGTCTGCAAGTCAGGCTGATTTCATCATACAGAGAACACCATTTATAAGTCTACAACTCAAGCTGATTTCATCATACAGAGTACACCATTCATGAGTGTACATCTCAAGCTGATTTCTTCATACAGAGTACACCATTTATGAGTGTACATCTCAAGCTGATTTCTTCATACAGAGTACACCATTTATGAGTGTACATCTCAAGCTGATTTCTTCATACAGAGTACACCATTTATGAGTGTACATCTCAAGCTGATTTCATCATACAGAGCATACCGTTTATAAGTGTACATCTCAGGCTGATTTCGCTATACACAGCACACCATTGATCCTACTTCGTTGTTCCTTAGATCAATTGCCTAGATGGGTATGGAAAAGGCCGGTACTAGTACTGACGTTCTGATATATAAAATTATATTTTTTTATGTATATTTGATACGCTATTTATAGTGTTCCCTTTGTTATTTTAGGGCATTACCAATAAGAATATAGAGCCATTTGTACATTAACATATATTTGTGTGATTATAATAGCATTTATAATTTTAGTTTGGTACATTCCATTGAAAATAGTGTAACTTGCAGATTTATGAGGATTTTTTCTTCGGAAAATGGAAGCAACATATGACACACGTGTAATGGATTCATGTGGACATATATATAATTGCGTCCGATAACCAACACTTGTCATGCGGTCTCAATGCTTTGGGTTAAATTTGTACCACTGCAGAACAGTTTTCATAACTTCAGCTTAGGAGATTTTTTGGATGTTCCAAAACTTTAAAATTTTCGGAACTGTCTGCAAAGGTACAATGGTGATGTGTGTAGGTTTGTTTGGCCAGTGGCTACGTCAAAACTACATAATGGCATGATCTTGTCACAGAGGCTCCACTTGCAGCACCCGATTCTGACCGGTACACATGACGTCATGCCTGACAGTTCGTCGGCGTCGGCATTTATCAAAATAGGGTGGTATTCAGATACAAATAATCAGATATCAAGATAGCCTATGGTACAGAAAATTGTCTTAATGGATCAAAATAACATCCCCTCTTTGTACGACGAGGTCGTCAAGAGATGCATGTGCAAACCTGTAGTCTCAAGGGTAGAGGAAATGGAGTTATCATGTAGGGACAGTGCCCCGATCAATGCCGTGTTGCTGCTTGATGAAAGTCTGGTCCTCATCAAGCATGCAATATAGACATTGCTAACTTCTTGTATTTTGGAACAAATAGTTGACTGTGTGTAATGGATATCATTATCAGTGTTTTATGTGGGACGCTTTTGCAGTTTTCCATAAAAAATAAGAAACGTAAGAGTCGTGTTTAAATTTGCAGTAACCCGTTCCTTCAAAACTACCACAAAAATGTGAGCAATATTGATAAGTGAAATGGAATATCATATTCTGATATGAAAACCATAGCCATGTGTATTTGTATCATGACTCATCACTTATGTGCCGGTCTCAATCAATAAAAGGATATCAAGTTACAATAAACCAATAGAACAAACATATAAGTAAACACATTATCACAAATCTGAAATCAGACTTCAAAAGGAAGGTAAATACTACAAGTGGGTCAATCAGGTCGGTTTATATATATTTGAGCTTATACAGGAAAGAGGAATCTGTGCTCAGTGGAAAAGTGATAATGGGTATTTTTACTGTTAACAGTTGCCTGTATATTGTAATACTGATTTTTGCATGAAATGTGTCGTGGTTGTTTACAATAATTCACTGCGATGCTCTGTTGACACTTGGACATGCATGTCACGCAGTTTCATTTTCCCGACACAGTACTGCATTTTTTTTGCTTACCATACCAGGGTGGACAAAAAATATTTGTTAATGCAATACCAGAGTTGTTGACGTTTTCCCGTCAGGTTTAAATCTTATTAAATTATTCTGACGTCATATACGTAAGGAGCATGATGTAGCAAAGACTTTTACATGTGAATTTTCAAAACTGAGAATTTTTATGACCTTCTTTCAGTTGATGAACACACTAAACCTACCGATTGTTTTCATCCGTTGCAGCGAGTATCGTATGACCAACATATTACTCATTGATGATTCCTCATTTTCAGATGCATACAAACAATACGTCGGGGGCGACGTGGTGTATTCTTCTGATAATATAAGATGATAATATGAGACATACGTATTAATTTCCCGCCATAAAGCACGGGGCGCACGCCTGTCAGTCACGGACGACACACGATCATATCACTGTCACTGATAGGGCAAGATACCCTTTGTCACTTATATTAGTTTCTTTTAGATAATTAAAGTTTACAAGTACCAAAAATCATATTCATTTAGTACTTCCTAAATTGGTAAAAAGAATGAATTTCCATCTAGTTGTACTAGGTATTCTTTATTTCCCAAATATTGCTGATATTCCGCTTCCGCTTGTCCGTACAGGGAGCCGCCCGTGTCACCTGTATCTCGCCAGGCGTGACTATGGTTACAAAGACAACCAGGCATGCCGGTGTGGCGGAATATTAATATGCATGCCCAAGTTCCCAAAATAAAAAGCTTGACCTTGCTTAATGATGAAAATTGAAAAAAAAAGACTAAAAGTACTGATATAGCGAGACATACAAATGGCATTGCCACCTTTCATAAAAAAGAATACCCAAGTTTTTTTTTTATAATTTCATTGTGCATAGTCGGCTTAACCAGGAAATATTCATTTGTAAGGTTGTAAAGGTTAGTACATTTCTTGGGGTAGAGAAGGGGTATTGAAAGGGAGTATTTTGTATTCTGCTCTAAAAGTATTGTACCATCCCCCAATTAGACTAGAAAAATCCGTTTTCTTTCCTTTTGGGGGCTCTTGTCATGCGGTTCATGCCACGCGGGAAAATGCGCATGATGGAGCAATGTTACACGCATCATGCTGGTATTCCATGGGCAAAGGTAGCCGTGTCACGCTTATAGCAGTGTATCATGGTGCCATGGCAAAGGTCACCGTGTCACTCCTGTAACAGTGTATCATGACGCCATGGCCAAAGGCTACCGTGTCACGCTCATAGCAGTGTATCATGGTGCCATGGCAAAGGTCACCGTGCCACGCCTGTAACAGTGTATCATGATGCCATGGCAAAGGTTACCGTGTCACGCTTATAGCAGTGTATCATGATGCCATGGCAAAGGTTACTATGTCACGCGTGTCACAGTGTATCATGATGCCATGGCAAAGGTTACTATGTCACGCTCATGGCAGCGTGCAATGATGCCATGAATACCAAACACTTTGAAAGGAAGAGGTGCCTGTGGAACATTTACGATTTAGTTTACATCATGTCATGGGACAAAGACCACGCTAGCTTTTGTTCAAAAAATGTGACACAATGCTCGACTCTCACCTGATTACTGAGATAGAACATATATGGCATGTGTACATTTTGAGTGTAACTATGGTCAATTTATTTTGTCTTTAGTTGGCAAAAAAAAACAAGTACCTTGAAAGTGATGATGATGATGATGATGATGATGATGATGATGATGATGATGATGATGATAATGAAGATGACGACGATGATGATAGTGGTAATGATCATGACTAAAACAATTATAATAAAAAAATTAAGTTGGAAATTGTACCTCTCCGGAACGGAGACACCAGATACTTGCGGTAAGCCTCTGGTGATCCAAAGAAAATATAAACTTAAAACAATTAAATAAAGTGTTTTTAAAGTCGAGACAATAAACTATGTCGCCTGTCGGTCTGTGTTAGTCAGCAAAGACCGC
Organism: Hermodice carunculata; assembly: GCA_964020975.1. Taxonomy (NCBI): domain Eukaryota; kingdom Metazoa; phylum Annelida; class Polychaeta; order Eunicida; family Amphinomidae; genus Hermodice; species Hermodice carunculata. Next base: position 137,710,287 of record OZ026612.1, on the reverse strand, counting down.
ACACCACGAATAGCTCCGTTGAACTTAACCAATGCAAATCATAAATAGCAGCAAAGGTAGTGCAATGAGCCAATAATAGATTTAAACTGAAGGACATAAGGCATTAAATGAAGCAAATATGTATATGTATATATATATATATATATATATATATATATATATATATATATATATATACATACATACATATATACATATACATCCATCCATACATACATACATACATACATACATACACACACCTAGTTATACGTGAAATGTTTAGTTATTTCGGTATTACTGAGTATACTTTCCTCGTGACCACCATTGCCAAACCTCAGTGTCTGGCATCTTGCCCGACACAATTATCTTGGTTACTCATTCGATTGTTCCAAACACCTGACGGTCTGGGTGAAGCCATCTCACGGTTCATTTGAATTCAGTGGTGACTCCTAGTGCACATGCTCCAGGGTTCTTTCTTCCTCCTCAATGATTGGTCAGTGAACATCACCTGCATGAAGGAAGCAGGGTGGTCGGGTGGGCTTCTCCGGTGGTTGAGAGGTAAGTATACTGACTAACACCCGAATTTACTAAAATTTCACATAATTGTTGTGTAACATGACGACTCGACCACTATTGCCGACATACAAACACATTGGGGTGTGGTGTAATGCTACATGCATACTGACAAGGACCAGTGGGACCCGTAGGCCTGGGAAGAAACCATCAGTCACAGTGAAGAGGCAATGTCAAAAGGAAAAACCTCAGAGGTATGTGGACTTGGGCTGTTAACAGCAGAATCCTGGCTGAAGCCTGGAAACTGTCCTTACTGACCAGCATGGGACTGCACTAGGCCCCATTGGAAATCCCCCCTTCCAAGCTGATAGCTGTCTGTCATTTATTTAAACACCATCTATTTCCATTCTTCTGGTCCTGAAGATCGAGCAAGACCGATGAGTTGTGAAAAACATGGCGGGTGCCAGGGGTGGCTTTATGGTTGTGTAAGACTGTGTCCATAAAATGGGTATGTTGAACTATAGTCTGCATCCAGGTCTAAACCCCGAGGATGCCATAAGCTGCAACACAGTGATGCCTAGAGGGGAAAAGGGAAGTCTAAAGGACAAGTATCAGGAACCTATGAAAAGGAGTCCTCTATGCCAGCAAAGGTGTAAACGCCCTCCTCCAGCATTATCAAGTTGTGCAAATAGTGCTCTACGAAGGTTGTAGACAATTGCTGGCAGCAAGCCCTGAGGATATCAACAACAGGGACTTTCCTTAGGGTATGCCAGGCAGCATTAAAGGCTCACACCTCATGAGCTTGTGCCTAGACCTGCTTCAGAGGGCTATTCAAAGCATTCTCATAGACCTTCAGGATGGTCAGCTTAGTCCATGATGAGATCATGTCTTCACAGACCTGCTCCTTTTGGGGGTTACCAATGGGGCAAAAAGAGGGCAATTCTGACCTGAAGTACCATCCATGTTTGAGAGATACCAGGACAGCCCTCTCACCAGGTACAGGGCTCTTTCCTACACAGAAGAGTTGTAACCATAGCATGAAGGGTGAAACCCCTAAAGACTGTAGCTGGATCTGGAGCCACTTGGTTCTTTGAAAGAAAGCCCAAGTGAGGCCTCCGGGTTACCTAGGAGTGGTCAGGTGACAATTGGATTTGGTCATGTGCCAGAGCATGGATCTCGCTTCTTCTAGCCTCCAAAGCAAGCGTTGATAGAAAACAAGTTTCCCAAGTCCAGTACTTGAGGTCCACCTGATGGGGCTCCTCTGGGCACTCAAAGGACCACCTCTTCAACATGACTAAGACCAGTGGAAGGTCCCACTGTAGAAGGACCGGCCTATCAGCCAGTCTGTCCATGTAAAAGGATGCTAGGAGTGCCAGCAGATAAGGATCACTCTGTACGTGAATGTCTAGGATGTTTACCAGGGTTGAGGAGATGCTGCACCAAAACTTCTCCATGGTTCTCAAGCTCTTACTGAGGACCTCCCACTGGTACAGCAAGAAGTGCATGATGGCCACAATGCATGGAGACCATGGATGTATTTTTCAATGGGGGCACCAATCAGAAAACACTTTCCACCAAGCTGAATAAACCACTAGAGAGGAGGACCAAAGCCTCCCCTTTGGCAATTCTATCTACGGCAGATTCTGGGAAACCATAGTCATGGATGTGCTGTGCAACAACCATCAAGTGTGGAGGTTGAGCATTCAAGAGTTTCTGTGGAACACACTTACCTGTAGTTGCACCAGAAGTTTTGGCCATGCTGGTAAATGTAGTGGTGGCATGATGTTAAATTCCAGGAGGTCTAGGGACCGATCTGTCCTCAGTTTCCAGGAGGCAACTAAGATCAGGTTCATGCTGTAAAACAACTTCTTAGGAATTAAGAAACAGAAAGAAGGTCATATTGAGGTGTGGTGGTTATTCCCACAGGACTTCTTAATTCTGTTCAGTAGCAGTTAATATTCATGGAAATGATTTGCTAGCTATGCTCAGATGCCTGTACAATCAAGAAAGTAAACTATTTCTCTGGTCACAAGAACGAGGCCTCCAGCCACCGTCCTGTTAGGAGTAGGCAGTCTTTTTTTATTTATTAGCATGTGCTCACTGCAGGCAGCACATTAAAATTTGAAACTCTTCCCTGGGCTTGCCTTGAAGCCCAGGGTGAAGAGTCGCTACGATTAATCAGGGACTGAAACCACCATACAAAGTTGTAGACCAGAACCTGCTGCAGAACCCTGGGCAAGATCTATGGAGGCAGAAGGGCATAAGCCAAAAGTTTGCTCCTGTCCATGGCTAGAGCATCCACTGCTAAGGCCTGGCAAGGGGAAAGGTGACATGTTAACTAGAAGTTTTGTGTTTATGCTTGTTGCAAACATATCCATGTGTGGGGTACCCCGCCTGGCCCACATGGCCTGAACAACAGTGGGTGGAGTACCACTCCATCCCTACTAGCTGACCTCTTGTTGAGAGTTGGTCAGCCAGGACATACTGTAGTTCTGGGACATGCCTCACATGCTTGTGGACATCATGTTTGGAGCACCATCATGTGATGCATCTAGCCATTTATGTCAGCTTTCAGGAGCATTACCCTCCCTGCTATTTGAGGTAGGCAATTGGGATCCTGTTGTCATACATGACAAGAACATGTTTGTGCTCCACCAGGTGTTGGGAAGGGAGGAGCACTAAGACTATCCCCTCCAGTTCCAACCAGTTTATATGATGGGATGCAGACTGCACAAGCCAAAAAATTGCCTTGAGGATCAGCTGGAGTTTTTCCTATCTGTTTTCCAAGTGACGACAGATAAAGGTGACCAGGTTGGACTGGAGGCCAAGAAAAACAAAGATCTGTTCTGGCCTTTGGCTTGTCTTGGTGAGATTCACAATCAGAAATAAGCATTTACAAAGTTCCATAATGGTATGTGTGTGAAGCTGCAAATCTGGGCACCATAGCTCCTGGATCAGCTGAGTCCACCAGGTACAAATGTATGTACACTGCACTCTAATAAAGGTGCATGCAAACCATCTGCACAGACCAGGGGCACACCAGAGGTGTCATGGCAAGGCCAAACAGAAGTGCACTGAACTGGTAGACCTGGTCCTAAAATATAAACTGCAGATACTTCTGTAAAAGTCTCTGCAATGGGCACTTGGAAGGATGCATCCTTGAGATCCAAGGACACCGTACATTCCTGTGGCTGCAGGGCCACTGCCAATGACTCTAAACTCTCCATCCTGAAGGATGGAACCTCCAAGTATATTTTCAGCAATAACAGGTCTATGACTAGATGTTCGATTCCATCCTACTTGGGGACAAGGAAGAGTAGGTTGTAGAACCCGAGGACACTAAGATCTTCCACCTGCTCTATGGTATTCTTGCTCTAGCTTTTCCACCCCCTCTAGGGATGTCAAAGCTTTGGGTTCCCATGTGTGGGATGTAAACCACTCAGTGTCATGACATAATGGAGGCCAATCTTCACCAAAGGTAGCAAATAGCCATGTGTAAGGGTATTTCCGGGGAGGGAATTGTCTGTAATAGACTACCATAGTGAACAAAAGGTGGAAAGAGAACTGCTGACTGGGCACTCTGAGATATGTGTAGTGGTGGCAGAGGGCAACCCTGAGACTAGGTGGTTTGGTACACAAGATTCAGGAGCCCTGAGGCTTGTCTTACTTCTTGGCTTTACCAAACAGCTTGCTTTTCTCGGAACACTGCCCATTCTTCCTTGATCTTTGTGACACCAGGGTCTTGGCTCAGGCCAGAGGGCGAGTGGGTGTGGTCTGATCAAGTCAGTCCCAGAATCCCTCTGAAACCTGAGCCAAGTGCTGAAGATTCTCCAAGAGAGACCTTAAGGCTGCCAAGGAGACGTCTGAGTAGCATTACTCTCCTACCAGTCTAGATTGCAAAGGAATAGACTGTAAGGAATAAATCTGCTCAGGCACAGAGTTCCACTTCTCCAGGGGAGGATGTGCCCTTGCCTAAGATAGCAAGATGTTGGTGGCTCCAACGAAAACTGGGTGCCATGAATCAAAGCTGTTTATTGGTTGTCAGCTACAAAGGGTGAGAAGGAGAGGGAGATGGGGGTCTTATGGTGTGCATCCACCAAGGCCAAGCCCTTGCAGGACATGGTGACAGCCCCTTGACTCTCCTCCAGTTGGGCAACGACAGCTTGGTCACCCACCAGGCACTGAATCAGGGCTTTGAGTTGCTCAAAGCAGTGGGGTGGAGCCTGGGTAGTATCCATGGGGGCAGAAGCATGTTCTGCCTGTGCTATGCACACTATGTGGTATGAGTATCAGCTGTTGGCAGGGGGTTGGGCCTGCTGATGGATGAATCCAAGAGCAGGAGCTAATCCTTTTCCTAAGTGTCAATATACAGAGACTTGGCATTGGGAATTGAAGTGGAGACACCCAAAGCCTTGTTGAACAGCTGTTTGTTTGAGACAGATCAGATGGCTGTTTGTGACTGAGGCATGTCTCTCACCATGCCCTGTAATGGCATAGTGATAACTTCTGCAGAAATCATTGGCACCACTGTAGCAGCCTGCATCTGCTCCTCCCAGGATGGGCAAGGGAGCGGGACTTCCGGGAGACTTGGTGCTGGAACCACAGCTGCCGTTGACATGGCAGTCAGCTGGCCAGAGGGCACCTGCTGGAGTTTTGAGAAATTCTGAGTTTCTGGGAGGCTCAGTGTGGGAGCCACAGCTGCCACCAACTTGGTGGTTAGCTGGCCAGAGGGCACCTGCTGGGAGTACTGGTGGGGGAGGATGAACATGAAGTCCCCATCTACAGCTGTTGCTCTTCACAGAGCTTGAATTCCACTTGCCTCTCAAAGGAATGAGGCAGGGTATCTGGCTCAAAGGTGGGATGCAGCAGAATCAACAGCTGCTTGGTCCAGGTGGGACCTGTATGGAGAACAGCCAACAGTGCCAGCACAAGGGCCAGAGGTGCCCAAGATGGCACTTGGGTCACAGAGGGGGCCGTCACAAAGGCTCACTGCAGGAATTCAGGTAGAAGACACAACTACAGACTCGGGTACCTTCTTCCATGCTCTGACATGTCCAGACTTTTGATATATCCTCTTGGACAGAGAGCTGAGGGAACTGACTGGGGTTTCAGTGTTTCATGATGCCCAGACGTACAACCCCAGTGCTTGGACCCCAGTGTTTGGTGGATCAGCAATGGTTCCAGGATGCCTTGGCAGGATCCCATAGGTTTCCAAAATGGCTTCAATGACTTGGCTGACTTGTTCTCGAGCACTCAGATTGGGGAGCTCAAGGGAGATCCGAATGTGCCTAGCCTGCCTGTTAGGAGGGGTCTCCAAAGTGATGGGCTAAGAGGGAGTGAACAGCAACTGGAGCACATTCACTGCCATCTGCTGACTCCTGACCATAGACTCTAAGGCTGCCAAGAGCCTCGGGCCAGTGGCCAGTGTTCCTGGTAATCACCCTAGGTGGTGGCAGGCATTTACCAGCCTCACATGGTGATGTCTTGCTGCTGGACTTGCATACAGCACTAGAATACTCTCAGTGAATGAAATAGCTTCCAAACTCTTAGAGCACGCCCAAGGAGGAAGAAAAAACATGGATGCATGTGCACCAGGAGTCACCATTGGGTCCAAGGGAACCAAGAGATTGGACCACCTGGACCATCAGATTTTTATGATTATGTAAAATAATTCTGGAAGCAACTTCGGATTTGCAGACAGGCCTGTCAACAAGTTTGCATTTGTACAAATCACTGTTTAACAGACTGCGACCTATGCGTAATCGGGCATGATGTATTTATGCTTTTCTATTTCCTTGGCTAGAAAAAGTAGGAGGGCATTCATCGTTTAGCTGATGTTTGATTTAAAAGAACTAATTGATGTTAGGCAAAGTTTTCACAAAAGGCTCCGATGGCAAATTTTCATGAGTGGGTCTAAAATATTCCAGCTATGAATAACTTACGGAAATCACTTAACTTTACACGACGGAAGAAGTAAACAACAGAGGTATTGCGTTTGAGTTTCTTGTATTATAAGCAATTTCTGTAGCTGTAGGTAGTCTGTCCTTTAAACAAGCTGGAGTAATACCATTAGCGAATTTGTACATCTGGAATATTTAGTGACTGTCATGATTTACTCTCTGAAGGCTGCCATTTTATCTCGCACAAAGGGATTTTATGCTGACATTTAGTGCAGCACCTTTAACTCTACGTGCTGTGGCGTGTTGTTTATTAGCAGATGCAGCAGAACAATTATCCCATAATGTGTCCTCACATTCAAGTATGGGTCTTATAAAGTAAAGTGCAGTTTTTTAATTGTTTGTAGTCAAGAATGTGTTTCATGCCTCTGAGACAATCTACCTTTTTAATGGCATTTATGTAAAATATTTTCTATGTACTGATTCCAAGAATCATTCATGGTGACAATAATTCCTTGGTGCTTGTGACTATCAGTTTCAGCAATTACATACTTATTCAGATAAAGGGGACAAATATTTGCAATGTAGGAACGAGTACACATATTCGTTTAAAGTAATGAGCCATTGATTTACCCAGAAAGATGTTGCCGACAAATTACCATTCAATGTCATTTGAGCAATGTCGGAGAATTCTCAATATGGAGATGACAAATAGCGATGTATCATGAGCAAAACTACGAATGTTGGACTCTACGATATACACTTAATGGTTAATATAAAATTAGGAACTGTAAAGGGCCCAACGTGACGCCTCATGGAATGCCGGCAGAGACATTTTCCATAGGGAAGAGCAGCCATTCACCACCATGCTTTGTCGTCTGTTTGATAGATAGCTTTTAAGTCATTTTGCGCAGAGAATCTCGTAAACTAACAGTATGTACTTTGGATAACAGTACATACTTTGGATAACAGTAGATAATTATGCGACATTTTGTCGAAGGCTCTCGTCACATCAAGAATACGAGACGTACATCTTTTCGTTCGTTCATTGCTTCAAGTATTACGCCCTAAGCTGCTATTAACTGCGAGACAGGTGAATCGCTTGGCTGATAAGCTGATTGAAATTTGATTAAAATTGTGTTTTCGATACAGTGATTGAATAGTGATTTTAAGACACGTCTTTCAAATATTTGTCCAGCACAGTTTAGCAAAAAAGTTTTAAACCAACTGTTTATTACTTTTTTTGTGCAAAGAGCTGATGTTTGCATTTTTCCATTCTGATGGAAAGGTAGATGACTGTGAAAATTTGGTAAAAATCATACTGAGTTTGTTTCGCAATCAGAAGTTTGCAAGATTTAGGAAGCTGCGGGCTTAGGTTGTCTGGGCCACTGGTGCTTGAAGGATTTAGCAGAGTGGCACAGTCAAACTCTGACTAGGTCAGCAGATATATGGACCTTACTGAGGGTCGAAATAGGCGAGTATAAAGAAAAATCAACATCAATGTGGTGATCTTTTGGAGTGCACTGTTGTTCAAAATACGAATGTAGTAATTCAGATTTCTGAGTTATGTCAGTAATGCTATTGTCGTTGTCTTTCATGCGAGGAAGTTTAGAACTGGAAGCTTCTGTTTTCACAGCATTTATTTCTCTAAATTTCACCAGAGTTTTGTATCATTACAATTACAAGAGTGATTTTTTCGGTAAACGATTTTTTGTATTCGATCATGGCATCACGCAAGTTTTACACATCTGTGTATCGCGCTGTTTGTATTTTAACAATTTAGCATCACTAACTGATAATATTGCTTTATCAGACACCTTCGCTTTCCGACGAAGCCCATCACAAAAAAATCATGAATCTCTTCAGCTCACTCGAAAGCCAATGTAGATTGTCAGGTCTAACTTTAACAATATCACGTACAGGGGATAAAAATCTTGGCCGTATCCGGAAACAAGTTAGACCATTTAGTTAACATGCCATTTGCTGACAGGTTTTAAAGATCTCTTTCCCATATTATGTGGTTTAACGATTGATTTAGACCGACAAAATCCCCTGAATCAAGACACCAAATCTGTCTCTTATATGACTTACACTTGGTTGCTTTAAAAGAACATGACGTAAACACTGCATAAGGATTACTTAATTCAAGATCAGTTATTCCTGCAAAGCTAATGACTTCAGGGCTTGCAGTTGCTATGATATAAAAACAAGTGGAGCTATCATGCATTACTGCTTTACTGCCGTAGGTTCTGTTATATGTCAATATAATAAATATTATTACAAAAATTGAATACTGTCTACTGCTTCTGTACTGTAAAATTTCATCATTAAAATCAGCCATCAGAATTATATGATCACTGTTGGTATCTTGGCGAAATCAATATTATCTTTGATTTTTTTCCAAGTAACCAACGCTATGCTGTGGTGGTCTGTAAAATACAGCAAGTAATATCTTTTCATTTCTCACTGACGACACTTCATACTGCACACAGTCTAAAACTCATTTTCAAGATCAAATCTGCTTTGGCCATATACATTTTCGTTAAGACAAATACAGGCACAAATTACCATGTTATTGTGAGTCTGCTTTTAAAGAATGTATTCAGTTATGCTATTTGCACGCGAGGAAGATGGCCTATCAGAAAACGTCTGCTTTTGCAATATAGATTTGTACAGCAGAGAATATCTGTTCATTTGACTAGATATCTCTAGGGAACTTCCACCTGACTCTTGGGGTTGCGACTAAGGATACACTTTCTTGAAGAGTGGTTCTGATATCAAAATATCAAGCACAAAACTTAAAAATGGTCAATATTTTAATATAATTTCCATATAAACAGGTAGAATCGGCAACAAGCTGTACTCTTTTTAATTGATTATTTAATGAAGAATGGCCAGTCTTAATTAGGTGTTGCATATTTTGAAAAATGCCGTCCCTGCGGAAAGTGGAAATTTGCTTGTTTGGGAACAGTTAGGAACCCTTGTATTTGTTGTCTCCACAAGAGATTGTGGCAGACCGTCACTGGGATTAGGTTTGTTGGCTGCTCTAAAAAAAGTCAAAGTCTTTCGCCTTAAGTAGCTTATGTTTTTAATTCACCCATGGAAGGGATTATCATTCTCTTCGTCATCTACTAAATAGTTGGGAAAGCACGCAATGCCAATAATTATTTCCCTTTTACTACCTTGAGGCTCTACTCTAATCCCATGCAGCCAACTGAGATTTTGTTATGTTGTCACCACTGTACGAGGCTAATTTGTGAGTGCCCCCCCCCCCCCCAAGCCTCTGCTCGTTTTTCTTTGGTCATCCAAAATGCAGGTTTACCGACCCATGAATAATCTGGTTAAAAATCGAGAAAGGTACTGTCATCATGATGCAAACTTTGCACCATTTAAACTTCCTGTACCTAAAGCAGGACGGAATTCACAACGTGTTATAGCAGATACCGGAGACACTGGTTTTGCTGTCTTCAGCCGGCTTATGATCATCAACTCTGAGGTCATGGTGATCTAAATATAACCCCTTATACACCCAGGACACGCTGCCGTCTGTGCATGAGTTTGTTTTGTCGGTGTTAATTGTTGTTATTATGAATTGATATCGTCATGTGTTTAGTAGCATAATGTCACTACTATAACAACATGGAGTTTTGCTATTTTGTTCTTTATTTTACAAACTTGTTTTCTCTTTTTTTTTTTGTTTGTTTGTTTGTTGTGTTTCTAACCTCCATGTTACTTTTCTGCGTATAAATGATATACATTCTGTGCAGCATCGTATATATATTAATGAGTAATATTGTCTCAGTAGTCATATTTTTAACATTTTACTACAGTATACTCTTTCTGAGCAAACTGGTCAATTGTTAATTTTTGCATGTTTCCAAAAGTTTTGAATATCCGAATATAAAATTGCTTACCCCGGGAGAATATATTTCGTATTCAACTTGGGCACTTGATTTTCTTATGTTACGGTGGCACTGCTTAATGCAAATGACCTAGCAGCGTTATGAGATATAATTACGACAACATCACATTTAGATCACTCATTCTTATTCAAAGGAAAATGACAGACGGGCTAAAGTTTTCAGACTATGAATAGTGGTGCGCTGGTGCTGAGTGTTCGGGTCCTGACTCGATTATCTTCAGTGCTAAAACTTATTGCTACGCTCTCTGGCTCCAAGATGTTGTGCGTATGACTACATGTACAATTAATCGACTGTAAACATACCTGGCATTATATATGTATATTTAAGGACATGGTCACATGCTTTCTGTGAATGAGCGTTGGATAGTTGCTAAGCACTTTCACCTAGTTAAACATAAAGGAAATATCTCAGGAGAAACATGTACTCTGGAGTCTTGAAGAATGTGACGTCCGGGCATAGGGTGGTGCTTTGTGAAAACACATGCTACCCATCAGAAGAGAAATGGTGTAATTAAGAGCGTTAAACATCTCAAAAACACGGACCCGGACTAAAGCTTCAAAAGCCATTCCCATCATGGTGAGACTGCAGCACTAAAGCTGATACTTTCAGTGGCTAGAATGCAAGCAATGGTTCTTACACATCTAATAGACTGTAACACTAATAGTATACTCAAACATGCTGTGGGCAGACTTGTTCATTGACAATAAAAAAGCTGGTTGTCACTGACAGTCTCACATTTTGCGTTGATAAACACTATTTGAGAATACATAATTAATTATTTTAGGGGGACCAATCTGTAAATATTACAACATTCTAATGTAAACTCTACTGATAGTGATCACTGTCAACACTCTAAGCTTTTTATGGGATTGTAGCAATACACCAACAGAATAACGCATTGCCTACGATTGTGAACAGGCGAACAAGTATGTTACAGAGAAGATAAACAATAGTTCATTCAATGCTGGTTACCCCTGAAATACTGTAGACTTTAGCCCCCCCCCCCCCAAAAAAAGAAGACAAGCAAACAAATAACCCCAAAATAAGAAGAAGAAAACAAAACAAAACAAAACAAAACAAAACAAAAACGAAAATAAAAACAACCAAACCAAACCAGGAAGCTAATGTACATTCTACCATACAACATTTACAGGTATTGACCAAAATCAAAAACAAAACAAAAACAAAACAAAAACAAAAACAAAAAAACAAAAAAACAAAAAAACAAAAAAACAAACAAACAAACCAAAACCAAAAACCCAAACAACCAGCAAAATACCGTACATTTCACCATATAATATTTACAATTACTGACCAAAAAACAGCCTTCAGAGCCTATAGTGCCTCCAGAGCCTTCAGAGCCTATAGTGCCTCCAGAGCCTTCAGTGCCTCCAGAGCCTTCAGAGCCTATAGTGCCTCCAGAGCCTTCAGAGCCTCACAGCTTTCGGAGCCTTCAAAACATTCAGTTGCACATGCAGCTTACTTGCCGTTATGACCAATTCATTGATTGAATTCATCATGCTATACTTTATATTAAAGTCCAAAACAGCCATAGTAAGAGATTAGGCTTGCAATCTATTAACCAACATTCCATTCCTGAGAAAAAAGTAAGTTGCAGCAGCTACAAATCATAAAAATCTTTTTCGAAGTTGGATATTTATCTTTGTGGAATGTCGGATCCCATCGTAATAAGCGTAAGTTATCTGTATTTATGCAGTCAATGCCTAGTCATAAATGTCTCTGAGGATTAATTAGTAGTTTAATCTAGCTCATTCAAGATGATGAGCATAATTTCTTTTTTTCCACGGGCAACACGTTCCCAAAGCAGACGGGGAAGGCACCCTGCAGTTGTATTGAGTACAGTGCTACCATGAGAACGCCCTGTTGTCATACCTTTAACACTCTTTCTCAATGCCTCTCTCTCTGTCTTTCCTTCTCTGTCTGCATATATATATATATATATATATATATATATATATATATATATATATATATATATATATATATATATATATATATACGAATCAGTATAATCTCAAGATAGCAGTACACTGTTGTCCAGTTTGTCAATAGCTGCAGGACTATCTCTAATCACTGTAACCATGGAGCTACTATAGTAGCTCCATGCTGTAACTGATATGATGTGTCAAACACCATGTTCACACACGCGCACGCCCACACACAAACATGTGTGGCTTTTATGTTAGAAGTTGTTTTACATTCATGTTGTTCATTTCTGACACTGTTGACCTACAAAAATAATGAGAGTGATTGCCTAAGACAGGTATGACTGATGATGGTGTTCAGCGGGTGGTCCTACCGTAAAGATGAACGAGTGGTAAGACTGATGTCGGAAATAGAATTGCCGCCTTTTAGTGGCAGATTAACGAAGGGCATACGGGAGACGATAGACCAATGCCGTGCCAGGAATACCTGGAACATTCGGTGGCATGGACAGCGCACGGCTGTACCCTTGCACTTAAGCAAATTATGCAGGATTGAACGAGCAATCTAGTTTGAAATTGTTCCCACGGACAGTGCATGTTGATGGAATGAACATCTCTCGCCTCTTTTGCCAAACATTTGGCGGGAGACTGCTCGATCCTTGTACCCGAGACAAGGATCAACAGTGCTGATGGAATAAAGACAGACGATGACGTCCTTTTCCGATTGATCCCTGTCACAATCTGACACAGTTTGACACAGAAATAGTTCATGTGATCAACTAGATGGACAACTTGGACAGAATGCTCCCCATAGCTATAATGAGTCGATGCTCTTTGTCGTAATTGACTGACACAAAACCATCTGCAATCTGGGTCTCTAATAAAAGTCACGATCTCGGGCCAGCATGTCAGTACATTTCCTATCTGGTCTTGTCCCCTGCTTGCACGCACAGAGATGGAAAAATCCGACCACTTCCGCTGCGAGGAGATTGATCGAGTCACATTTTGCCTTGGTTTCCGGTTCAACTTATCCCACTTGACTATGCGCATACCCAATCCTAACAAATGGCAAGATATTTGTACCTTTCGTTAGCTGACGGATATGCTTCATTTGCTTTGTTTTCGTAAAGCAAGCAATGTGGTTGGAATTAAAAACATGTATGAACTGAAATTAGACAAATGTTCTGTTTGTAAAACACTGTGAAAATTAGACATACTTGGGTAACATGAATGAAATTAGAAAATGTGTGTAACATTCATCTGTACAGTACACAGTGTGCTTGAAGAGATGAGAAATTATGAATTTCCTTATTGTTCTTTACAGTATTCAAAGCACCAGGCGCATGTACATATATTCAATGTGGTGTGTACATGACCGCGAATGCAAAAGCCATAAGTAACCAATGCACCCGCCTGTGCATCATTATACTGAACATTCTACAAATGTCGGAAAGTGGAGTTCCACCTATTGAATTGCATACTCTCATTAGCACATCTCGCCGGAGAGCTGATCATTTCACGATAATGCGCATTGGAGGTCTACATACAAATGATTGGCAAATTAAATTGATGTACGGCTAGCAGCAATATCCTCGCCAGTAATTTGTCTTGCACTGGAAAAGCCGTCTTTGAGCCAACTAGGCCCGTACAGACTTTTCAGAAGAGTACAAAAGTAGCGGCCAGAAACACGAAGAAGTCCACTAAATTATACGAATGTCCTTTCAATCATTCAAAGTCAGTGATCTCGTCGACATGCCCATTATCCTTTCGTCCCAGGGATTACAGTTTCTCTGTTATTTTTCATGCACGGTTTTGATTGGTAAGATTAGCGCAGTTGTATAACTATATCAAGAGGCCACTTTGGAAATGACCCTTCTGTCAAATGATATCCTCGTGCTTCCCAGGGCACGAGCGTAATGTTAAGTCATGTGGTTTCATGTGTTCTTGTTATATTTCAGTAATAGCCATAGGTATGCAGGGACTCATTGTGTGCCTGCATCTTAACGTGACGTTACTACTCTACCTATTGGGGACATGACCGGTGAAGAGTATATTGTGTCATTATATTCTGTTCACCTTAATGTCTGGTTATGCGTGCTTCTATGGTAAAGCTATAGTTTACAGCACTACGCATCGGCAATTAAACAGTTCCTTGACCCATCCGCTGTATCAAACCAGAGAAAAGCACCTCGACCTTTTACGGCGATAATACAAGAAATATCGCTTGGGCTTACAAACTTAATTCAATAGTCTTGAATTCAACGGAGGAACCCACTTTCGCTGAAAGACATTTATGCCCCCCTCTTAGATCCGTAAATGAATAACTTGGGAAATTGAACGTTACTTTCTTGTAGCAGTTCTCAGGTACTTGCATGAAAATATACCAAAATTTAGTGAACTATCTATTATCTATGACTACGAAATATGAGAGCTTCATAGTTTTGGTCTTTTCTCATCACTTACCTTTTCGTAGACTTCACCTACTGTGGAACTGTGTTTCACACCTTACACCTTTGAATTGTTCCATAAACATTATAAGCACATTTTTACAGTTGCTTTACCTGAATGCATGAGCCTGATTCTTCTGATTCTTATATCATGAAAGAGTTGATGATGACTTGGGGACAAACACTGACAGTAACGTAAAAGGTTTTGGGGAAGTCCAAACTGATAAGCAGACGACATTTACTTACAGCTCCTTCTTCTTTCTATGTCCATACTAACTATTTGTGATGGCGAAAGATGATGAGGGAGAAAAGAAACCAGGGGACCGTGGGCGGTTATGATTGCTGTAACGTTCTCTGCCACACAATCAGTACACATTGGTGTTTGGTTTGTATATAAATCTCAAAAGCTATATCTTATATTGTGTATTTGGCAATTACTGCAGTCATGGGCGATCTATACCTTATCTGCTGGTTTGAAACACTCTACCAAACGATTGAGCAGCGATGCCAATAACTTGAACGTGGAAAACAGCATGCACTCAACTACCTTATGGAGAACAAGATGTACAATAAATTGTGTCTGTAACCCGCGTGTTGGCAGGGGACGTGGGAACTAAGAATTCTTCGCCACTGTTTGGCCGTGTTAATACTGCGAGGCTTATAGTTGTTGATGCATGATAGCAAATAAGGCATGTGGTGGCAATACGGCTAAGAAACCACGGAACCCGTTTATTTCTATATTTTATTAGCTTCCGAGGGACACTCAGAAAGGGCGGGCACACCAAGCATCCTTTAATGGTGCACAATACAAAACATGCGCTGCCACCACTGGGCAGTATCCTTTTTACACAATTCCAACTGTCAGGCCTGCGATAATTCCTAATGGGTACACCAGTGCTTAATACCTGCAGAGAGGTGTCACTGAGGAAGACAGAAGACATAACAAGCATATATTGGACGGTGATGTAGCGGACAAAACAAGCATATATTGGACGGTAAATGTAGTAGACAAAACAAGCATATATTGGACGGTAATGTAGCGGACAAAACAAGCATATATTGGACGGTAAGGTAGCAGACCAAACCAGCATATATTGGACGGTAATGTAGCAGACCAAACAAGCATATATTGGACGGTAATGTAGCAGACAAAACAAGCATATATTGGACGGTAATGTAGCGGACAAAACAAGCATATATTGGACGGTAATGTAGCAGACAAAACAAGCATATATTGGACGGTAATGTAGCGGACAAAACAAGCATATATTGGACGGTAATGTAGCGGACAAAACAAGCATATATTGGACGGTAATGTAGCAGACAAAACAAGCATATATTGGACGGTAATGTAGCAGACAAAACAAGCATATATTGGACGGTAATGTAGCAGACAAAACAAGCATATATTGGACGGTAATGTAGCAGACAAAACAAGCATATATTGGACGGTAATGTAGCAGACAAAACAAGCATATATTGGACGGTAATGTAGCAGACAAAACAAGCATATATTGGACGGTCATGTAGCAGGAAGCGCAATGGGTGATTTGGACACAGCATTGACTTTCTACGCAAAAAAGAAGTATGAGCTATTTTCTAATCTAAGATCGATGGGTCTGGGATTTCTCTGCGATCGCCAAAAGAGGAAAAAACTAATTTCACCAACCATATTTTGTACAGCCGAATTGTTTCTGGTCAAACCCCACGCACCACAAAGCTGCTGGATCCCGAATGTCTTGAGAAAGGAGGAGAAAATGTGGCACTGTTGATCAAATATAATCTACCGGACCAGATTTGTTAATCTACGTTCGATCATACTCACACGTTGGATTGGCATGCTTCAAAGGGACTCTCTGTAGGTGCAAAATATTGTTCACTGCACCAATGCCCAACCAGGCTTAAGTGAAATATCAGATTGATTTCAATGAGAGCCAGAGGTCACTGCCTGCCTCCACGAGAGCATGGTCACCCATACATGTGAAAGGATACAGAGAACATTTGGCATGAAAGAGTATTTAACTTGTCACAGTCCACTATCATACATTCTCTGCCTTTATACTCTTTAGGGACAACTTGCTGAATAAAGAAATTAAACTGCACCAGGATACATATCAATTTGAATGCGTGTTGTGTTCTTCTTGCATATAATCCACCAGGGTAATAGGTCACACCATTAATCGATACCCGGACACCATCAAATGTAAAATAGGACAAATTCAACCATCGCGTTTCCTGCGTATGGCTGAGAAATAGAAGCGAGCCGGAAATGTTGAGAAAAGTCGTACTCAAAGTCCTTTAAAAGGCACCCCTCAATAGGCTACTGTCACGATATTGTCGGCTACATTTAATTTAGTAACTTCATGTTAAAATTTATGGTCTATACACACACACACACACACACACACACACACACACACACACACACACATATATATATATATATATATATGTATATATATATATATGTACACACACACACATATATATGTATATATGTACACATATATTATACATTTAAAGGTGTAAAGTCACGAAATGTTAACCTTAAATGTCAACATCAAGTTAATAAGGGAAAACCAGAAATGGTGTTCCAAAAATATTTATCTAAGCAAAAACACATATAATATGTATATGTATAATATTTAATAATATTCAAACTTTTTGTTGACGTGTCTAAATGGTAAACCATTTCAGCTGTAAAACGTAATTTGATCATATTTTAAATCAATTCAATATGATGATGAAATGTATTTGATCATATGATAAAATAGATTCAAACATACTATTATATATTCTGGAATTAACAAAAATAATAGTGCTCTCTTTTACCGAAATTAATTTCAGATGATCAAATAATTCATAAAATTATCAAAACATTCCAGTCAGATTTCACCTCCATCTGTAATATTTTTGAAGTCTGTGTTCACCCACGTCATCGAATTATCCTGACTCGATTTAATCGTATCATTAAGTGCTCATTAACATGTTATAATAATAAATGAATGAAACAAGAGATTACGTTTTATATTCAACAGATTATCAAATAACATATAGCATCAACTTCCCACAAGTCCCATTAATTTATATCAATAAATCCAATCCAAGTTATTTGAAAAGATAAGCAACTAATTGGTTATATCATTAGATTCCTGCTGGTCCGATTTCATCTTAAAAATTAATCATGTATTAAAATACTAAATAAAACGAAAAATGACGTTCAACTTAGAACATCGTTTCTGGTTTTATTCAGTAAATTGATATATTGGTATCAGAGATTTCTGCCTGATAGAATAATATGAATGGTTGGCTGAGCGGTAAGACGCTCGCCTTTCACCTCTGCAACCCGGGTTCGACTCTCGTCCTGAGCAGCATGTGGAAAAAGTTCCTACCACTTTAACCGTGTGCGGTGGTTTTTTCCGAGTTCTTCGGTTTCCTCCACCATAGACAAGCTAGGAAGTATACCCCAACATGTGTGCCATGGAGAGTGACTCGATAAGTCAATGCTTGACTTCTTTCACAATCCATGTAAAACAAATGCATCTATACACAAATGTCTTTGCCGTGCGGTTGCCCCGTTCAGTCTTTTCTTGCATGCCCTTGTGCTGTGCGCTATTTACATGTCAACGCTGTTAATTATGTTACGGCACCCAAACTTGACTGTGATCTTTTACTCTTTTATACGAAATAAATGATTTCTAATAACGTTAGTAAAGTTACACATGATCTAAATATTCGTTTACCACATGGTTTTGCTTGATTGGTACGTTCCAGACCGTTCCATTTAATAATGATTTTAATCCACTGAATCACGTGTATCTCGAGTACAAATCACACGGGATGTATGTGATGAGCCTGACAGTATAGCTGTTCGACAGACATCTCACAGTCGACAGTTAGAGATGTGCAATAGACAAGGATGCACCACCTTTTTGAATATTTCCTGGGTCCTTAAGCTGCTTACTCAATTAGGTCTAATTTCTTTTGAAGATGAATTAGTTGTTAGGACTACACAAAACTGTCTCCCTTGGACCTTAGAGTATACACTTCTGGGCTCTTGGCTTTTGATTCCAATAGGACAAGGGATTTGTTGAAAAAAAAACAGCCAAGGTACACCGTCTTTTGCGCGAAGCGGCAAAGTTATGTTTTCATTGGCTTCTGCTATTATAATGACACTATCGTTATTACAATCACAATCCAATCGATATCTGATCAACTTCAGCAACTTCACTTCCCAGAACAACTGTTCAATTGTTTTTATAGATTTATATACACTTTCATATCTGAAGTATTTTTTAATTTGGTGAAATTATAATTATATTGGTTTATATATGTGTCTTATTATTTCTCATTATATGCACATACTTAGCCATTGTGTAATGTGATGCTTTTTCGATGTACGAGTTATATGTATTTTACTTTCTCCGTTCGCGGAGGGTGAATATGAATGAATGAATGACTTTATTAACTGCACCATATACATACATGGTTTTCTGTCAGTCAAAACACGTAAATATATACATGGATCACAATACGATACAATACAATATAATATAATACAAAACAATACATCACATCACAACACTAGACTACATTCCACTTCATTCTTCAGAAAAAGAAAAAAAGAAAAAAAGAACACTCTTCACTACATCGCAGCCCTGCCGCCCTACAACGCGGTGCGGTGGGCTGGCCGGCGTTGGCCCCAAAGGGTCGCCTGCAAAACAAAAACTGGAAGTGGATGTTGGGGACATTTATGCTATTTTACTTTCTCCGTTCGCGGAGGTTGAATAAACTATTATTATTATTTTATAGATGCATTTACCCCCAGCAATTTTACATTTGTTTCACACTTTGTTTATACGATTTTGTTCGTCATTCAAGTATGTCATTCCACTCAATCTATACAATCGCGCCAACTAATGAGCACGTGACATAAGTTCGTCAAATTTGATGCGTATTATTCACTGTTTCGTTCCAGATCACCTTACCGATACCACATGGTCACGTTTAACCATAAGAAAATAAATGTCTAATTTGCACCTCAAGCAACATTGTAACTGAACAAATATCAGACGTATACATGTACAACCTTGTCCATACCTGCATCAGATTTGAAAATAGTCGACCAGGTCACTGGCGTTGTACATGTGATAAACAGAAAAATATAAAGTTCTGCGACCAATATTGCTGTATAAAGAATAACTGACATAAATTAGTGGTTTTGCAGATGAAAAACGTGTATGAACAGGGTCGTTGAGTTTATACCGACACATTTGCATTAAAGCGGAGAAGAGTGCAGCAAGGGAATGAAATTTATGTAATTTCGCACAACTTGGTTGATGTGTATGTTTCCACTTAACTAATGTCTAACCCATCAAGCGCAATGTACAATGCAGACGGTGTAGCTTTAATCCAGCTTTGTGTTTGTTATGCGGCAATTTGCAATGATGCCTTTTTGTATTAAAAAAAGTCCAGAAATCTGTAGTAATTTGTAATACTTGCGGTAATTTGTAATTGGTTGCGGCAAAACATAATATTATTACATTTTGCAATTTGTAATAATATCTTGCAGCAAAGTGTAATAAATCATATGTGTAATAAGGATGTAATAAAATGTAATTTT
This sequence comes from Hermodice carunculata, assembly GCA_964020975.1. Lineage (NCBI taxonomy): Eukaryota > Metazoa > Annelida > Polychaeta > Eunicida > Amphinomidae > Hermodice > Hermodice carunculata. The sequence goes on along the minus strand of OZ026612.1, from coordinate 137,689,956 downwards.
GTACCGCAGTCTCCCACAAAAACATTTCCTTTAATATTCATTTCAAGACAATTGTTTTCTTCAAAGCAAGATCATTTATCTATTGAATGAAAAGACCTACAGTAGTTCCGTGGTGCCATGATTGGATTTTCATTCTGTTCCGCCTGCACCGATGTGAAAGGTATGTTTGAGATGACCCGGTCAGTTGTCGAAATTCTGACAGATGGTCTCTCTCTCTCTCTCTCTCTCTCTCTCTCTCTCTCTCTCTCTCTCTCTCTCTCTCTCTCTCTCTCTCTCTCTCTCTCTCTCTCTCTCTCTCTCTCTCTTAAATTTATCATATCAGTGGATGTATAAATTTTACTGCTGTAATAAGAGCTAGAAAAACGTAAAATCTGTTGTACCTATATATAACATTTAACTTATGTTTCTCCAAATTAAGTCAGCATGCAAAGTTGTCTCAAAATACCTTCTCTATGACAAAATCACTATTATCTCGATTTTTATGAAAATTGCTGAGTGCAGGGAATATAGGGCACAATTTGAGAGGCGAGCTCTCTCTTTCTCCTTCGTATTCTGGGCTCCTTGGCTTAAACGGAAAGTTGCAAGGCTTGTACGGCCAAACTACTTCACATGTTCACCCCGCTTTCCATAATGGACTCCTCCTCTTAAGACGTTAAATCTCATTACACAAAGAGTGCCGCCTCATGACTGGATCGAAATGAATGAAGTTTCACATCGATGTAAATCAGTATGCTCCTGAACGTCCGATACTCTGCTTGCAAAGTTCATCTCATAGAACTTCGCAATTCTTTATCAATTCTAACTTTATACACAAGGAATGAAAAATTGTATCAATTTCCGACGGCTTAACTTATCCACATTTTATCAAGTTTTTCCAACGATTTTCGTCATCATTCGACATGATAGAGGAATATGTTGCAAAATATAATACTTTCACCTGTTTGTCAATGTCATAATCAGTCACAGGACTGGATAGGAAAATATAAAGACTGGGGTGTTTGCTTGTGTGTTTGTTCTCAGCTGGCTTGTCAGTCCTCGTCCGGGGTCCACAATTCACATTTTCGACTTCTCTAAAATCGGTGGCTGGACTTTCTTCAAACTTGGTAGGGATATTCTCTGGATGGATCTCTACAAATTTATTCAAATGGTCACACTCCAGTGATTTTTAGAGAATTTTTCCTTTTCGTTTTTGTTATAGTTTGTTCTTGTTTTGGTCTGTTTGTTTGTTTTTCTTGGTTCATTTATGGCCATTTTATCGCTGTTCTTAACTTCTAATCCAAAATCGGGTGCACGGTTGGCTGAGCGATAAGACGCTCGCCTTTCACCTCTGCGACCCGGGTTCGATTCTCGTCCTGGGAAGCATGTGGAAAAAGTTCCTACCACTTAAACCGTGCACGGTGGTTTTTTCCGAGTTCTTTGGTTTCCTCCAGCACAGACGAGGTAGGAAATATACCCCAACATCTGTGCCATGGGGAGTGACACGATAAGTCAATGCTTGACTTCTTTCACAATCCATGTAAAACAAATGTGGCTGTGTGTCTCTACTTTATAATCATTATTTGGATAACGTTGAAACTTGACAGAAATTTTCTATATGGAAGGTTCAAAGAAAGTCGATGAGTAGGTGGCATTGTTCTTGATTACTGATTCTTTATTTTTTACTTTTTTATTTTTACTGTTGGGGTACTAATGGGTAATGTATACAATCCTTGAGAATAATGTTAAGTCAATGGGATTGCAATGATAATTCAACATTTAACTCCTCCAAAATTATTAGTCAAACTCATTTCAAATATGGCGCAGAAGTACCGTTGGGAGGTGGCTACCAAATCTGCTGAAATGGTGTCGCTCCAGTGATTTTTGGATTTTTTTTTAGATTGTTTTGTTTTGTTTTTGTTTTTTGTTTGTTTGTTTGTTTGTTTGTTTGTTTGTTTTTTTTTTTTTGCTTAATTAAATGAAATTCGTTCTGAAAACTGCCTTCCCAATTTCTCAGATATTGCACAGAGCACTTCCGAATATCCCTAAATAAGTCATTAGGTGGCTCCGTGATTTCGATTTTTTTGTTTTTTGTTTTCAAGAGTTTTTGTTTGTTTGCAGTGTATAAAACTTCATCCTAAGCGCAAGCTGGATTCCTCTCTGACATGCAAAGAATGTACCTTGACTCAATTTCCATTAAGTGCGTTCACTACCTGATATTTAACAAATCATTGACATTTCGATTTATAGCTTAACGTACATGTTAATTTGGTTACTAAGGATATTGCAGGAAATCTGAAATACATCGGATTTTATCTAGGTAATGGTTAATCCTAGGACCATAATTACTTCTCAACATTAATAGGAATGTACCCATGTAGTTACATTCGATGGTTATTTCTACATTAATGGCCTTGAAAGATCAAACTAGAACCTTTCTATTAATTAACATGTAAATCAATGGGGTTTGCAATCAATGGTATTCACATATTTGACTTCACGAAAACTGTCTTGCAGACTTACTTCAAACCTGGTGGGGACGTATCTTCGGCAGTTCTCAAGAGATTGTGGTCAAAAGATCATACTAGGCACCTTTGACTGGCAGACTGTGTCAGTAAATGGGTGATCTTAACCTCATTTTCAAGGTCACAGGGCCGCTTAGGGACGAATCATTACAATCTTGGGGGGCGGGGGGGGGGTATGCATTGTAGTAAAACATACATTTTTTTTCAGTTGCCTATAACAGTACGTTTTTTTCACCCTGCCTCACAATACATTTTTTTAATACTGAAACCCATGGATGCATATATTTTAGCTACCATTATGTTAGAAACATAACGCCAAGAGAAGCATTTTAGAAGCCTTAAATATGTCTGGTCCATTTGAAAATTATGTGAATACAGAGGTTCCAAAACATTTGAGGGTCCAGAGGACGAAGCCTCCGGAAGCTCACAGGTTATGACAAAGTAAGGCTCCATTTGGAGACCTATTTTGTCACTAAAAATCTAATGTTCCTGCCCTGGAAACCCTGCAAAAAGGTTTATGACTGGTCATTCTGGGGGAAAACATGTGAGTAGAAAGAGAACATAAAATATTCTGCCAGCACCAGTTTTATTTATGTTGCAAAGCATAGTTCAATCCAGGCATCTGTATAAAAATGCGATAGCATCTTCAGCCATGACTTACCGTACTATGATCGCGTAAGATACATTATTTTGCACCATTCACATGAGCACACTTTTAACATTCTCTTTGACTCACTTAACTTTAATATCAAAGTGCTTTAAATACACGGTATTACACACTGCATTAAAAGTGTGTTCATGACCGAGGTGTGTTTGGCTTTTAATTGTGGATATTTAAATGACGATTTCCCGGATGATTGAGACAACATATGTTACACTGGTTTAACGTGTACTTGGATATCTATTGTACACTTTTACGCCAGTATTAAAGATTGATATGTTAATGTCAGGACAATATTCTTACTAGCATTACATTGTCATTGCCATGTATATCTACATGTACTCACAGTATTTTATCATGGCTGAAATAAATACACAATTAGTTACCGACAGTGCCTGACTTTGTTTATCTGAAAATAAATGAGAGAGAGAGAGAGAGAGAGAGAGAGAGAGAGAGTATCCGTGCTTGTATTTAATGTACATAAATTATGATTACGAAATTCCTATCCATGTACTGTTACCTCTTTCAGCGCCAAAGGTAACCATCGTTGATCTCATTCCCATCAATATTATGGTTTTATAATCAAAATCTGCAGCTTTCCTAGGAGCACTCTGCGTGCATTGCGCAGAGTTTACTGAGGAAAACTTCGACTCAAGCTTTCATTCAGCAATGGGAAGTAAAAGGTATATGTAAAGTACATTCAAACAGCGTGCATACGTTGCAAGGAAATGGGTAATATAAGTGAACAGAAACGTGAGATTGGCAACGGAGTCCTTGTATTGAAACACACACACAATATATGAGTTCTAGCTAATTATACGGCATATTTAAAGGGTAGTATTAGCTACCAAGAGTTTTTAACATTGCTAATCGAATAGTACTTGTTTTGACTATAAACAATGCAAAATTTAAAACTTTTGCAAGCAGGGGCGGATCCAGGATATTTTGCAATGTGTGTGTGTGTGGGGGGGGGGGGGGGGTTGGGGTCAGCAACTTGCGGGCGAAGCCCGAATACGAGTGCCAAAGGCACGAAGCTTGGGGGGGGGGGGGATCCCGGAGGCCTCCCCCGGAAAAGTAAAAAAAAAAAAAAAATAGATGCTCTCAGATGCGTTTTCCTGGCATTTGCGACTGCATTTTCATGAGGACCGTTTGGATTTTCCGGGATGCAAACTTCACTAAACTGGGCTCCATAAATCAAATTCCGCTACATATCTGATTCAATTCACATAAAAGGAATCAAAGTAAAAAATGAGTCAGTGACAAATAATTCCTGGAAATATGTATTTGTGACTTTTACCTGCTAATATATATTGTTAATGGTAATCAACATTATTATGACATGTCCATACCTAATTAAGAAAGAAAATAAGCATTGGCAGAAGAAAACAAATAATATGCCTACATTAAGAGGTTAAAAGCTTAATTTATTATAAAGTTACGGATCTTTCAGTAGCAAGTATATCCAGTCGCTTTCATACTTTTTCTGAAAGTAAAGTTCTTGAAAAAATGCTATGAAAATTTCTAATTAAAATACAGAAGCAGCTCAATTTAAAAATCGCTTGGCTTACTAACCCAAGAGTTAAAATTATCTCCAGAAGTGTAAGCCAAGCGATACACCATTGGTCCTTGGATTAATTATACATGTATATTTTAATAGAAATTTAGAAACTATTTCGGAGTAAATTCATGGGCAATGTCATGATCAGATCATGATATTGCCTATGGATTTATAAGGTCTTAAAAAGAAGGATAAACTTATTACGCAAGGAGACGTCCTTCAGATTTTTTAGAAGGCCTCAGTGATTTTTTCTCATAGCGTCTTACATTTGTGACAAAATCGGGAATTTTAACGTCAACCAGAGTATCGCGGCTTCAGAAGGCTTAGCTATAGACCTATCTTATATTAACATTAGTAATAGATGAATACATAAGTATGACATAAGTTTTCCTCTGCCTAGGCCTGTGATTATAAGCCCAGTTATTTCAATGGTTTTACTACCGGTATATCTATGGCTTCATTCAGTGCTTCACGGAAGTTAACCATATCGGCATGTACTGTGTGCGCTATGAATGTAGATAATATATACGGTAACACATAGAATCACTTACTGTTGGTGCAGGCCTATCGTTATGGTGATCTTTTAGGATTCATAAGTACATCTAATAACTAAACTTTCAAATCATATATTCATTCCACGTGAGTCGCGCTTGCCTGACTTCCACGGTTACGCCCTGCCGAGTGCTGGCCGTCTCTAACTACATGATACACATCAATGCAGTAGAGCGTGTTAGGCCACGTATACGCAAGCTAAGGACAATGCCCCCTGATTTGACCCAGACGGCATTTTCGACATCTATAGGCATTAAAAAAAAAAAAAAAAGAAAAAAAAAAAAAAAAAAAGAAAAAAAAAAGCAAGAGCAGGGAGCGGCCTGGAACCCTCCCCCCTTCTGCGGCCTGGAACCGTCCCCCCTTCCACGCCTGGCAAGCAGTACTTTATTTTTGTTCACTGATTTTGAGACGTACATCATTTATACCTCTCCAATATTCTTATGCTTGGTCCATTACGTGAATTGTATTGTATGACTGAATTGTAAAATGGATAGAGCTACAGTTTTTTTAAAATTTCCACGGCGTTTATCGTTGTCCGCATCTTAAGATATGAAACACGTTTGCAAATGTTTGCAAGGGCATAATATGTTAGGAATTGTATTCTCAATAGGCCCCATCCATTAGAAATAATCAGTACATAGATAATATCATACAGCAATATATGCCCTTATTGAATAAATAGGCATGCCTTCTTTAGGCCTATCAGGTGGAACAAAAAACACTTAGGCCAGAAAAAATCATATGTCAAAATATAGGTTCTAGAATCCATAGTTTTAATTATCAAACCCTACATAAGAATAGATGAGGTGAGGTGAGATGGAATGATGCTAGGTCACATGGGATGAGATGAGATGAGACGATATGAGTAGTCAGATGAGGTAGGGTGAGATGATGTGAGGTTAGGTGAGGCGAGATGAGATGAGATGAGCAAGGTGAGATAAGGTGAGATGAAGTGAAGCGAAATGAAGTAAGGCGAGATATGAAGTAAGATGGAATGAGAAGAGGAGTGATGTGAGATTGGGAGAGATGAGGTCGGGTGATGCTGGGTGACATATGATGAAGAGGGAAGTGAGGTGACGAGATGAGGTGAGGTGGGATAAGGTAAATGAAAAGTGAGATGAGGCAAAGTGAAGCGAGATGAGATGAATGAGGTAGCATGCTGGTAAGGTAACATGGCATTGAGTTGAGGTGAGAGGGGAAGAGATGAAGCAAGGTCACATAAAGTTAGGTTACGTGATGGTACGATGTGGTTACTTACTTACCTCACCTCAACTCAACTCACTATGTTGTATAGCAAGTAGGCTGTACGCCAACTGAGCTGTAGGACAAGTGGGTTGTGGAACATATTGTCTCTCCCTTAAATCACCACCACCTCACCTCACATAATATTACCTCACCGCACCATTCCGTCACATCATCTCACCTCGTCACACCATACCAACACCTCACCTCACTTGATTTGGCCTCATCTCATCCCTTTTCACCTCAATTCTTTGCCATGTTGCCTCACCACTTCACCTCCTCCCTTAGCATCACCGCAACCACATCCCAGCTCTCCTAGTATCACCTCAACTCACTTCATCTCATCTCACCCAACCTTATATCATCTCATCTCGCCTCTCTTCACATCATATCCCACATCCTCACCTCCCGTCACATCACCTAGCCTCATCTCGCCTCACTCCCTCATATCTTTCACTTCGTCTCACCTTATGTCACCTCACTCATATAGTTTTACATCTCATTTCACACTATCTCATATGGCCTAACTTCACCTCATTTGACCTTCATTTCTTCTCATCTCACCTCATCTCTCTCACATTTCATCTCGCCTAGTGTCACCTCACGTGGCATCACCTCACATAACCTCGTATCACCTCACACCTCACTTCACATCGCCCTGTCTCATTTTACCTATCACCTCACCTCATCCCACCTCACTCACATCATCTGACTACTTATATTGTCTCATCTCACCCAGCATCACTTCACCTAACCTACCCTTATCTCATTTCACTTCACCTCTCCCCATGTCATACTATCTCACCTAGCCTCATCCCATTTCACTTAACCTCCTCTAATTTTATTTCACCTCACCTCATCACGCCTAGCCCCACATCACCTCATATCACTTCTCCTCATTCATCTCATCTCACTTCATATCATCCCATCTCACTTCACCTCATCTTACCTCACCTCACATTGCCGCTATATCGCCTCACTAGCACGTCCCCTTACCTTCTCTGAAGTCACCACCTTGTCCCTGCAAGTGGGCTGTATGACAACTGGGTTGTAGGACAAGTGGGCTGCAGGACAGCTGGGCGGAGCCGCCTTGTGCTGTTGCATTAAATGCGGGGGCCGTGTCAGCATATAAGTCGTAGAAGTGTGATATCATGTTCATAGAATTTTTGTTCCTAGATACCTGTTTTAGGCCTATTTCCATCCATTACTGATTATCTTTTTAAAAATACAAAAAAAAAAAAAAAAAATGGTTTGAACCCTTTTCTTCTAATCATATATTCATAAATTTAATCAATATAAAATCCATTTGTCTCTTAAGTAGAAAGTTAGAGACTGAACAACTTTAATAACTATGATAACTAGCAGGGGTCGTCTCACCAATACCTTACATCATGTTGCACAAAAGAACCAAATAGGAATTTAATCAGTTTGCCACAGAACGTCACTTTGTCCACCTATTCAGGCCATATATTATCAAGCTTTCAAGAAAACGTTCTACCTGTAAATGATTGTAAAGAAAATTACATGAAATGATACTTCCATACAAATGTTACATTTTATTTATTATCTTTAGCTCACTGTTATCATAAAACGGGCACATCTGATTTATTACATTTGGTGCAACGAATTACAAATTGCCGCAAGTATTACAGAATACAGCAGATTTCTGGACTTTTTTTATTACAAAAAGGGAGTTATTACAAATTGCCGCAATTATTAAAAATTGCCGCATAACGGCGTTTTAAGGCGGGGTAGGCCCTTGGTCTTTTCCGCAGTCCCTTTTTTGCGACAGTTCGAAAAAAGAAATGAAGTGTCTTATCATTATGAATCGACCCATTACATTGAATGTCGTTGCAAATGATGACCTTGAAAAATGAAGCCAATATCAATGCAATTGGCGCCTTCGCTATTTTTAATGCTAAGATTATTGCTATTTCGAACTTGGAAAGAAGCGATAAGATTTTGGGCGCGATTATCATTTTGGTTGTTAAAATCACGTGTCCTCTATGCTGCGGCTGAGGCATCCTATGTTTCATGCACATTCGTTCCGGTCCTGTTTTCTCAATTCTTGAAGCAGCAAAAGGAATATAACGGCACCGTGTGATTGCACACCCGTATTTGCAATAAATGTACATATTTACAAAATGTTTTATTCCCATAACAATTAAGCATGGCCGATCACTTAATATGTGTGCAGTACCGCATGGTCTATGACCCCCGGGGTATGACCTTGACTGAACATCTTTGCCTGTTGTGGTTCATCATGGCATTTCACACAGAAAGAACGATCAGTGTCCTCTGGCATCAAACCTGTGGGCAATCGTTGAAAAGTTCATCGATGGTGATATATATATATATATATATATATATATATATATATATATATATATATATATATATATATATATATATATCTGTGTGTGTGTGTGTAATTACAATACACAGTGAACATTTACATCACTAAATCCCAGTCATGATGAATACAACGCATGTTATTATGTTGTAGTATCTTTGAAGACTACAGAATAATAATAATAATAAAAAAAATTATTTGATGCAAATTGGAATGCCACAATGAAGTAAGAATCATCAGGTATTGAAGTATACCCAGGAATGATTGTTGCATTTAGGCAGCGGTGATCCATTTATAATTGATGAATACAGATATTGATGTACATGTATCACGCACATAACCCAGATAGCAACTTTGCATATACGACAAAATGGTTTGTGAAATGAATTATAAATATTTAAAATTCAAATTACATACAGCTAAAAATCAATTTAGATATCTTGAAAGATGGCCAAATGTTAGAAATCCAAAAAAGGGCCTATGGTTGAGCGATTTATTTTCACCGTCACGTTGGCCTACATGCACGAACGTTCTGTGAGACGTGTGCAACGCCAAGTTCAATTGCTTCCAATTTTGGCGGCAAGAAATTTCAGCCTGACCAAATTCGACATTTAATTACTCTTCAGGGATAATGATGCTGTAAATGTGATGAATATTGATGACTGTGGATAAAGGTGCATTAAAATTCCCACCTTTTGGGTCATTACGTTAATGACTCACATATCATTGACCCGTCTGCTGAAATTCTGCCAATGAAATAATACGCGGTGGCAATAAATTACATTTTTAACAAAAACAGCGGCATTAAATAGGATTTGTAAAAACAATAAATTATATCCAAGATCGTAGTTTGCCCTTCCAATAGTCATGGCAGGGAAAACGTTTTCCACCACGACGTGATTTTACTGAAAGGTGTAATGAAAGGCACCTATAATTCCTGAGAACAAAGTATTATGAGTCGGATTGAAGTGTTCTTTACAGACAGACCATTTGCTAGGGCAATGACCAAGATGAAATAATGCTCCTTGTATGTATCACTGTAGATCCGTGACACCTTATGGTTTCACCATGGGTGGTCCAGTTTGTTAAACAATCAACGTTTTAGGTGTGCAAAAATTTGGACGCTAAGCCAAACGCATCACCATGCTAGAATATCGTCTGTTTTGCACCTCAGTATTATCTGATAAGTGATTCAGGAACACCACACAAATCCCGGTTGTCTGTGGAACATCTAGGTCTACATAGGTTTTTATACGCAGTTTGTGCCAAATAGAAGGTAATTTTTAAGCGAGAGGTCAGCAAGGCAAATTTGTATTTAGAACATTTCGTGCCCTTCAGTTTGGGACTTAAACTGAATACTTAATTTGCCTCTAAACAGTCTCATATTGCATGGACTGATGGTAACATTGTTTAATGTAAACACATTGAAAACCACTGTACTGACATTTGGGGACGAGTGTAACCTAAAATTGAATGTACTGACAGATTAGTCGTGCTTTGGGTTCGCAGACGGAAACTGGTTTATCGACTTATCCTTTTGAAGATCTGCGTTTAGATTTAAGTTTCAAAGTTGTCAAAGCAGCAACTCTGGATATTTATGATATATACATTAAACAAAAAAGCCCAGTAGATGGCAGTTGCAATGGCATCTTACCTGACAGAGGTTTTTAAACGTCTCCCAGATTTATTCATACAAATGCTTTCAATAAGCATAATTTCAATATGTTTACCCTTCCATGGGAAGATAAAAATGTTATGGTTAGATGTGCAACCACCTTAAATTTTTAGTGTTTGTGTCTTGCAGGTTTCTATGAAATCCAAGATAAGAATTAGATGTACAGAAAGAAGGCAGATGGAACTAGATAATAAGATTTACTTCAAAGCAATGTGTCTCTGTGCCTACAATGGAATGTTGTTGCCATGTACATTCAAACTGAAATTGGAAAATCAAAATGAGAGACAACTTGAAATGTAATACCACAAATAATAACAACAACAACAACTGTAGCAAAATAATGCTCTTGACACGAAAATAATATCGAGATAAAAAGAAACGCAGGGCGAAAGAAAGACTTCTTTGATTAAACAGAATGTCAAACGTCAGCTAACAAACGTACACTTTTCATTGCAACGTTGATTCATTTATGGGTCGCTGTTGACACTACAGCATGGACTGATGGCAAAATAGTCACCGCATGGTAGCATAAAATGTTATGTCTGACATGAGTATAAACAACAAATCCTAGTGATATACACATGTAGTTGACTGCTGATGACAGATCATGGCCCGTTTTGCCTGGTCTATCACAAATATGTACACGTTTGATATTGTTTCCTCTGATATACATCATTTGAACTTCACTGCTGGGGCCACACACTGTTAATAGATTCTAGCTTTACTGGTGTCCGAGAGCTAAGCTCTGTACAAAAGGGATGATGGACAAACCTAGGATGTGAAGTCAGAATGACACATCTATGCACAATACTTTTCAAGAGTAGATATTTAACATTTAATTTTTTCCAGTCCCTCCAATAGGTGAATATGTAAATCCCAAATTCTACATTTTTTGTTTGTGGTTTACTGAATGCGACAACAGCACAATCTACGAACTGATGTTGGCATGACACCTCTGCCTATGAATATTTGAAGATATTTAACATTAAAAAATTAAGTGTCCCCAATTAGCATCAATGAAAATTTTACAATTTTGATTGTGGTTCGCTGGATGCTACAACAGGACAAACCAATGAACTAAATTTGGAAAGGTACCTCTAACTACAATAGCTTGGGAGATATTCAACATTTAAATGTTTGAAGTGCCCCGAATTAACATAAATTTAAATTCTACAACTTTTGTTTACGCTTTGTGGGATTAACCTGCAGCAAAATATCCTGAATTCAATTAAAATGGCACTTCTGTCTACAATAGTTTTGAATATATTAAACATTTAAATTTTTGAAGTGCTCCTAATAAGCATAAACTTACATTTTACAACTTTTGCTTGTGACTCACAGTACAAAGTTTTAAATTGAAGTTGAAATCGTATCTCTACCTGTAATCGTTTTGAAGATATTCAGGATTAAATTGCACATATGGCCTTAACTTGCATAATTTTCAAACTATCACCACGCTTCATAAAAAGGCCAGACTATATGTATGCTGGTATAAGAAAACCACTTTTGGAGTTTCTACTTTTAAAAGTCTTCAAATGAAATTTCGAACTTTTGATCACTTGTGTTCAGCAAATTCAGTGCCAAGGGTTATGGCACGGTGGTCGAGGCCACCGTTGGTAATCGAGCATCAAAACACAAGGATGTCTTTCTTTCTTTTTCAGACTCCCCACCGGTCAACTTTATCTGTTGTTAACAGGCTTCTCTCTCTCTCTCTCTCTCTCTCTCTCTCTCTCTCTCTCTCTCTCTCTCTCTCTCTCTCTCTCTCTCTCTCTCTCTCTCTCTCTCTCTCTCTCTCTCTCTCTCTCTCTCTCTCTCTCTCTCTCAGTTCCGTCCGCTGGTCTCCCATAAGGCGGGGGGGGGGGGTTGACTCGAGGGATCACTGTTTCCCATGTACTGGTCTCTCAGGTGGGCCCAGCCCGTCGGGGGAGCCCCTGCAACTTTTATGTTTTAGTGCTTTGCAACGGAACTTCTTTTCGTACATTCGTACTTTTAGTCCATGTTGTGAGCCCTTGTGGGCATTTTACGGTGACAAGGAGTGTAAGTCTTGTCCATTTCATCGATGTAAGTTTTATCTGGACGCACCACGGGTTTACCCCGCCCCGGTGGTGCCCCCGGTGTAAAGGGGTAGTTTTCCACTAAATTATTATTATTATTATCATCATCATCATCATCATCATCATCATCATCATCATCATTATTATTATTATTATTATTGTTATTATTATTATTATCATTATCATTATCATTATTATTATTATTATCATAGCCTTGTAAAACGTAAACCATACAAGCTGAATTGAACTTTGTGGAATTAACACTCAACTTCTATTGCACTATATTGCGTGGCTTGATGACCTCACTCCTTGGAAGCGGATCCATTTTTTAAAAATGAAATCAAAATGATATGTTTAAGTTTTTGTCTTTACCTGTTAATAAAAAACAAATAACCGGTAGCCTGTATATGTCATAGCACTTTGTAACACATGTGAATTCTCTTATATCCATGAATTTCCCTCCACGTAAACCTCAAAGGGAATTTTTTTGAATCACACATGCAAACTGATACAAATGTAGTTGACATTTCATGATTTAGTGTTGCAACTCATTTACTGCACAAGGTATTCTATATCTCATTCGTTTCACATTTAGAACAAATACTACTTTACTATATAAAGTGGGAATATGTTACTGCGAAGATCTCCCTATATATACGTACATAAACAGAAAAAATAGACCACTTCGTTATTTCCATCACATTTTCCCGTCCCCTTTCTGTTTAAAGCTAGTAGTTTTAATCCATATCATTTATATTTGAATACCCCATTTAAAAAAAAAAAAAAACGGGTCACAACTTAAAACTGGCCCAGCTGGGGGTCCAAAGAAACGTCCAAGCCAGCTCGCCATGATGGACGAACAGACAATTCAATCGGTGTGTTGTGGCTCCCTGGTAATACAATCAGCGATACAAAGCCTGTCAAAATATATTCAAAATGCGTGTGCGACGTACGTAAGGTCAAAAGTGTAGAAACATGCGCTGTAAGGCTAAAAATCTAGGCCACTAAACAAGCATATGTGTGAAAGGTGAGACAATAACAGAAAATTTCGAAGCCAACGCACAGAAATCTGCAGGTTCGTGTGAGGCTGCAGGAGATTCGACACTTGCGAGATGAACGAAAAGTAGCAAGAAGAATCGAAAAGCCGTTACAACAAATTTGTGGGTGCGTGCCAGTAATTGAAGAACGGTTTACCTTACATGTGGCTCTGCTGCAACAATTTGATTCTACTATTAATTTAGAATTTCATTGAAAACGTAGTCTAGAATTTATCTTCACCTGATGCACATCCATTTCATAAGCTTTATGCATGTTCAACCGAAACTTTGAACTGGTTTCACCAGCTCCAAATTGAGCATTAATTGTTATCACTCAATCTATTGCTTGCTAAGACAGACTGTGTTTTCTTGCATTATCCTAATTGTGCTATACACAATCTCCCCAACGGAATTCATTCTAAGTCAAAATTGTCCAGTTCCGAACATCCTTCACTGAATAGAGTACTCAAAGAAAATAGCTTTAACCACTTTTTAAAATTCATGTTGAGATTAAAAAAAGTCTACTCTAGCTTGTATTTTGTATTGTCTTGTTGGAAGAGGCCTGGTTTCTAGTACCATCAAGAGTAGAGTAATTGTGGTTTTTTGTTTAAATTAACCACTGGGAAACATTTTGAATCTTTATGAAAAGGACAATGGAATATACGCCTCCGATAAGATTCGTTCACCGTACTTTGAATCATTGTGGGTATTGCAATACATGGAATGATTTATATGTTATGGTGAAAGGTTAAATAAAGGGATAAAATGGAAAGCAGAAATCGGTAATGCTGATAAAACGTATAATTCCAGGTTGTACAAAGTGGACTTTAGTTTTGGTTATTATCTGATAAACACGTTTGCTTAATATAGCCAGTTGATGTGTAAACTTCGAGATTTGAATTTTAACAGGTTGCCAGTCGACTTTAGTTTTGATTATTATCTGATAAACACGTTTGCTTGGTATAGCCAGTTGATGAGTAAATTTCGAGCTTTGAAATTATAACAGGTTGCCATTCGATAATGGTCGTTATATATTAATTTTCTTCGAAACCAACCATATTGCTCTTAATGTAGCGTTAATAAGCTTGGAGGTGAATGTCACTTTCTAGTTAAATGTAATGCATTATCTCAACTAAGACATTTATACAATCATATTCGCACTAATACCAAATGAAATGACATTCAATAATTGATTGACTTCAACCGTGAAAGTGTGAACAAGGTACCTTAATATTTAGCGGAAAGGTTCATATTATGATAGGAGAGTCCACTTCAGCCACTTGTAGTCTTGTAGCTGCTGTTAATAGCATAATCAGATCTCATGTTTATAAATTCCATTGCTAATAATGTTGTAATTTTGAACTTTTCAATGGCCCTATACGTCGGGCTAAGGTCGCAGGCAATAAAGAACCTAACTTTGAATATATGCTGGTTTCCTCACGGAAAGTGCATTACAAAATTTACTCCCAAATGACACACTACAAGAGGGCTGTGGATGCTCGGGGAAACTGTACATGTGAAACTGCTCATATTAAAATGTATTATAATTCTGAAAGTGGTCTTGCATCAAATGTACAAGCTGTCTTGTAAAATAGGCCTATAGGGGTTCATGCAACGATAAAAATATTATAAATCATGTACAGATTGAAGTTTTTCTTCACGTTACTGTGATTTTTTATGATGGAATGATTTCAAAGTAGGCTACAGTTACTTGTTAACTTATTATACGAGGTAGATGTTTGGTTTTGAGCGTGGGTATGGTTTTCACTGTTGACTGATTCATAAAAAAACCCTTCCTGTGTACATGGTGTTTGTTTCTGAGAATCCGCATAATTCCAATTAAGGCACTGTTATTCAAAACGAGAATTATGAGTTCTGTGGATCTTTACTTGCTGTAAATTAAATCAGACGATATGCTTGGACAAGTAATTGAATCCTCAGGGTCAAATCATGGAAGTATACCCACAATGTATGCAGATTTGGTATTGTTTTAATTTTTTGCAAACACGTTTATTCCAAAATTGTTGTGGCAAATTGAGAGAGAGAGAGAGAGAGAGAGAGAGAGAAAGAGAGAGAGAGAGAGAGAGAGAGAGAGAGAGAGAGAGAGAGAGAGAGAGAGAGAGAGAGAGAGAGAGAGAGAGAGAGAGAGAGAGAGAGAGCAATTTGACACCTGCATGGTTCAGGGAAATGGTTTGTACTGTGGAAAAATTTTACATCTTTATGTGGATGCAATGATTGATGATTTCAGACATTGGGTTTGTAAGGGCAGGCATAGCCTATTTTAGACAGGAGATCCGATACTTGAATTGTTCGTATGTATATTTATAATAGAATAGTGATGTAATGCAAGTGTGACCTTGTCAATACATATCTATATATCATAAAATAAAGATAGTTGAAGAATGTGAATTACTTGGCAACACACCCATACCACACATCATAATTGGCGAGAGAGGCATACGTAACCTGTTCCGAGAGGGTACTTGATCTCTTCAGGCTGTAAATGTGCTTGCTTCAGATTGCT
Source organism: Hermodice carunculata (assembly GCA_964020975.1). NCBI lineage: Eukaryota > Metazoa > Annelida > Polychaeta > Eunicida > Amphinomidae > Hermodice > Hermodice carunculata. Next base: position 137,673,799 of record OZ026612.1, on the reverse strand, counting down.
ATGCCCAGGCTTCCGGCTCCTCAGATTGCTACCCCAGCCATAGCTAGAGTATGGACTCTTGAGATCGTTACCCCAGCCATACTTAGACTTTGGAATCTTGAGATCATTACCCCAGCCATACTTAGACTTTGGACTCCCGGGATTGGTACCTCAGCCATACTTAGACTTTGGACTCTTGAGATCGGTACCCCAGCTATACAGGGGCTTTGTACCCTGAGATTACTACTTTAGCCATGCCCAAGCCCTGTGCTCCTGAGATTCCTACCTCAGCCATGCCCAGGCTTTGTGCTCTTAAGATTGCTACCTTTGCCATGCCCAGGCGTTTGGTCCCTGAAATTATTAATTTAGCCATGCTCAGGCTTTCAGCTATTTCTGCATAGGCTATTTGCCAAGGAATGCATCATTCGTGTCAAATAATGTAAAGGTTAAAGGTCCAAGCATCATTGTTTTACAGAAATGAAGTTGTTCTCAGGAGACCGGTCAGCTCATTGGAACTGATCACTCAAGCTTACAAAGACAAGTGACGAAAATGCAACCTTTGTATACCATGAACAAACACTATTAATACTGCAGCTCTTCATCAGCCTAAAATAATACACGAAAGCAAACGCAGGGACGTCATCAAAAAATTATAATATAGTGTTAATGTTTGGGATCCTGGTGCAGTTGGGTTAAACATAGTTTTTCAGCGCAATGATCCCAGTCTTCTAAAACTACTCCAATGAGAGGTGTCCCCTCTAGACTACAGAGCCAGACCACCCATTTAGGAGACTATGCTTAAATAGTTTCATGTTATCCATGGAAAACCAACTGTGATAAGGAACCACAATTTGATGATCCCTTGGGGTTATGAAAAGCCTTTCAAGACAAAAGCCAAGGTATACACGGCACATGTAATCTTTATCATTTTTACCTGACTTGTCAATTAAATAAGGCTGGTAATGGATACTGACTCGACAAACAGGGCAAGTTTGATGGCCCTTTTGGCTGTTTGGTCAGTGACTGGGGTTTATGTAAAGGATTCAGCTACTGTTGTCCTGAAGGCAAATTTTGATATTTTATGAGCCGCTGTCCCAAAGGCACTCTCCATCCAGCACATGAATTCAAAGTTTCTGTTGCTTCCAGAGCAAGTGCTTTGAAATTTGCAGGTACATACCCGGATTGCAGACTGGTGGACTGGTGTTGTTCAAACTGTAAACTACATGAGTGAGTTGTCTAGTGAAGCTCTTACAACAAGTGCAAAGTTGGATATAGGATATAAATTGAGGACAACATACTTGTAGGCACAGCATACTTGTAGATACAGCATACTTGTAAAAGAAATATATGAAAAAATGTTATTTGGAGCTGTAAAATGTGTTACTGTCAAATGTATGAATGTGAGACTGGCTTGCATGCAAGATGTCCTTGTGAATACTGCTTGCGGCCAGACGAACCTGTACTTATGGATACTGCTTGCGGCCAGACGAACCTGTCATTATGGATACTGCTTGCAGCCAGACGAACCTGTCCTTGTGGATACTGTTTGCAGCCAGACGAACTTGTCCTTTTGATTACCACGTGCACGCAGGGGAACCTGTCCTTCTGGACACTGCTTGCATACAGTGGAACCTCGCCTTGTTGATACCCAACTGATCAATTTAGTCCACAACCAAGTACACAGTCTTCCATAATGTATATAAAATTATGACCAGGCATAGTGGTGGTGGACTTCTACTAGGAGCACGAGGCAATGAGAGCACTTTATCAATCAGATTCCGTTAACTTGACTGTGCACCAATAAATCCCTTTGATTTGAACACAATGTTAATTCTTTCATGCAAACACAAGGTACCCCCATAAAAACATGCAGGACCGGTGTTCACGTGGATGAGTGCGAATTTGGCCATGCACTCCGGCCCATTTGTCAGTTTGATGTGTTTTCGATCTTCAGCTAGTATGTCACAATTTCAGTCTTCCACCGAAGTTTCTGCTCAGTGAACAGCGACCTAGATGCTTGAGTTTGGGGTAAACAAACAACGTTGCAAGCCTTAGTCATCCCCCTCACCCCCGTTTTTCATGCGACACCAGGCAGCAGATCAAATGAAATGACACTTTTTCGCAACACATGACATAACATTTGACTGCCAGGGACTTGTAGCTTAACGTGCCACGCACACGGCAGACCGTCATGGTTACACGTCTCTGCCTTCACTTGATTTTTTTCCTGTCCTTTAAATTTTATGTTTCCGTTTTTCTTGTTCCGTGCAGAATGAGATTTATTTTTGACAAAATATGTATTAAATGGCCAAAGCAAAACAAAACAAAAACAAAACAAAAAAAAAACAAAAAACAAAAACAAACCAAAAAAAAAAAAAAAAAAAAAAAAAAAAAAAAGAACATGTCTTTTGTAGCGTGCATGTTTCTTTAGTCGGTAAACTGGCCGCCAATTTTGCATCTTTGCGGTAGTGGAGCAAGTGGGACACTTCTTTCGAGGGTTAAAATCCCACTTCGGGCACCATCTGAGCCGATAAATCTAATTTGGCAAAAACAAAAGTGACACCATATTCCTAAATTCGCTATGTAATCTTGTGCCCACACCGCAATCAATATGTTAATCATGCCTGCATAGCAGGCTATTGCTCATATTCCTGGGGCCTGGTAAACGACAATAATATTCCAATGGGAGAGTGCCTGCCAGCTTACCCCCCCCCCCCCCCCCCCCGCACAGAGGTTTCTTACCCACACTTGTGTATATGTAGCTTCCACGGTTTAAAACATTTCAAAATGTGCTTATTGTAGAGTTTAGGAGTAAGAAACCGAACCGATTGACTTGTGATAGAGACGTTGGCTTTTGAGTAGACTAGGCCCATCTTTCAAAATTACACCAGAGCTAACAAATTGGCTCACGTGAGTTCCTGTAGCCTGCTATTGTATGGTAAAACCAATGATATCCAGTGCGTGGGAACTGTCAGTGTGCAGACCTGTGGTGGCAGAATTGAGGAAGTCGGCTGCAATGTATTTTGTAGGGACAGGGCTTTGCTCCATGGCAAGTAGCTTGTTTTCCACAAGGTCTGGTGTTTTTCAATATCACTGATACACCGACATATGAACTTTTATTGAATGTCCTCCTTTTATTTAAAACAAAAAATTAGGCACACTTCAAAATATGTTGTTTTAATTGATAGGTGACTCAGAATTCTCACTTTTTCATGTGATAGAGTTTGTTCAGAGGTCTGTTTTAAGACTTTGGTGTCCAGCCCTTCCAGAAAATGCAACGTCAGATATTTTCGATGTCCACAATTTTTTTACTGTCTGGGACATGAGTTGCCAAAGTGGTGACCCATGTGAGATTTTGACTCTTGTGACATGGGAAACGTGGTTCAATTTCTTCATAATGGTATGTGGAGTAAGAGCTAGGCCTACTGCGCACCTTTGGGCCTGCAGGAGTTGAAATAGTGTTGATAGAGTGAACAGAACTATACTGAGCTGCAGATGCTCAACGAAGGTCTGAAAACATATGCTGAATGCCACGTCTCTGTGTCATGGAGATGAACGAGCAGCATACGTAGGGTATGCGCTGCAGCGGCGATTCATCCCGAAAAAAAGGACCAAAAAAACCCCATGTAAAATCCCCAGTCCAGCATATTTCTCTGTCACTCCAGCCCTATCTATGTCAGTCCAGTCTATCTCTGTCAGTCCAGCTCCTATCTCTGTCAGTCCAGCTCCTATCTCTGTCAGTCCAGCTCCTATGTCCCCAACTGACGCAAATCAAACATTTATGGCAAACTCCATGTTGTTTTCATTATCATCTGGGATCATTAAACATTCTGCATGTCGTGCACGCATTTATAGGTGGTTAGCTGTCTGACAGGGTTTTGGTTGAACGAAGGTTTCTTAATTGCCGGAACAATAATACCAATCACAAAGTCAGACGGTGCATTTGATGCAGATATCATTACAGTTAAAAAATAAGAGGCTAAATGCTCTGACGCCCTATAATTCAAGCGCTGTGAAGTAATACTGTCGCATCCAGCCGCACGATTCCCATTAAGTGATACATAGAGTTTCATAATAGCTTCTTTTTGGGTTTCAAAGCTGTCCTTCCCATTGCTCATGGACTCAGAAAAATAAGCCTTTGCTTTGTCCATATTATGTACCGGTCCGTCAGACAAATTTTCAGTATCAACATCTGCCATAATGTTACAGTAGTAAGAAGCATAACTTTGTACGCTCACAGAGGGGACGGATTTATATGCGTGTTTTTCCCTTTATTGCATTCCGGAATGCAGTTAATTTTCCACCACATATAGTGGCAAGTGGATTATTTTGAAGGTATTTCACTTTTAGCAACATAGTGTGTGAATTTCGAACTGCTATGCCACTCTTATTCCTCTGCCTCAAGTACCACAGACAGTGTGGCTATCGGTGTCTTTCTCGCCAGGATGATATTGTAATGTTGTATGGTTCAAGAGCTTTATTTGTATTCAACCCGTTGGTTACAGAGTTGAAGGGAACACTAGATGTATAGTTGTAATTTATTGTGAAAACAATAACGAAATAAGGAAATATGCACTTACTCTTTGATCGAGTGCCAAAATGTTTGGGGACTTATTTCTGTGATAAACATATGAAATACTTGTCTTGCACAGTGCTGCCAATATTACTTTCATACAAGATGGGCATCATTTTCGACCCATCTACACCATATGCTATGATTTTGTAACAAGTCCCAAATCTACGTTAACAACAACAACAACAACAACAACAACAACAACAACAACAACAACAACAACAAATAAAAAATAAAAGGAAGTGTAGTATGGGATTTCCAAGGTACAATTCGCAGCGTTGACATTTGCAGAGTTGAAATTTGAATCTGATTCAACCAGACTGCATCATTTAAAGTCCATTTTTTTTTATCCTGTACCCATTTACTTGTTTTGTGAACGTGAGACAGTTTTTTTTTTGATTAATTTGTGCCAACTTGTTTGGTTTTTACTTTAAACCTGTATAGTAGGCAGGCAGTGCCAACAAGCTAATGTTTGTGGCCCATGGAGGTTACCAGATGACAAGTCTAGTTTCCCAATTGGCTTGATTAAATGCAATTTGAAAACAAAGAAGGAGAAAGTGCAAGTGAATTAATGAAGAAGAGATTGACGTGCATTGACACAAAGGACAAGTAGTCATTAAGCGACATGATAAACCACACAGACACGCGATGGATTGGAGTACACACTCTCTTTTGCAACATATGAAAGCATGTCCTCTAAAGTATTGAAGGTTCCATGACAAAAAAGAAAAAAAGAAGAAATCTGGTGCCTGTTAGATTACTGTTTGTACAGCTACCACCCTATCATATACCCTGTATTTAACTTCGAGTAGGCTAAACTTGATTCTTCAAAAACAAATTGTAGCGGTTATTTGTAGCCTGCAGACAGCTACGACATTCAAGACAGGGATCTAATTAAATGCAGGTCTTTCAAAGTTACACACAGTGTTACAGATACCCGAGGCCAGGTTAGCGGAATCCCCCGACTGATCAGTGTGTTTGTGCTTGGTACCGTCAGCCCGTCAACAACAATTAGGCCTACCTCAATTTTGGTTACTCAGCTAAATTCACAAAACATGTCGTTTCGACCCTATCAGCATACATATAGCTCTACATTCTGTGTGAAAACTATAGTTTTAAGCGCAACGAATTCATTATTTCCACTCCCGTATATGACAAAATTACAATTACTAAGTTTTCTCTGAATGTGTTCCTTTGGTCCTGAAAATGTAACGTTCCCGTTTGCATTATGCAATTCACAACATAATATGCAAACACGTTTTTTCAGCCCTTTGATAGCTCCGTAATACTAATGGCAGCATCAGGTAATCGACTAAAAACAATGTTGCAGTTTTTGAGAATGAGAAAAGAGAACGAAGTGGTTTGGCATAAAATAGCACTCACAGAACTTGATCCGTGCCTATATTAGTGCCTAATGAACAGAATCACAACGTGGTCTGTGTGCAATGGCAATGTTCACAGCTGTCTTATTTACCTGTTTGGTTAATTGTAGATATTTAATTATCACAAAATGATAATTACTTTTGGGGAATTTAATCCGGCATGTTCGAGATTCATTGCCGAAACGATAAAAACACTAAAAACAATGAATGTAATTGATACGAAGGACCAGAATTGAATACATGATTAGCTCTTAACCGTGGAAAAGACCAAGCATAGGAATTTCAGGAGATGAATGTGATGACGTAAAATCAATGTACATTTGTCTCAGAGCTGTCCACACATAAAACTTTTTAAATCTACGTTTGCACTTGTTATGAAGTTGTATTTTTCTTTAAACCCACAGCTCAAAACTTTGAAATATCTAATTTATTCACTCACTGAGTGTGGCAAATATTGTCGTTTGGAAATACCAGATTATCCATTTAATTTCACGACACTGATAGACTTGTTTGCAGCTTCATCAATAGGTAATCCATTTTTGGGGCATTGAATTTTGTCTAAATTCCCTGAAATATAAGTAAATTCAAAACTTTTACGTTCACATTCTTTCCTATCAGAAGACAACCTTGTTCCAGCTCAGTGTTTGGCGGTTTCAAAATTGATTCCTCAACTTGCTATTTTAGTCGACTTAAGTTGCCAGCCAACATCAATTGCGTTATACAGGCGAACAGTAAATGCTTTACGACAAGAGATTACCTGCTGAAACGATGACGATGATGATAACCCAGTCGCAAATCCGTAAAAAAAAAGCGAGATATGGATGGAAAAGTTCAATCCGAAAGAATCGGCTCCAGAAGTGTCGATATAGCAGGGATATTGGGTGGAAGTTATAGCTTTGGAATGAATGTATAAAAGAACAGGATACCTTTCTATCACAACTTTCCTCTGATTTTTACAGTTTCCGTTATGAATTTTCCCAAATTCCAAATTACTTCACATTTCATTAACTGCAATATTCAAAATCGGCTAGAAATTCCGATACGTTATCAACAAGTTGTTTCCTGGCTTCACAGAACTTTTGACAAATTAAAATGTAATAAAATTCATCTTCTAATTCAAAACACAAGTCACATATTCTGTCATCTACTGGTACGTTAACTGACCTTTTGTGTCTCGCTTTTTTAATATTTAAATTATGTGCCCTGATTCTTAATCATGTTATTTTAATGCCGAGGTAGTTATATTTGTTATTTCTAGTTCCTCATTACGTACAAAGAATCGTCTCATAATTGTTTTACTAGACTTATTAAATCTAACTAATTTGGACTTTTCTACATTGACATTCAAATTCCAGTTTTTGCAATATGCGTGTAATTTATTCAATTAACATTGTAAACCATGTTCACTTTACGAAATTAGCGTCAGGTCATCCGCATAGAGCATACAGTTTAATTTCTCATTATATAGGGTTACTGGTGGCAGTCATGTGCAAAAAATTTGTGGCAAATCATTGATGAATAAATTGAATAGAGTCGGTCTTAGAAACACATCCTTATTTTACGCCCTTATTCAAATGTATTTCTTTCTGATAATCCCAAATTAAATTTGATTTGGACAGACGACTTATCATATATGTCTCGCAAAATGTTATACATAAAACCGCCGATATTGTAATTCAAATATTTGTAGAATAGTCCATTATGCCACACAGTATCGAAAACTTTTTGGAGATCGATAAAACACACGGAAAGGAATCTTTTCTATCCAGAAATTTTGACATACTTGTCTATAAGAGATCGAAGCACGAAAATGTGGTCACTCGTTCGAGTGTTTTCTATAAACCCAATTTTATATTTATTATTATAATTATGTTTTTCCATGTTACTTTGTATTCGTTTTATCAAGACTGCACGAAACAGTTTAGATAAACAGCTGCTGAAGAGATACCTCTGTATTTATTAGGATCCGTAGAAGACCCTCCTTTGTGAATAAATGTTGGCAAGCTTACTTTCCATAAACAGGGAAAATATCCAGACCTGTAAATCATGTTGTATAACTTTTCTTAAATTGGAAGCAAAACATTTCTACCAGATTTGACCATCTCATTCAGTATGCCATCATTACCTGGAGATTTACCATTTCTTAACCCATCGATATAGTTATCAATATCTTTTATAGTAATTTTAAAATCAAGTTACGAAAATTTAAGGGTTGCATGACGATCTAATTTATGTCGCGTTTCATTATGTTGAATGTATTATATTACGAGCTGCAGTGTTCGTAAAGTTACAAGCTAACTGAAGGCCAAATGATTTCCACCTCGACCCTATAACGCCAATAAAAATCTATATAGGTAATGAATGACCTTGGTGTTGATCCAGTTGGGTACATGTAATGAAGTTGCAACAGGAGGTTACCAATTTAATAAGGTTATATCCTCATAAAAGTCTTATTTGAATATGCCTATATTGGGTAAAGGTAAATGCAGATTCGCCAGATGCAATTTTTCAGGACTACTTTCCATCAGGAGAATACCTGTTTTCAATTTTAATGCAGATCCATGCAAAAGAAAGAATTGAGTGGTGAAGAATATATTATTGCATTTGTCGATCAGAAATTTCATTATGCTCATATATAAATAAAATAAGTTGTTAGAAGAAATTATCGTGAAATAATACTGGAAATTCATTCAAAACGAATGAAACTGTGATTACAGTGTATTTTCACAGAAAGTTGGTGAACCATTTAGATGACCAAATGACCCTGACGTTGACCTAAACAGAGTAATATGCAGTTGAATTACGTTGTTTATGGAGGTTATATATTTATTTATTTTAAGAAATGTAAAAAGTGATGAAAAGAAATAGAAAAAATATAGTTAAAGCATGTCTTCTTCGTGAGTTTAACGTACCAAATGGCTTTGAGATTCACCCATTAGAGTCATATTCAAAACCGACTTTTACGAGGATAGTAACCTTATTAAAATGGAAATACATGCACAAAGAATGGATTCCTTGTTGATAATGTGTGTGTGTTCTTTTTCATGTGTGTAGGTCATATCCTATATACTGCGAGATCAATGTCAACCAAGACATAGCAGGGTCACTTATTGTCAATACACGTGAAGAAGTTTATGTGGACACAAAAAAAAAATAAAATTAACAGTGGATTGTTCAGGTCTTGTCCAGAAAAGAAAAGTATACACCCTCGTTCAAGAAGCTATATTTCGTTTGTCGTTTACATGTAGATTAGAAACCATCTTGTTAGCGAATTGTCTTTCCAAGAAGCCATTCCCGCCCAATGCCACTGAAAAGAATGAATGTTTGGATCAAAATTATTCTAGGTTACCAATTCAGGTCGAAGAATGACCTTGACTTTGATTCTCTGACTTCAGGGGAATAAAACTGAAAATTGTCTGAGGAAAGTTTATTTCAAACATTCCAAAGAGAGCTGTAAGGTCAGAACGTGCTCAATTTGCTTAGAAATGTCCACAACCACCCCCAAAAAGTACAAATCCGAGATGAGCTGCACCTCAGCTACAGCGTGAAGATGAACGAGGCAAAGCTGAGGTAAGGAGGACTTAACTGAATTTCGTGCTGATAGTATGTGAATGTCACTGACCCAGATACTTGATTTAGTGGCCTAGTTTTACTAACATATGTTTTTAAATGTATAGCAATCAATGGTTATTTATTTTTTTACTGAACATGCAGCAAGTGGGAAATTCATATAAAGCAAGGAAATGGCGCGGTCCCTTTTCGCGATTAACTTTGGTAGAAGATAACTTGATACTATATTCCCACGGTATTTGAAGCAAATCCAGCTGAGACATTTGGCTTAAAGTTAACAATTACAAATACACAAAATCCATTAAGAATGATTTCAGCCCACCTGCTGGTCCAATTACAGTCAAAGAATCCCCAAAAGAATATCTGTGTAATTTCCAATGAATTGGTCTAATGTTTTACAAGAAAAAGATTTTTCACAAATAATAATAATAATAATAATAATAATAATAATAATAATAATGATGATGATGATGATGATGATGATAATAATAATAACAACAACAACAATAATAATAATAATAATAATAATAATAATAATAATAATAATAATAATAATAATAATAATAATAATAATAATAATAATAATAATAATAATAATAATAATAATAATAATCCAATAAAAGATGAACTTACTCGAGACACTTGGTAAAAATGTACAAAAAACTACAATCCCATCTGATTGTAAGCAAATGTAGCAAGCAGTTTAACTGCTAAAAATACAATTACGGAAGCATACAAATTCTTAAATGAAAAAAAGAAAAGAAAAAAACAAAACAAAACAGTAGCCCCACCTGTTTAATAAATAACATTTCGGGTGACTGAAGGTGTCCCCAGTGCGATTTATTTCAAAGCAATAGGTAAAGCAGTTCACAGGGAGCCAGAAGTTAAAAACATTTTCCCATTTTTTTTTTACAAAAAGTACAAAATGAAAAAAAAACCATTAGAGTGTTACGTTTTAAAAACATGTGGGAGAGACTCACCCAAGGTTTACTCCATCAAGCAGAAGATTGGGCATTCAGTTTTGCCAGAAGTCCGAAATATATGTAGTGGCGTCAGCGGAACTACAGGCAAATAGTGACGACGATTTTATTTTTATTTTACTTAGAAGGTTAGCTGAGCTAGAATAATGCACATCAGTAAAAAGAAATGGAGTTTTGGGAAACAGTATTTCAGCAGTGCAGATCAAGACCCCTTATAAATATAGGTCAAGTTCACATGAATGACATGAGAATCACCTCATCACAACTTTCAATATGTTTGTTGAAAGTCAAAATAACTTTCATTTTATATATATATATATATATATATATATATATATATATATATATATATATATATATATATATATATATATATATATATATATATATATATATATATATATATACATATATATGTATATATATACAAACACACATACATACATGCATACATACATACACACATACATACATACATTCATGCATACATACATACATATCCTTATTTCTCTTCCACAAAGCACAGAGCCATGTAACAAGTCCTTTCATACGGTGTTCCATGTTCCATGTAAAAGCTTCAGCTCTGTCCTTGTGCCGTATTTGCACAACCATCGATCTCTGCACAAGATTTTTTCATCAGATGCTACAATACCAGTAATATTCTTGTAATAGGTGCACTGAATTTAACTCAGTTCCTTTCTGGCACTTTAAAGGTGGTCCTGGGGTTTTTTTTTTTGTTTGTGTGTGTGGGGCGGTTGTTTGTTTTTGTTTCGTTTTTTGGTTGTTTTTGTTTTTGCTTTGTTTTTGTTTCATACAAAAATAAGAATCTTTCAATTGTCTGCACCGCCCTGTAAATGTAGCGATTTTCTTTAAAAAGTACGCGTTGTGATTTAATGATCATATGAATGTGCCAAACTGTAGGCATACTTTTGCCTGTGTTGCAGTGAGGTCGCAGTAGCGGTTACAAAGCTCAATTTTGAAGTATTGTACTTTAAATTTCTAAAAAAGTTGTTGTATATTAAGAGGCTAAGAGATCAACCAGAAATTGCATGGTATATGGGGAACTACGTACTTACCCTTTACCTGTTACAATATATTGTGAAATTCTTGGGCTTTGGTCGAGACTATACAATAGTAAGGATGAAAGTTCGGTTACCCTTTACAGGCTTTTAAAGATTCTTGATGATAAGGACATATTTATATCACAGTGGATTAAAATCAAACAGTTATTGAACACCCTTGGTATGACAGATCTTTGGTTTTATACACAGGTTGATCCACTTTGGTTCAAATTTGCTATTGCCATGCGTCTGAGATATCCGTACTGCCAAAGCTGGTATAACTATATTAACAACTCAAACAAATGGCCCCCCTATAAATTATTCAAGACTAACTTCAAACCGGAAAATACTTTCAGAACCTGTTTGTTAATGAAAGAGTTACTCTCACAAAATTCAAGATTAGTAATTTTCTGATCCCAGTTAATTCTGTTCGATATGCTGGTGTCAACAAGGCAGAGAGGAGATGTGAGCTACGTGATTGTCATGAGATAGGTGATGAGTTTCACTGCATACTTTAATGCAAACACTTTGATGATGAAAAAAAAATGCATTTAAAGAAGTGTTTCTATAATAGATCCAACACACTGAAATTTGCAGAGTTGCTTAGCTGTAGCCAAAATGGACCAACAAGAAAGCTTTAAACTTTATAATTATTAGTCATCTCTTTCAGTAATATCATTCATTGTTTCCAGCATATTATTCACCTTTTGTGTAGTATTAATATTTTGTATATTGCTATCTGCCCTGTAAGTCTTTATATTGCATTGCAGTATGAGTGTAGCGTGCGTATGTATCATATGAATTTTTTTTTGAGGATATAAATACGCTTTTCTATGTGTATGTGTATGTGTGTACTGTATAATTCATTGCTGTCTCCGTCCAGAATCTGTATTAGTATATTGTACACTCTTGTAGCCCCAATGGTTTTTTTTTTCTTTCAGTTATAACAAAAATCTTGAAATCTCTGGATATAGATCGGGTGTTGATGATGTACCACTTGGTACTTAACATCGCTCTGCACAATGCTTGAAGCTTGATTTGTGACAGGCAGGTTGTCAAACATGTCGGGTGTACGTGGAAAGTGTACTGACTCCAAGCTTATTGATAGACATCCCCAGGGAAATAAAGTAATTTTTGTATAGTTTTCCTCGATGATAAAAAAGCTTACGATAGTCAACAGGAACAAAATTCTCCAGATCTTGATACAACACGGATGATGACAGAGATTCCTTTCTGCCATAAATAAAACGTTAAAACATACGACTGGTCTTACAGGTGGGGGTTTGAAATATCAGTCGGTGTACAGGGAAGCCCATTTAGCTGCCCTGTGATTATCTTCTAAATTAATGAGAAAGCGAAGCGAAACAGTACGACACAGGCAGCTTCCTACACGACATAATGGCACTACCTCCTACGGATGACACTGATACTTGCTACATCAACTGCGGCATGGTACCAGGAGTAAGGTTTACGGCTGTGTCATAGAAATAGACCAAGAAGGCATACTGTAAAATCCAATGGGGGGGGGGGCGGGGGGGGGGAAGGGGGAGGTTATGACCCGTATACCACTGATAACGTCGTTATCAAGTGGGTAGCGTCGCACATTGACCTAGATACTCCTGCATCCAATGTCCTCATCCAGAATCAGATTGCTGCACATGTTATCAAAAAAGAAAACCATGTCCGAAAATTCCTCATTTGAGGTTAAAATGACGCAGCATTCTGTGTGAAACGACATTTACTTTTCTACATGGGCACGAATCGTGATAGACTGATCATGACAATCTACGACATGCGGACCAACCTTGTCTTACAGCGTTGCCGTGATCTGCACGTCGCCTGTGGGTATCTGCATATCACAACCAGATGCTTGAGTTGAGCATCCTGTCACATACCAGAACATAGACTAGAAGACCTCATGTATAACACTGAATCCACACGTTGGTCTTTGCATGTCTCTTAAGGCACAACTATCACTTCATAGCTTATATTGGCAAATTAGGATTCCCGAATATAAACGGAAAGGCTTCATCAGGGGTAGATTAGGATTTCATCGACTTTAAATTGAAACTGGGCCATGGTCAAGAGTACCACGTATTGAGAGACTGCGCCTTTGTAGGGTTGCTCAAGATGCGGCACACATCATGTTAAATTGTTCATTGGTGGATACGCTGAGAGCATTTTATACTGAACTTATACCTTTTACACCGTAACTCACCTGATGAGCACAGATGACCTGATAAGCATGTGTTCGTTTTTTTCGGAGTGCGGCGAAAAGCAGAAACATTAGCTTGATGAATAATTAAATTTCTTCAGTTAAAATAGGCATGTAAACTATTCGATATAAATTTACGTCAAATATTTCTACATGTCCAGTTTTTGCTAGTATTAAAGATGTTGAATCCACATGACCTTCTTCACGTAATTCTGAACAATGTCACATTTTCCAGTATCTTTCTGTACATGTATACTCATGAAGCCCAGCAACTTACTTTCAATGGTGTTGCCAGTAATTACCACTTTGACAATTGAACATGTATGTATGTATGTATGTATGTATGTATGTATGTATGTATGTATATGTGTGCATGTATGTATGTATGTATGTATGAATGAATGAATGAATAATTGAATGAGCTTTATCTGGCTATACCTCAGACAATTGAGGCATTCTGCCCAAAAACAGGAATACATGCCAATAAGTACAAAGATACAAATAACGACAAATTATACATATACAATAACAACACACACACACACACAAACACACACACACACACACACACACACACACACACAAAGAAGAAAGAGAGAGAGAGAGAGAGAGAGAGAGAGAGAGAGAGAGAGAGAGAAAGAGAGAGAGAGTGCATCTTTCAAGACTTCGACAACTGAAAGGGTCATCTCAAACATACCTTTTACATCGGTGCAGGCGGAACAGAATGAGAGAGAGAGAGAGAGCGAGAGCGAGAGCGAGAGAGAGAGAGAGAGAGAGAGAGAGAGACAGAGAGAGAGAGAGAGAGAGAGAGAGAGAGAGAGAGAGAGAGAGAGAGAGAGAGAGAGAGAGAGAGAGAGAGAGAGAGAAGGTTTATGCTGTTAAATCACTTTTCTAGTCTGGGGTAATGACAATCCATGATGATTCCTGAGGCCTCTGCTATGGTTTCTGTCTTGTGTCTACTTTCCTTTCTGCTCAAGGGCAAAAGTCACTTACTTGCAGCACTATGATTTTTGTCAGCTTTTGCAAACATTACATGGCTAGATGTGTCTTTAGCAATGACTTTTTTAGTGGGTTTAAGGTGTACTTTAATGAGTTAAAATTTGAAATTTATATCTTATTACTCTCCTTATATTTGAGTTCAGCATGGTGCTGAGTCACTAGCGATTTATATGTTTTGGCATCTACAAGTGAAAGCAAAATTTTACAAAGATATGTCTCATTTGTCAAAAATTAACAGCCCCACTGTGATTCACCTCGAACGTCATCGTCACACTGTTCACTTTTTCTTCGCATCCAGAAATAATTATTTCCATGAAACCTGAAGATATTGATATTGATATTGCTGCGGAGAATCACTGCTGGTTTTTGAGATTTAGAGAAAATGCTGCATTTGAGAAAAGCTTAGCATTTTTGTACATAAAACAAAGGATGCAAGACTGATTCTGCCACTTACCATCGGTTGTGAAAAGTCTGCCCTACGAAAGCGGACAATTATACCGGACTGATTAGACTTCAGATTTATGTGTTGCACGTATCAGTTATAGGTGAAATTTCCATTTAATTGCGTCATTGAAGACAGCATCACCGATTTACAAATTGCTTTACATCATTATATGAGGGACCAAGATATATGTGCATCCATTGATCATTATATGAGGGACCAAGATACATGTGCATCCATTGATCATTCCTTGGGCACTCATTGAGCTGAGGCGCATTTGTCCACCTTCTGCATGTGATTGAGCAAAGACAAGGTGAATTATTTTCTCACTGTTCAGCGTCCATGTGCTAACACACAAGGACGTTACAGCGCACTTTTAGCCACAAGTGCTTCATATCCCACGAAGTGCAGTGGAGAGTTTTAAAACTATAGACTTTCCATTGTTCTCAAATGAGCTCTATACTGAAGATTGATTTTCATCACAATATAAAAGAAAATTGATAGTGTAGAAATATTGCCTTGAAGGAAATAAACGAAACATCCAAAACAACCCCCAAAACTATTGATGGCGTCTGTTTCCCAAAATAGGATGAAAAGTCCAGTACAATTGTTGACTGTAATTTCATTCAGTCAATGAAATACTGCGTTTGAGGTGTGATGCAAATGCTGCTTTTAACGCTGAAACCACAATGACAAAGATTTCACATCACAACCTCAAAGCGAGCAATTTGTCACATTCAGGGCCTTTGATACTGAATATTTAATGGTTGGACGAATCGTTTGAAATACTTTCTGGTGGGTAAAGCCTGTTATATAAAGGGCTCTTACCGCGATGAAGGTACCGTAAATTTGTATCATTGTACTCTGTCCCGATAAGACCAAAGGAGCTTCCTTTAACTTCTAAGTATATGCTAATTTGTACGTCTTATCGGGTTAAATGTATTCCTTTAATGATTATGTTACCAATAGCTTTTTAGACTTGGGGAACGCTCTTGGGTGGTCGCTGTGGCAAGAGTCGTAATTATGACGTATTTCTACTCTAAAATTATCAGAAACAAAAAGAATACTTGACTTAACTCGGACTTTGGGTTGTAGATTTAAACTTAACGAGTGCAATTGTATATACTTGCTTTTTTATGTATTGTATTGCACGGTCAAACACATGGGTGTGGCAAGATCATGTTTATAGAATAGACATGATAAAATTAAAAAGAGAGTTCCAGTGTTTCCTAAATTCTTACAGTAACAAGACACACATCCACTCGCAAGTGTTGAATCATGGTTATTTGGGATAGATAGCGATGGAACAAAATGAATTGATACCACCGTAAAAAAAGCGGTGCAGCCGGGGGAACTTTGTTTCATTTAGGCTATTTATCTGGTAACGGGTGTAAACAGTCTTTGTCGAGGTAAAGCATGTGCGGAAAAGGGTGATAGCTCAGCTTCTATTTGAATTGACCCACTCAATAATGGTTTGGTGATTTCACTGTGTACAGGAAGGCATTCAAATACAGCACTTAGTTTTTGCTGCCGATGATAGAGACCTAAGAATGATTTCATGAAAAATATAAAATAATTTAACCACCTACCTACCGAGTTATTCACGCATTATTTCAGTTATGTAATTGGATACATGTGTTGAGTGTGCGTGTCACACCAATAATATGTTGATTGATGGCCAAATCTTTAGAATTTGAGTATAACTTTAACTGCAGCTGAGAAACACATGGAACACAAGTCGCTGACGCTGAAGATCAATAACTGGTTAACTCGATTAAATGATGTGCCCTCGCTATGTTTTTGGGGCGCATACACTTGCACGTAGATGACTAATCAACTACTTCGAATATGTACATCACGTTAACACCACATTTTAAAGTGACCGACATTCAGTCGCATATATAGTAGCAATAACACTCTCAATCACTGATAATGGCCTGTACCACACTTTTATAGCTTACGAGCTGAAGATTCATTTCCCGATACTGCAAAATGTCCACTTGCTGTGATGTTGACATAGCAATTACACAGTGTACAAAAGAAACAATCGTTGTTTCTAGAAAAAGTGGCTCTGGTCGCGACAGGAAAAGACAATAACAACACACAACAGAAGCTTGTATATATTACTACTTTTCTTGACAGGCAGTGTTTCAAATTGAAAATACATAATACAAAAGGCTGTTAACCTTTGATTCAATTTAGTAACAGAACTGTGTCTATGTTGCCGAGGGGTAGAATTGAGATTATTATCTTATTATGAAGCATACTGATGAGGACAGTGGATATTTCAGGCCATTGCCCGTAAAGCTGAACCATGTGAATGAATATCTGTAAAGCAGAGTGCTTTTGGCATGTAAAATGGACAAGTTTATTAAAACATTTTAAATAGCTTTCACACTCACTAGGTTTTTAACTTTCAGCAAATATTAAACATAAATTCCAATTTTCTGAAAAAAAAAGAAGTACCCTAGGTGTGAACCATTCGAAAACACAAGACTAACTCACATGGCTTACAAAAACGTTCGACAAAGCACCATTGATTTCCATTGTTACTACGATATTTATGTTTTTCGCTTTTAGCTGGATAAAAGGTATATGGATTTCAGACCTTCATCCCTTCAAGAAAAAAAGATGTTATCAATTTTATCTTTAAATGTCAATTATTCTGATTAAAAACAATTTTCAATGTGTGCGATTGGGATATTAGTACTTGGCTTAGTTTCGTTTAAGGGTGAAGGGTTAAAGAGACATTAGGGAAACCCTGCAACAAACCAAACGAAGCAGATGTTGTTATATATAAATTTTTATTGATAAGGATTTTACGCAGTGGAAGGCACGGTACCCACCGGCCAACTGTTCGCGCAAGTGTGCTACCTGATGAAATGCAAATATCTACCAACAATTGCTACGCTGTCCAGACCTGAGACGGTTTTGTATGTATATTCTAGGGTTAATTCGCCATAAACAATCTTTCAAGAAGTAAACATTCTAAAACAGTATATATTAGCCTCGGGATTTGACATATATTCATGTAGGTCATGTCATAATCTCTTAATTGAATTCACCCAATCATATAATTTATATGAGACTGCAAGTGAAGAAAAGGCAATGATGGCCCGTGGCAACCCATTATAACATTATTTTCCTACGGGGTGCGTAAAAGCATTATTTTTCTGTAGACTTGACTAAAACGAATTTCAGTAAAAGCTAAATTTGCCAGTAACTTCCGACCTTTAATAAATCACCTTACAATGAGCCAAACAACGTGTACAGGATCACATCTAGAGCAGATATACCGCAAACTCCGACGCCCTATCCTGCTCCATTTTAACTCATTGACCGCCATAATTGTGGTCATTACGACATAACGAGGTATCTATGGATTGCGATGGCGTAATCTGGAACATGTAATGATAATTGTTAATTAAGGAAATGTACCTATGAACCAGTGGCGATTGTTTTATGAAACCATCATCCATTTAATTGGACGAAATTGCACGTCGATTGCTACAGCTCTTTTGATGTGTCCAATTTCTCACCACTTTTTGCTACTGCATGCTTGTGGCTACGACGATGATAAATGATGTGTGCATTTACACAGTACAGCTAGTTCGGCAGCACAAGCGAAATAATTAAATAGTAATTGTAACTTGTATAAAGAATTCAATATCTAATATGCGTTGATGTAAATGCACCCAACTCGGTGTGAATATCCGAGCACAGTATACAGCAGCATGTGGATGTCGATGCTATTACACTCCGCAGATGTGGGCTCAAGATGACGGTGAAAAGCAATAAAATGAAGAATACATGATCCTTGACTAAATTGAATAAAGTACATGCCGAAAATATATTTCATATTACGCGAAGATCCAGGTTGTGTTTCACTTTAGCGGAAATAAAATCAGACCATGCTTTCTTCAAAAGCACTGACGCTTTTAGCACTTTAGCTAAAGAATGCTTGTCGCGTTACTGGGCTTAGTATGTATTCCATTTCTTCTAAAAATATTGTCGTTTTAGAACCAAATAAGGTATAGGACATTGTGCAACTAAACGGGATGTCCGCTTTGTAAATATCAGGTATATATGAGAAGCAATAGCACTTCGTCATTGTACACTGAAGACTTGCAAGAGATGGGTGGACCTGTTTTTTTCCTGCTTTTTCGTTATTTTTGTTTTACAAATTGTGTCACAGAATATCAAAATATAGAGGATCTGCAAATGGTAAATAAGGACTAGTGGGTCTCAGTATTGCGGTGATCAGTTGAGACATTACATGAGGACCTATGAGCAAAGAAATATCCTCTTACCACCAACTGCCATCATAGCGCTTTGCATTTCTCTGATCTAAGCCTTTGCATAAAGGGAGATTGCTCACTGAAATGCCAAAATCCAAATAAATCCCACCAACAACTAGTAAGGTTAAAACCTATGTTGTGCCTACATTATGCGGGCAGGCGCCATGCACAAATTGTAAAGGTATAATTTAAAAATGGGTTGAGGTCTTGTCACTGCGCCGTTAGTTCGTCTTTTTAATGAGTCGGTATAGCAATGTCTACTCCTTGTTGTTGTTCTTATCTTGAGGGAACATAATATTGAATGGTCAATGCCAACTCCAAATACCGGCCCTCCGATCTGGAAAGTTTTTCTGACAAAAACAAATATTCACAGGTTGAATAATTGAAGTTGGTGTCAGTATGACCACGTCCATGAGTGAAATATTGGAATTTATGGCCTGTTGTTTAAAAGGCTTGCAATTTCACGGTTTCAGTATATCAAGGTATACACATATATATTAATTGATAAAGGTTCGAAATTGCTACCGAGGGAGTTGAAATAGTATTGGTCTATTCACTTGATACCTTTGATCTTCAGATAGAGTGCAATTATGTTTCTGTATACGCGAGTATCCACAGAACAAATTGATATTGTTAAGGAAGTTACACAAGATTAGCTACTGATGTTTAAAGCAATAAGTGATTTTCCGAGAGAAACAATTCGACTTTCACGCTCTTAATTCTAAGGATTCAGCTTCTGACGTGTCTGTAAAATATATTGCTTGTCAGTGTTAGAATTGACCTAACCTAGTTAACTTAGTAAACCTGTCTCAAATTGACCATTGTTGAAATGCCATATTCCCCTGGGAAAATGTATTCTGTACAAATCTCTAATTAACTGCTGAAATAAATCGAAGGTGTTGAAACAGAGATCAATGCCTTCTAAAGGCTTTCCAGACTGGATCTTTGCAGCTTCTATAATTCAGTCAAATGGTCTATGCTTGTGTCAGATCTGAGGCATATCATAACACCTTTTGCTCTGCCCTCTGCTATGAAAATCAATCCAATATATGAGTGGGTTTGTGCTATTACATTTACTGCACCGCTGAAAAGTCGAGATGTTTCAATGCCAAATTGTATCACTGCCCTAAGTATGCAAACGGCAATCTGTTCGTGACATCTATATGGAAGATTGGGGCCCATTCAAGGCGGGTAAAAATGAATTCAGCGGTCGCTTATTTCTAGCAGGGATAATGATAAACCTTTGAAGGCTGCTGGCCGATCGATCTATACACAGGTCGCTGCGCGCATCAATAAGCCAGATTTGGCAGCATAGAAATCGCTGCACCAAATTTGATATATTTGTCATACCCAGAGTCTCATACGATATATCAATTTTTGCATTCTATCAGACTTAAGTGTGGACACGAAGTCGCAGTCTGCAGTTAATAAGTCCTTTTGGTGAGGTTACTATCTTCCACACGCTGGAGCAAGACCATGGAGACGGGTAAACTAGCAAATTAGCCAAGTCATGTCATTGCTGGGTAAACTGCCTTTGTGGTAAGGCCACGAGGGGCGTTGACTGAATAAGGAACACTAACTCTGTGTTCCTGTAAGTCTTTCAACGATCTTAACCGTTTCCTGTCTTAAACACCTGCAAGTACTCTAATAACAAGTCCTGCGAGCAGTTTTTTGCAGGGGAAAGATTTATCATGATCATTGATGAAAAAATTGCAGGGTTGCGAACATAAGGCAATCTTTCTAATAAAATAGCCCTTTTGTTGGTTTACTCAAACTTTCAATCTTACTCCACCATTCTTAACTGTCCAATGTTGAATCAGCACAGGAAAAACTAATTCAAACACAAGATTAGTCTTTTTCCGAAATTGTATCAGTGAAGGATTTACAAGAACAAAAAAACTTCAAAGTAAGGCGTCCGTTCTAATTTTGAAGATATTTCCAATAAACTGACACACATTTTACTGATTAATGGTACGCCCAGGTAGACATAATTACAAATTAGTGCCAAATTTAAAATTAAAAGAAAGCATGTGGTTGAGTAAAAACTTCTATTGAGTAGTAAGAATACGTAAGCTGGTTAGAGAAGCTCAGTGAGGGGCACTTTCAAATTATTAATGCCATAAAGTGTTCATTCGTTTTGTGCATTCAATATTAAAATTTACATTATTTGTCTTTGTTTAAACGTTTTAGTAGCAAAAGAAAAAGAAAACACGGGGAGTTAAGCATTTTATTTATTTAGTTGTGATTAACAGTGAAACAATATCACAAATTAAATTTTCGGCAAAAGGCATCAGTAATTATTGAAATTTATGTACTGTACAAAATATCCTACAAGTTTATAATGAATATCATCCAATTCACTTGAATGAAATAGAATTTGAAATTTCCCGGCGCGAACAACGCTAAGAGTGAATTTTGAGCATACACAGAAATTCCAATTGCTTAAACACTTAAACACTTCAACTGACCACAGTTTTGTTTCTTTTAAAGGTGGTAAATCCCACCTTTGCCATGTCAGATATTCGAACCTGTAAATGACGTCAAAACATATATTGTTGCATTCCCAGTGTTAAACAGTTACTCGCATTCATGACCGAATTTATGGCAGGCATTCAATCATTCGTGTAGACAGAGTCCCAGCAGAACATTTGACCAAAAAATATATGTCCTAAATATGAAATTCACAGGATATTGCCAACACCATGCCGCCATGGACTGTAGTTCGGTAGCAAGCACGACATTTGTCTGAGAATCTAACCGATACTCACATTTCGACAGATATTACAGAATACTTCAGTGTTTTTTGTTTTCCTTTTTTTTGTTTTTGTTTTCGTTTTTTTTTTTTTTTCAATTCAACGATGAGAAGACACAATATAATCAGATCAACATTTGTATGACCATATGGTGTAAAAATTAGAGCAATAAATTTCCGTCTGTTCGCGTGTACATAACCAGGAGATATGCCTACCCATGCACATATAAAACAGTGCTAGTTACAGAGGTGTCAGAGACCACCTATGTACAAATAAAAGTCGCCGCTGATAATGCGTATTGCCATAATATAATCAACTGCGGTAAAATTTGATACCTGGTAATGAAAGTGTAAATTTGAGGTAAGTTAACGCCATCAAAAATTAAAACAATATAACACGTATGTAAACTGACAGAGACAGTGGTATGCCTTAAACAACAGGTGATCTGTGAAAGTAACTCCATGATCTCCGTATGAACTTCATGCCTTCCGGAAAGACCGAAGCATCCTCACACTAACCAGTTGGCGGATGCCTCAACCAATCGACCAAGTGCATGATTAATTGAGTGGGCACCTTATTATCGCGTAATGGTAAATCTGGCCACCTTATGTCAAACTCTGAATCCAGCACGTTATTAATGAAGCCAAAATGGCTGTGTTATTACTTCCGGTCTCCTCTCGTTTGTCGGAAGACATGTATACAATGATTGAGCATCAAATATTTTGCCACGGCAACCAAGATCGAATGAAAGCTTTACAGGTCAGAAATCACCACCACCTTCGACAGTCAGCTGCAAAGCTAATGGGCGGTTATATGGACTGCGGAAACAGGATTTCGTCGCCTGGTCGTTTTTAGAGTTCTTCCATATGCTTTAACAATGAATATGGACTGTGCAACTTTCCTGATGATTTTCCCAAATAATTTCATGTTTACCCTGGCGAAGGTTGTAGCTTTTACTCATTCGCCCCAATGATTTTTACAGCGTTTGACGGCATCAGCAAACAAATGAAGGCGCCCTGGGCTTGACGAATGCCGTCTTAAGGATGTTTTATATATATATATATATATATATATATATATATATATATATATATATATATATATATATATATATATATATATATATATATATATATATATATATATATATATATATATATATATATATATATATATATATATATATATATATATATCAAAATGGTCTAAACGTGATTTTCGTGCTTTTCATATGTAATTGGCATAAAAGGTGTCCGTCTCATTCAGCATTCAAATTTTATTTCGCATTACTATTAATCAAACGTTTTCGGGAAGTTTTTCCTCTTTAGCTTACAGTTGTTTACAAGCTGTTGGTGCAGTCGCTAAATTTGCTAAGTGTCATAAAAAACTCCAGCTTGACAGTGGTGCATGCCTTATTTATATATCAAAGACCCAACTTGTTTGTTCAGCCAAGTAGAAGGCGAGTACTCAGAAGGCATACAGTGCGAGAGAGGTGCCAATCACATTTCTGTCGACAAATGAGGGTACGAAGGGCACAACCAATCACATTGCCACGATGACATGTCAGTAATAGCATGTAATTGTTTGGCCCAAAAATCTGTAAACAGATTAACGAAGTATTCAATGAGTCAATGACTACAGAACTCTGTAAATTCCACTGACTCTACATTATTCCTCAAGGCCGTTTTCTCAATGTTTTCAAAGTGCCAATGAGCAACTTTGAAGCGATTCAACGCTCTCAGGTGTGCTATAAAAGCTTCTAACTCGAAGGAAACGCATTGGTATGGTGTCAACGAAAGTGCTTGACATACTTTTTTCCGGCGGGGGGGGGGGGGGGCAGGGAACCAATCAGATGTTCTATATATCTGAAGTATATTTCATCAGGAATCCTTGTTTGGTTAGGGATCTGTAAAACTAATTCCTGAAGTATCATACACTTCTCAACTGTTAATTTACCACGACATCTCACCTCAGGTATTTCTACTTTCAATACTTGGAGCCTGGTGCCATATCCCTACTGTGCTGCCCTCCAAAATGGTCACCTAAACAATAGTGAACAAAAATAAATAATAATGCATACCTCTTTAAGTTTACTTGTATTCAAGAAACATTTACTGCAAGAACGTAATGATGGAATTTATGCAATGTCAGACATCGTCTGCCCGTTGCCGGCGTTCTAAATGCTGACGACAACTGTTTATGCTGGCTAGTACGTTTATCAAGACTGAAAAAATTAGCCTCTTCAAACCACTTGGTTCAAAGGATGAGACTCCCCAAAGATAGCGACTCCAAAGCATGTCATGGTTAGGATTGAGCTTGGCATCCATCGTATTAGGACGTCTGCTCACCAACTTCACATCAAGCTCCATGGAGTGACCAATAAATGTCTAGAAAAGGCATGCATTTTATGATTACTGCTGGAAATCTGACTTCGCCGGAATTCTCTGATAACATAAGTTCACAAACAGGTAGAGTTCTCATCCCGATTGTTTTATTGGCGGAAAAGAATACACATCTCAAACAGAACCGATGCATAAGAAATGCCAATGTTAGTGTGAACATCCCTCTTAAACCTGATAGCTGGAGAAATCGTCAATGAAAGCAGAATATGGATTCACTTAATTTGTGCATGTAAACTGTACACTGCATACAGTTAGCCAGATTAGTTAAAGTGGTCTTTGATGGAACCTGATGTAGCACGTATTATCATTTTGAAGATGATGGCAGGCTGATCTGTCACTTGTTGTCACCCCTGAGGTTAATGTGGGTGATCAAGTAACACCTGCAAGGATTATTTTTGCTTTATTTCTGCCCTTTATCACTCGCATAAATGTATGTATATGTGCTGATAACCTTTGGCACGGATTGGGGACAGTGACCCGGTCTATTGGACGACACAATAGACTAGGACCGATTATTCACTCAGTATCACCCATACTATATTGTGCAGGAAATCTCTTTGTGACTGGTTCATGCGGGATTTATGAAATTGCGTAGAGTTTGGTGTAGCATATTTCAGAGGACAGAAGCGAACTTCCCAGTGGAAACAAAACATTAATGGTGTTCATTACATGACCGCTGTTTGGGATTTCCTCATGTACTGACCTGGGACTAGCTTTGAAACCGTTTTATCATCTACAGATAAGCTATTCCACTGAATAATCGAGGGTGAAATGGTATTCTCAAATGGATAGAATCACTGCGGTAACCGTCCCCTTGGGCTCATCATTGCAATGCACGATCTAATTTAAAGAGAAGTTACGACACATAAATCGTACAGAATAAGATACCAAAAGGATACCACGTCATTGTTACAACTGTTCTCGTGGGCTTATTGTTAGAAGACAAGTCCAGTAAACCGACAGCGCTGGACAGGTTCCTGGCTTTTCGTCAATAAGCCACAAAACTTCATTTCACAAGTTATGATAATTTCTCTAGACTTCCCTCTTCGTTCTATCTTAATGTCCTTTTGACCTTTATTCAGGTGCATGTGGTCAGCTTGTAAATGGTCAAAACCTGTCCTGAATGGCCAAACTATCTCCCGGAAAATTTCAAAATGTTGTCTTCTGTTTTATGACTTATGTTGTATTCCATAGGTACAGGGTCCTTTGGTGTGAGCATGGCAACAGCTTGGTCGTTCCTTGGTACGCGACTTTCGACGAGGGTTCAATCAGGCTGATTTATTGCGTGACACACGGGCATAACTAAGCTTATCATTATTTTTATGTTGTCATAAAATGCAAAAGAATATTAAAGACTTTTCATATCCAGCTTTCTTATTTTGGTTTTATCAATCTATATTTAATTGCTTCTTTGGCAATTTTAAAGCCTCTGATACGATTGGAATGTTTTGCTGCACATATTCAAATTACCAAATTACTATCACTGTACAGTACAAGGTAATTAAAATCACCAAATAACCCTATCTTGGTTCCATGCAAAGCATCTTTCAACATAAATATCTCCAGTGCCCTTATATGGTGGTACTTTAATGTCTTAAGGGTGAAGATTAGCTTGAAAGGGACAGGGATACATGCCTACGAGCAGCACGTGTGACCATGAAATGTTCTGCACATACTCCTTTCTGCAGTGTTTGGTACGTGTTTGCTACTTTTGGAAATTCATATCCGAAACTTGTTATATTCCAACACATTGTGCATCGGTACTAAATTTGATGAACACTCGGCGAACATTTTTAAATGAGGTGTAAAGTCAGCTGAATTAAAGATTAGAGTTGGAATTAAACAAATGATTCTCATATGCGGATGGCACCTTTATTAACAATGAGAATACCGCGAAAAGTTCAGACATACTTATTTGATTTCTTAGGCAAAATTATACTTCGAAACATTAGAATTTTTATTTAGTTATAATTCCTACACATCCACAACACAGAAGTATGTCTCATGACCTTAAGTTAAATGTGAAACGGGACTTTTTCAATTTGACGAGTTTCTATCGCCTGTTCATATAGTACCTGAGTTGCTGAATCGAGTTGAGTAGCTGCTCAATTTCGATTGATGTAAATGCAAAATGTGAAGTACCAATAAAACAATCAGTCGCTTCGGAAAGGATAATAAACAATACACACAAGCTGGACATTGGTTCAGTCAGTGCCCAAGGTCTTGTACAGTTCCGTTGATATTACTCTAAAGCCCGCTTCTGTCACCCACCAAGTTTTTGGATGTGTCAAAATACCAACCTTATGGTACCTATGTTACAGGAAACAGTCAACTATCCAATGCTATAACGTTACGATAGACATAGGACACCAAGCTAAGGCCAAGTTTCTTTAGGAAATCAGCATTAAACTTCCAGCACTGGCTCGACCTTTTGCACTACATTCAGGAGATGCTGGATCAGTGTTACACACAAAGATAAGGCTTCTGACGTCACTGAGTGGCAATGAATATCTGTGGCGTTTTTTGGTGTGCTCCATACCGGTATTGGGGATTCTGCTTTACTCATTGTTGTCCTATCCAGTCAGTTATTTTGCCAGCCACATGTTACAAAATTGCACAACTGATCACGCCACAAACCAGGGTGGCACCTCTCAAAAGTATTTGTGATGCATGGATGCCCCTCGTTGCAATACCCTGTTTATGGACATTGTCATGTCAGATTTACTTTGTATTATAATTACAGCCGTCGAAACGTATAGAACTCTGAAATACGATTATTTCAACACGGCAAATGTATACATTTAGTTAGTAAATGACATGGGTTTTATAGTAATTACCCAAATGAGCAAGATTTATTCTCAATCTTGATGAGATCATTCAATTTTTGCATCTGACATAAAGAGAAATATTACATACAAAGTCTCTCTAGATTTTCAATTTGTTTTTATGTCAAGAGTCAATAAAAGGTAGTTGACTTTAACGTGCCCTTTTCACTACCAAATACATTCGAATGTAACCATGTAGTATGTAATACAGAGTGGAGCCAAGCGGCAGGGAGCGGTGTCCAGGGGCAGAGAGCGGCAGGGAACGGCAGCCGGCGGCAGACAGCATCTAAGTAAGGCTTGCCGCTGGTCATCTCCATGTGCCGCTGCCTGTTGCCGGCCGCCGCCATATGCATATTAATTTCCCGCCATAAAGCGCGGGTTTGACGCCAGGCGATCACGGGGGACATGCGGGTCACATCACTGTCACAGACAGGGCCATATGTCCAGTTCTCACAAAATTAGCGTTTTTTGACAAATTTAACTTCAAAAATGCCAAATTGGTATTCATCTAGTACTTCCGGAGCCATATATAAAGAACAAATTCCATCCGCCTTTATTTCCAGAATATTAGTAATATCTCGCTTGTCCCAAAAGGTATCTTACAAGTTGATACAAACGACTGTGCCAAGTCCAATGATGCTGATAAGATAATCAATGACTACAAGTTAATGGTAATTGGCGCTAAACAAGTTGCAAAGCATGTCAAAGTATCAAGCTTGTGCCCACGACTTGACAAATGTGATGCCCAAGAAACGGCAAAAATAGTAAATGCGGGACTAGCAGCCATGTGCATTGACAATGGCTATACATTTATCAATAATGACCCAAAATTTCGTCTCGCTGACGGCACAATAAATGAAGGTGCTTCACAAAAAGATGGCTTACACCTTTCCCAGTTTGGCACGAAAAAGCTGATCGAAAGTTTTCGTATCCAGTGCCTTGGAGTAAGAACCTCAACTAGCCAATCCAGCCAAAACAAAAGCACACTACCGGGGAAAAGGTCAAATAACGGTCCGTGGTCACGAAACGGGACAGACAATGGTAGGACTACTGAAAGTGGCGCGTGGCAGCATGTTGGCAAGCACAATCGCAAGCATGCACAAAAGGAGACAAACAGCAGACGGAACAATACTACCGGTAGCTATGAAGGAGGACGAACCCATACAGATGTAAGGTCCCAAAACAACACAGCGAAGTGTACTTTCTGTGGTGAAAGAAACCATAACTCCACCACGTGCAAGCACGGACAGAAGATACGGTGCGACACGTGCTGGAAACTCGGACATAAAAAGAAGATATGTTGGTATAACAGTACATATTAGAGGTGTGGCAAAGAAGGTAGGGCCTCCAAGACCAGCACTAGGGAGCCTACCAAAAATAAGACAAAACGCCATCGCCGAGGTAAGCAGCCTAAGTTAAGGAAAGTGTATAAGAAAATTAGACTAGCATACTGTAATGTGCAAAATTTAGGTTTAGCGAAACGATGTGAATTGTCTCATTTACTGGAAAAAGAACACTTTTCTATGTTTGCAATGGTTGAAACGTTCCACCAATCTGATCATGACATAATATTTGAGAATATACATCCTCAATATAAGTGGTTAGGCAAAGCAAGGAAGAGCACTGTGAAAAAGACAGGAGGTGGTTTAGGTCTCCTAATTAGCAAAAGTATTGAAGTTCTATATAACAATGTTTTCGACTCGAAAAATGATGAATTTGAGCGTTTATGGATAAAGGTCAAAGCTGGACAGAATATTTTTATGGTCGGGGTAACTTACTTTCCTAACGATGGAATAGATAAAGATAATAGTTCTTTTCTTATGACTGAACTGATCGAAAATATCAGCCAATTGCAATCTTAGGGTCACCATTGTATTTTGTTGGGAGATTTCAACGGTAAAATAGGAGAGTATCGTGCTGAAGGTAAAGCAAGTTTTAATGGCGACCTGCTAGAAAAACTGATAGAGACAGCTGATATGAAAGTTTTAAACAAATCTCCCCTATGCACTGCAAAATATACGTGGCATAGAGGTAGCACCAAGACCACTATTGACTATGCACTTATAAGCTCCTCTCTGGAAAATAACATAGACAGTGTCATCATTGATGAAGTTGGTGATTATGACTTAGGCAGTGATCACAATTCAATATGTGTGTCGTTTAACTTTTCCGAGTGTAAAAACAATGCCTCCCTGGTAAAAAATATCATGAAGTGGAAAATCAATGAGGTAAAAGACTGGAGTGCTTTCAGACTAGCTTTATCTGCTAAATTTGCAAACTTCGAGTGGGACCTTTCCCAACCTATTAACCAAACATGGCTA
This sequence comes from Hermodice carunculata, assembly GCA_964020975.1. Taxonomy (NCBI): domain Eukaryota; kingdom Metazoa; phylum Annelida; class Polychaeta; order Eunicida; family Amphinomidae; genus Hermodice; species Hermodice carunculata. The sequence continues at coordinate 137,643,999 of OZ026612.1, read as the reverse complement.
GGATGGAAGCAGATTGTTACAGAAGTTGCTGAACAATATGTCGGTAAAAAAGAAATAAAAGACGATAAAAAGCATGTGTGTGACAACGAAACTAAGAAACTCATTCAAAATCATAGAACGGCAAATAGGTTCTACAGGTATTGGGCAGGCAAAGAAACTTGTGACCCAGAAATTTTACAAGAACTTTGGCAAGAATATTTGCACAGAAAGCGAGATGTTCACGAGAAAATCAAAACCATTAAAGTCCAAAATAAAATAAAAGTTATCTCTTTAAATTCTAGAAATGGAACGAAAAACACACGTTCATATTGGCGAATGCTGAAACGTTCGAATGGAAATAATGGACCTCCCCTAAAAATCTGCGACCCTAATGACAAAAGCAAAATTATTAACGATCCGAAGAGAATCAGAGAAATATTAGGTACATATTGGAAAAATTTGGGAAATTCTGGGTCACCGACAGGTGATAAAGACCTAAATAATACTTTGATGGAACATCTTTCTTGTGACGGAGATAAAGGAGACATGTCTGGCCTCACAGATATAGTAATAGATGAAAATACTACCTGGAATGCCATTAGCAAACTAAAGAACGGTAAAGCCTGTGGTATCGATAATATACCAAACGAATTTTTAAAGCATGGCGGTGAGGCAATTGTTAACTCACTTACGAAAATATTTAAGCTATGTAAAATACTAGAAAGCTTCCCAGACGATTGGTCAAAAGGTTATATTAAACCAATATATAAAGACGGTAAGCCAGAGCGACTCAGCAATTATAGAGGAATTACAATTACTTCTAATGTATATAAAGTGTTTGCATCCATGATTGAAACACAAATGATGTCTTTCTATGAGGAACAGGAAACCTTTGGTGAACTGCAAGGTGCATATAGACAAGGTCGTAGGTTAGAAGATTACTACTTTAGTCTCAAAGGTCTATGTAGTTTAAGAAATGACAGAAAAGAAAAAACATGGTTAGCATTTCTTGATATCAGCAAAGCTTTTGATACGGTAAACAGAAATCGGATGATGTGCGAACTGTGGAATAGTGGAATTCAAGGTAAAACATGGCGATTAGTACATAGATTGTACGAGAAGGTGGAAAACAAAGTTATATTTGGTCCTTTTGAAAGTAATTGGTACGAAAGTGTTAATGGTGTGAAACAAGGATGCATTCTATCACCCACGCTATTTTCTATTGTCATTAATGATCTGCTCTTTATGCTTACTGAGCAGAGGTTAGGAATAACCTATCATGATGAACTTATTCCCGCCTTACTTTATGCAGATGACATTGTTCTGATGGCAAATGATGATAAACAACTACAGGAAATGCTTAATATTGCACATAGATTTGCTATAAAATGGGGAATGAAATTTAATGACACAAAATCAAAAGTTATGGTAATAGGTAAAAAAATGGATATGACAAGGAAATGGTTTTTGGGAACGTTGACACTTGAAGAATGCACTATGTATAAATATTTAGGTATTATATTTGCCCAGTCATTACAAGACTCTCCACACATAAAGCAACATTTGAAAGGTAAACTTAGTCGCTTAAATGGATATATATGTAGTATTCTCTCATCGCACGACAATATAAATAGAGTAACGTTTTGTGACAGTCTCTGGAAAAGCCTAATAATGCCTTCACTCCCACATGGCAGTGCAGTATGGTTTAACAATACAAAGGAAAGCACAAGTATTGTAAGATCATTCCAGTACACGGTGGCACGAGCTATTCTACAAGTAAGAGGTACCCCTGCAATGGTGGCAACACTAGGGGAGTTTGGCTGGCTACCACTGATAACCACCTTGAATAAACAGAGAGTAAAATATTATCATCATGTAAACTATAACATTCCAGAAAACAGACTGTGTAAACGAGTACTTTGTGACTTAGAAACAAATTTTGAGTCCGGTCATAAATCTTGCTGGCCATACATGTCACAGATATCCACAATCTTGTCCGAGGCTGGATTAGATAATGTAAATTGCAGAGATACTGGTGACTGGATCTATCCTTTTTGTAAGTTGTCCACGCAAAACTACGTATATGACTTTTTTAAAGATATCGACGAAATGTCCTCCTTGTCATATTACAAATTGATTAAGTATTCCACGCTTGGGGAGAGATACATGTTCCAGGTAAATGACTTCAAGGGCACTAGACTAAAATTTATGGCAAGAACCGGATGTCTAGGATTGGAAGAAACATTACAGAGATGGAATTTGTCCAACGGAATTTGTAAACTATGTAATCAAGGTATAGAAGATTTATTTCATTTCACTTTCACATGTGAACACTCCAAGGAATTAAGAATTAAGATTTGGCGAAATTTGGAAAAATGCCTGTTGGAACATGGTTATACCCATGTATGGGAACATTTTACTCGCTCTTCCTTAACTACGAAATTTACGCTACTGTTTGGAATATCATTCAATTATGACCATGCTGTTAATGATATATTTGACAGTGCTTGTAAAACTTTCCTAAAAGAAGCATGGTGTTGCCGTATGGTAGCTCTTGAAGGTGCTGGCTGTGACATTTCTGTGTAGATTCTTAAAAATTAACTGTGATATATAAGCTAATGTGTATGTGTGTGTATGTGAATGTATATATACACACATGTATATACATATATATATATATATATATATATATATATATATATATATATACATATATATATATATGTATATGTATATATATATCTTCAACTGTGCCTGTTCACAGTAAAGAAATAGAGTTGTACAGTTCCCTGTAAGGTGCAGATTCCATAGATTTTAAATGGAGCTCCTATATTGTATATAAGTTTTATCTATTTTGAAGTGTACTTTAATTTTATACATTGTAAATATGACGATGATAAACATTTATTTTCTACATTGTAAACCAAAAGTGCACGATGTACTTGTCCTTACGGTTTCTAGGGTTTTCTCCCAATGAGTGGTTTATCTCTAGTTTTAGCGCGGGGGACAAAATTATGATATTGATAATTGGTTACACCGGTTGAAAGCAAACTTTAAATGGGTAAAATACTTGGACGCATCATGGAATAAACCCTGTTCCATCGATGCCCCCGGTGTAAAGGGGTAGTTTTCCTGATAAAATTATTTATTTATTTATTATTTACAAACCATTGGCATTGGGTGCGGAATTCGCGATTTGGTATTTTGAAGAGGTAGCATCCAAAATGTATGTGTGATTAGTGTTAAGGGAAGATTAATTTGTCAAAAGAATGTAATGGACAATATATATGTATATGTACATGGTGCTATGAGAAGCCTATTGATGGTTGCATGCGCATGTAAAAAGTAAATTTCAAATGGTAAATGGATGCTGTTCCACGTACAGCTCAATGCTGAACGTAGATACAGCCCTACCACACACAAATCCTTACTTTTTAATATAGACGGCTTCTTGTACTTGGACGCATCATGGAATTAACCCCGTTCCATTGATGCCACCGTTGTAAAGGGATAGTTTTCCGAATAAATTATTATTATTATTATTATTATTATTATTATTATTATTATTATTATTATTATTATTATTATTATTATTATTATTATTATTATTATTATTATTATTATTATTATTATTACCGACCTGTATCTCGCCATATCCCGCCAAGCGAGACTAAGCAATCAGGTATGCAGTTGTGGCGGGAAATTAATTTGCATATCTCCCGGCGACAGCCAGCGGCGGCCGGCGGTGGCCGGCGTCCCTGCCGCTAGTCGCCGCTGTGCGCCGCTGGCTGCCGCCGAAATTGGTCATATGCCGCCGAAAGTTGAACCTTGTGTATTAGAGCAGGCAACAACTTCAAATGTACATAGATTCCCATTTCTGTTTTTACTCACTGTATTATAAACGTATCTTTATGTAACCATGAGCCCGTTAGAGCATTTAAAGGTCAATAAAAGATATTAACATCATGTCTTTGAGATTGTCCGGTAGCTAATCTTTACTGCTTTGTCACCAGATCTTCCTTTGAAATTTTTTTTATTCCATGTTATTTGATTTCGGTAAAAAATTTATTATTCAGAAAAATACTACAAAATAAAAAAAATCAAAGTGGACCCTGAAACTGTTTATAAAATTACAGGAAGCCGTGTACTTAGAGTTAGCACAAGAAGGCAGCATAGAAAAATGACAAAAGGACTAGCGTAACGCGATAGAGGCACAACAGAGTGACTCGACTTGACCAAAGATAGCCCAGTGAAGTAAAATATGTGGATTAAAATCATTGAGGGTCATTCCCAACAGAAAAATGAGCAAAGTGTGACAAAAACGGACAAGTGAGCATCATAAACGATAAATGCTTGAGCCCTAGAAAGTGTAATCCCCATGTCCCTGTAAAGGCAATGGGAAAGCATAACTCCCTTTTCACAATGCATGTTTTGTAAATGGAATATCTGACTTGACAAGAAATGTATGACAAGTTTTTTTTTTTTAACCTGTTCTTACTTTATATAAGTTTGGTATAGTTTGTAAGGAGTTCAAACCATTGATTCCTTTGTTGAATATTCTTTTGGAGAGATGAAGCGTCATCAATTCCGTCAAGTGGGCTGCACTTTGATATATTTTGTGATTTTTGAATTTTGTAGATTCGATGAAGTTATGAAAGAGTAAGAATGCTGAGTATTGTTGCCAATGCAGTTAACGTGATTGATTTTCTATCAAGCGACTTCATTAGATACATTGAAACAACCAATCTGACCTCTCGTGCACTGTTTGTCAGATAGTCCAGGTCAAGGATAAGCGGTCCTTTTCCCTTCAGTAACATGAAACAACCAATCTGACCTCTCGTGCACTGTGTGTCAGATAGTCCAGGTCAAGGATAAGCGGTCCTTTTCCCTTCAGTAACATGAAACAACCAATCTGACCTCTCGTGCACTGTGTGTCAGATAGTCCAGGTCAAGGATAAGCGGTCCTTTTCCCTTCAGTAACATGAAACAACCAATCTGACCTCTCGTGCACTGTGTGTCAGATAGTCCAGGTCAAGGATAAGCGGTCCTTTTCCCTTCAGTAACATGAAACAACCAATCTGACCTCTCGTGCACTGTGTGTCAGATAGTCCAGGTCAAGGATAAGCGGTCCTTTCACCTTCAGTAACATGCAGTTTGCTTTAAAAGTTGACTTTAAAGTATTGTGTTAAGAAGCACGGTCAAAGTAAAGTTGCACACCGGAACAGACTTTTGTAGTAACAGACTCATTGACAAGAAACTCTTCCTTCATCTTAGAAAAAACAGAAACAATTTTGTTCCACACGGAAAGAAAGCTTGGGTCACCCATAAAGGTAGACCTACAAATAGGGCTTGGGAGTCACCTTTACAGAGTGCGTGTTCAGAACCTCCATTACCTCTAGCATTGTTAAAAAAGACAACACCTGGATATTTTGTAGAGGGAAACAAAATTTCTTTACAACTGGCTCGAAAGCTTACCTTGGGTTTGGTTACCCACTTAGTGAGCAACCTCAGCCAAGAAATCAATTGACCTGGGTATGATGTCTGAGTAAATTTCATTGACGGAAAAGTGCGAGAAAGGCACTGGAGCAAACGACACTTGATATTTAGCTCCTACTTGTCATGTTAAGAGGAAGAGTAAAACACAGTGAACACTGTCAGTACGTCGTGGATTTAAGCAGGAACAGCATGCGCCAGATCATCACATGTTATGACATTATGGTACATACATGTTATAACATTGTAGTACATACATGTTGGCGACCCAAAACGTTACTTTCAGTCGATTTGTTTCATCAAAGTGAGAGTGTATCCGTCTGTATAATTGAATTTCAATTAGGCAAAATAATCAGCTTGTTTTTCTGGTTTCCTGGGAATCAGTTCAATAAGTAAAGAAAAATTAATAAATTTGCATCCAAACCTATATCTTACGGACTATTGAGATTCTGGTGGTGTTCGAACTTTCTCAGCGAACCGTTACCAAAGATATATTATCTGAAACGTAGGATTAAACGAAAATCATACCGTAGTCCATGAATTAAATTTCAACATAGCACAAAGCAATGAGCTTACAATACAAGATCACATTCGAAAAGTTCCAGATAAATATGTATGTGTATACAAAAACTTGTTTCAGTATATTTCCAATTTGAATGCACATGTATATAAATATGTAATAATTGACATGCATGTCAAATAATAAATCTGCTAATTTCATACATGATACGCAATCCAGCCTCTATATTTCGTTCACATTTTGCACTCAATGGCAGGGTTCTACAGAAATCAAATGAATATTATGCGAAAAAACCTACTCTTATCAAGATTGAACCGTCATATTTTGCAGGTGTTGACTTTTCATTATGAAAAAGTTTCATAGCTTATTTGAGCAGTCCTCTTATCATCAAGTACAGATACATTTCTGAATGTTTTCTCGTTTGCTTTAATATGTCCCAATATCATCTGACGCATTATAACTTGCACAGCTTTTGCCCTCGTCACTGAATAACAAAGTTGTATATTTCATATGTGCGACTTTATGAAAAATATTAATAAGAAACTTCGGAACTATGTGCTTTTACATTTTAAATGATACCGATAAATGTCGAGGATGTCTTACTTGGGAACGCAATTGTCGCCAGGTTGTGCAATAGATTAAAATTAAAATGACAATTAACATATCATAACTCTAGTTGCATTACGATTCAACCCATAAAGAGTACTAAATATGTTTCACGTTGGGCTCACCTGTAAAACAAATACTGTATTACTGAGCACAAAAGCTAAAAAATATGGAACCTACGTAAATCACAAAATATTACTTTCAAAATATAATGCAGTGTTTATGGCTTGGTGCAGCATACAATTGCATAAGGAGAGGATGTTTATTTTACTGCCACCAATACTATGGTAACCACTTTATGACCGCAAAAATTTATCAATATATGCCTAATGATCTGTTCTTTAATGGCCACAAAAATTAAAATAATGTTTATACTTTCGGAGACTAGTCTTACAGAAACCTGTACGCTAAACGTCGATCATAACACAAAGGTCACTATATTTTCGATTGTATCTTGAATTTTTGGGTCTTAGATTGGCCTACTTTAACTAAATATATTGTGTGAATGACACATATTACTGTCGTTCTAGCATAATTTACGTTTTAGCTGTAGTTATTTTGAATCTATGATTATTTGGTCCAAGTATATACAATAATTTACCAGTTGCCGCGATTTGGTTGACATATAATTCATCTATACAAAAATCATTAATGATACACAACACGAGCACTTTACGATACTTTATTAGTGACATCAACTTCAGATTTTGGTAATTTAGTCATTCACCATGTACAATCACTTTTACATATAAGGAATATACAAAACTTCATTAGTGAAAAATACAATATTTAACAACTCAGTGTGATAATCATAAACAATATACTACGCGTATTTGAGAAGCATGGTTCAAGATTAAACCGATTACGGGCAAGGCAACCTGGCTGATCAAATTTCGCCTCTCAGAGCATATATGTGTTATCTGCGAAGCAGGCCTTCTACCTCCAGCGAAGCATAAACATCAGAAAAATAAAATAGTCTGCTTTGTAGGCTAATATATGTGCTGACTACATTGATAAATCATATATAATGCCGCTGCCGTCTTCATGCCGGCCTTTTGAAAATGACAAGCAGTAGTACCCTCAGGAGTCATAACAATCTGACAATTGTTTTACCCCTTATATATGCCAGTGCAATGTGATTCAATTGAAGCCCAAAGATATTCATATTGTCCATTTCGTAAAAAAACCAACAGTTTTTCCTTTTTTTTTTTGCTTGATGATATAGATTTTGGTGAAAATTGTTTACATAATGTGATGTATAGTAGCGCTAAGTGGCCATCTGATGACTCTTAATGCATCAATCTTTTGTGGACTAGACTTTCAGCTAAGCAATGTTTCTCTTACAGAGTACTCCCAACAAAACATAATTAACCTTTTGTAATGCTAAATTTGACCCACCATTTTAAATCTTATGTCTAAGTAAAGGCAGTCCATAATCCATACAATAAAAGACAATCAGACACTTATCGTACATTCATTCATGCAACCACATTGGAATCGCATATTCTCAGATAATGCCTGCGTGGACAATCGTTTGTTTGCAGACAGGCTAATAGTCACTGGGTTTGAAGAGCAACAAAGCCAAAGTGCGTGCTGGTGGGGCTTGTAACGTACAAATAGTTCTGGAAAGGATATCCAATTAATCCATGGACACACGAGAAAATCAATTTTCCTTGTTGCAACCACCAGAGACAGCGAAGGTGGAGTTGATAACTGAGGGCAGCTTGAACATAAACCAAGCCTAACAAATACTACAGAGGCTCCCAACGGCCAATAGCATTACACTTGGCTGCTGCTTCTCAACTGTCAGTAACTTGCATTGCCTGCAACATAATCACTACCATCTGATCAAGCTACTGTCTATCAAACTGCATTCATTCATATAAACAATTATTCAAAGGCTGTAAAAATTCCTTTATAGAAGTTTCTCATAGAAGATAAGGTCATTATCAAAGAGGGGAATCCCCTATTTTCGACTACACTATTTTCTGCACCTGTAACGCCTTTGGACTATTTTGCTGAACAGTGACTGCCATCATACTTCCCTTTCTTTCTAGATGTTAGAACAGAATTGCTTCCAATCCAGTTCTTCTGCCCTGTGTTTAATTAAATTTTGGGTACCGCTCATCGAAAATAAAGTTGCCCCACATTGACCAGTGAAGGCAAGCTGAAGGGAGGTGAACAGGTAAAAACAAAGTGGTAGTTACAAGGATAAAGCCTACAACCTATGGTCTACATCAACCTCAACAGGCTCAGCAGACAGAAAAATCACAGCCTCAAATTAGTGTACATTTAGAGGATGTCCATCGATATGACATTGAAAACATCTATGAGGCCATTGAAACAATAAGAAAAAGGAGTGTAAATCAAGCACCAAATGACTACAAGTGCTTTGCTTGCAGGTAGCTGAAGAAGTTTCCTGTGCTACTTGTAATTACGTACACCAAAGGAAGGCAAGTAGTTCACTAAGAATTTGGATTAAGGAACAAAAGAAAAAGGCAGTTGAGGACAAGGAAAATACAAGCTAAACTTGAAAAGATTTGCTTCAAAGCAAATCTGTCTGTGTGCCTGCAAAAGTTGTAAATGTTAAATGCTAAAACTTTTGACCTTTGGTACTTAACAAGACAGAAGAGAAAAAAGGCAGGTGTAGCTGAAGACATGTTGGGCAGAGCAGATTATGTGGTGCAAAATATCACAAGTTAGCTGGAAATCACATAAAAAATTAAGAAAAGGGGAGTTTCAGACGACATTATAAAAGAATAGAGTTTGATAAAAATAAAGAAGCTCACTATTTGCCAAATGTTATTCACCAATTATTAAATTCATCCAGTGGACAATACAAGACAAGAAGGAATACTAGATCGAAAGTCCAGTGAATATTGCAAACACCTCTCTCACATGGGAGGCAAAAGAGAGACCAGTAAGTTGGCAGCGTACTACACGCAGTGTCATTCGAACTTATGCGCATATATTTATGGAAAAAATCTCGTTGATGTTCTGAAAATGAACTAAGAGACATTCAGCAGATAAGCCATTAGTGGGACAACTATTTAAATGAATAATTACTAACAGTACCATGGACTTGTTTTTGATTAAATAACGCTGTTTGATGATTTTGCCGATCGTGTAGTGATAACGTTTGTTCAATCAGAGGTCAGCACCACGTCAATACATAGATCTGTGTTGAGAACACACAGCTCTAAATATTAACCCTTGTTACATGATGCTGCGCAAATGCACATTTCTTGAACCATATTTCTTCAAATTCTAAAAGAACAACAAAGTCGACCTCTAGCATCATCAAATGATCACACACAAAGAGCAATTATGCAACCGAGTGCGAAATGTTTAATTTGGTTGAATTGAAAACGTGAAAGGTGTCAGTAGATTCATACTAGCCCTTGGTTGAACAAGTTTAAACGCTATCCCTGGACTTGTTTTCCTGATTTACCATCAGTTGAAAATGACTTGTGATCAAATAGAAACTTAACAGTTGCAACCGGGATCAAAGCGCATTGTCTGCACATCAGTAGGTTGTTTCAGGTGTAAAACAAAGAAAGGTAGATTTCCAATATATTTCAACTTGACACGCTGAACATGGATGCGCGTGTAGGTAAAATTGAAATTTTCCAAAGCGATCAAGATCTTCAAAGCGGGTTCCAAAATTCTTGCTTCGAGTCAATGAGCACGCGATCGATCGCAGTCAAAATAGAGATAGCATTTACTTAATACTGTACAGGCCAAAGAAGTTATTTTACTCAATTTTGAACTGACACACCACTTTGCACTAACGCTACAAAATGGTGTATATTACACTAGACGTCGGAATAACTACGAAAAGCTCAGTGCGTTGGGCTTGAAGGGGTTGAGGAATCGGCTTCTATATATTTTGAAGCTTCCTCAGATGATATCATTGTTTCACAACAATAGAGCTTTAATTTGGCACCAAATGATGATGTTTTACCATGGTTTTAACCCATTAAGGTGTGTCATCTACATATTTCATAAAATGTCTGACATGACGTACTTCTATAACTGCTAACGCTAGCCACAGAAGAAATGTGCTTTGTACCCCATTTGTGACATGTACCCCAAACCTTACCGTCCTTGTCCGCCATTCGAAGAACCCAAGACATATAGCAGTCACAATGTAATGGATTCCCAACAAGCGATACGACTTTTAGGTGTGCACCCCCATTAAAGGTACATTTACTTATAGTTTTGATGTAGTTGTGATCCAGGTAGACTTGTCTCAATTTCCCTAAATGCTTGAACAACCTTTGTGGTAATCTTGTTATGTTATTATGAGACAGATCTATTTTTTGAAGTGACCTCATCCCCTTAAATGTCAATTCCCATATAAGTTGTAACTCATTATTCTGCAACCACAATGTCGACAGATTATGTAAATCCAAAAAGCTATAATCAGGAATATATCCAATATTGTTATGTTGCAGTCCTAAGCCCACAAGACTTTTAAGACCGGCGAATGCTCCATCAAAAATAAAAGTGAGGCCGTTGCGATCCAAGTTCAAAACTTTCAAGTGGCGAAGATTTCTGAAGGCGTGCCTCTGTAGGCTGCGAATCCTGTTTTCTCCCAGATGGAGCACTTCGAGTTTGGGTATCAACCTAAACACATCCACTGGAAGCATTTTTATTCTATTCCTGTCCAGATCTAGTCTGCGCAAATTTGTCAATCCACCAAAGACACCTTGGTCTAATGATTGAATCTGGTTGTCCCACAATAAAAGGTCACGAAGGTGGCGCGCACCATGAAAATTTCCCCGCTTCAGGTAAAGCATTTTATTCCCCCATAGGTGTAACCTTTGAAGTTTTTCCATGCCGATGAAGTAGCCATCATCTATCATTGTAATCCCCGTAGCTACAAGTGACAACTCCTCTAGGGTGTATTCCAATCCCTCGAAGGCTCTCAAATGAATTCGATTCTCAATGGGATTACAATCCAATACAATCCTCTTGACTTGAATATTTTGGAAGCTTATCTGTCGAAGCTTTTTAATACCTTGGCGCTCTAAATGTAACGTGTCGTAAATTCTTGTGTCTGGCTGGAAGGTTGGGATTCTTGTCAAGTTCTCACAGTATATATCCAAACCTGAACAGTGACAGTTTTCAATTTCCTGCACAGTACATCCTACAGATAGAGTGGTGGTAGAGCTAGACCCAAAGGCAGTACATACGGCAAACATCGCGACCACGTGCATCACACTCAACACGTGCCCGCTCATGACTGAATGATGCTCTGCCTGTGTAAACCGTCCACGAGGTTTTCGTCGTGGCTTCATGGAAGTCACCTCAAACTTACATGGCTGCCTTTCATGATCATCTTCTAGGTTGTGTCAACCAATGAACCAGAGAATCGGACATTTTCTGCTGTTTGTCAAACGCCGAGGGCGCACTTTCGTTGGCTAACCGTTGGTAACACACTGGAGCCCACGGTTAGACTGAGCACCACCTCCAATGGGCATCAAGGGTGGCCCGTCGCGCAGTTAGTGGAATGCGATGACTACATGAAAATGCCATTATAAAAAGTCCTTTGCTATATACCCCTTTATACAGCTCACGCTGGACACGCCACACAGAATACACACTGTAATCAAAACTCGTACAGTCACATGCCAGTTTATAAGTTGGCTGTCTCCCAGTGCTAAATTACTCAGTCTTATAGTCAAAGCATACATTATAATCAATTGTATGCGTGATGTAATTAATTGTATGATCCTCACATAGACTGCACACACAAGGTGAAATGTGTATTTTTCACGTCATGTCGATGGCACGTAGGAACCTAGTGTATGCACGTTGCATTGGGGATGAAAACCATGTGTAATTCATGGGTGATTTTGCTCTTGTGAATGTCATTATACGGATCATTATGGACAAATTTATGCAAGCAGACGTTTTTTTCAATGTGGCCTGGGCTATTCCAGAAGGTTATGGTAAAGTAATATCTTTCAGATGACTACTTGTATTGACTTGCTACCAGTACTATTGATGAACGTGGAAGACTGTTATCTTGATTCAGAAGAGCAAACACTGACATAGAGCAGTTTACTACTCCCACTCAGCAAATCATTCCCATTCGTTGTCTCTATGAAGCCTAATACACAATTTTACAGGTCTTAAATGCATCATGCCAGTAAAATTAGATCAAGTGGTACCGTGTGTGTGTGTGTGTGTGTGTGTGTGTGTGTGTGTGTGAGAGAGAGAGAGAGAGAGAGAGAGAGAGAGAGAGAGATAGAGAGAGAGAGAGAAGGCAGTCATCCCCTCTTTCTAATTTTTATAGGAGAATAATTCATCACATCTAGATCCCTTCCAGCTCAAAGTTCATTTTACCTCATGTTAGCTTTTCTGTACCTATCTTAGCTCAGATCGAGCTCGGCTCACGTTAAGCTGAGGCTTACTTTTGGTGAATATTTCTGAGTCAGCTGAGCACAGGCTCTACACACAATCCTTTTGTTAAACGATACTTAGCATATTCCCGAAGGCAGAATTGATTATGTCAATACAAACATAATAAATCTTTGATAGAGATGCAATATTACATATTATAGAAACGAATTTTATGTGTGGTGCCAGCATGTGCACTGGCTTTTGCTTTTATCAACTGAATTATAAAGCGTATAGAGATTTTTGAAATATTATAATTCAAATAATAAGAACTTTATATAATATAAAATGACATTTGAAACCAGGCAAGGTAATGTCCAACCGCGCAAAATGACTTCACTGGTATCGCAGATAAATGCGTTCCTAACATGATAAACCTTTTACTTAGATATACTTGAAAAACAAATTAAATTTGGAATTATCTTAGAGAGTATTCAAGCTATTATGGAAATCTTACGTTATTATGATCAGAATAAACTTACCTGCAAAAGAGTGTTCGGGATTTTTCATGGATGTATATGTTCTTTATCCTAAGGTGATACAAAGAAACTGAAATGCCCTGTTGGGAGAAAAGGTAAAGTTTACGGAACGCTTCAGTTTTGATACGTTTACCATAAGAGAATCTTTTCAAAACTCTCATATATTTTTGCTGTCAATGGTTTATGAAGTAACTTTGTGTTCGTTTGATTAAAATCAGAGAAGAAGTGTCAGAGAAATATTCATGTGAAAGAGCCATTTTGGTGCACATGCCTGGTTTTAATCAAGATCTAGAGTTTGACACTATCAATTGGCTATCGTGTTTAAATTAAAAGTATCGCATTCACATCTTCAAATTATATTCGGGTTAGAGCGTGCAAATTATTGACAGACAACACACATATCTGGCAAAATATCTCAAAATCCCAAAATTAACAAAATTATCCAAATCCGTTTGGATACTACCTCAAGGTGTAGCAGGCTAAGCTTGTAAAATGTGCTACTGGAGTGGCCGGAGTATAAAATGATAATACACACGGGATTTCTGTTTGACAGGGTGAAGGACATTCACATTACAGGTACTGTGTCCACCAAGTAACTTCGTTGTGATTATCTCCTGTTTTTGTTCACAACTTTACTTTGACACGCATGGACGTGGACCAATGGTTCAAAAGCTGGTGACGGCGTCTTATGTAATCCATGCCATACAAGCTACTCGTGTATCTTCCTGGTGAAATGAAAAAAATGACTGGATATTTCAACGGATTATCGGACGTTTTTTCTTTTGGTTATCTCATCTCAAAATCATTCGATGTCTGACTTTCTAATTTCACCGGTACCAGAAGAGAGGAACTTGAGACTTCACATCACGTTTCATTTTAGTTGATTCTATCGGATATCGAACGTTGTATAAAACTTCTTAATGGACAATTCCAAGGAAAAAACACAGAATTGGCCATCATAACTGTGTAACAAAATACGTAGGAGAATCAAATCTTAGTTCTGCTGGTAGCTGACCTATCATAGGCAAGGGAATTTGCTTGCTTCCGTCGTCCATCTGTCTGAAGCCATGTTTATACTCAGCCAGGTATTTCAAACACCAGGTTACGCACAGGTAAAATTCACCACACAAACAACAAATAAATAAACAGTGAGTGATATAAACATATATCGGTAACAGCACTGGAGCATGTTCTGGTGGTTATTCTTGTTGTTTTGTTGATAGGTTTTGAAAATTCTTTTTTTTTTCCCCAATGGCCGAATGTAATATCTTCAGAATGCAATAGTGGTAAAAATTATAGTAAATATAGGTGTGTAACTGCTTGCATTAATCGTTCAGAGTCGGTGCCTAGAATGAAAAGGGTGAGCGTAGATGTTGGACTAAATGTGTTTTAAACATTGTTTTACGCAAAATATGAGCTTGACATGAAGGTTCTTATGTATTTAAGGTCGCAAACGCCGAAATATATATTTTCATTCAAAATGAAGGAATAGGAGTGTTATAGCGCTTTTGTTAAGAAAATTTGCCATATTCACACTGGAAATTAACTTTATTTAAAAAAAAATTTGTTGCTCTTGACGGACCTGAAGTCGACAACTTCGCGCCTTTTTGGCCATCAAGGGGGCTCTAGGTCGTGACGTCACGGTAGGTAGTCTATGTGATACAATGGCCGATGGCGATAGAGAAAGGATGAGCGGCAGCGACGCAGATAATGAGCTGGATCTCAGTTTTAGTTGTTCCTTTTGCGAAGAGGAACTAATTGAGGACGAGGGGAGAGATGTAGGGTAAGGAAGGCAGAAGGACAAAGAAATTCAGCCTTAATAGAAGGAGCCATGACCGGGCTACAACAAAGCCGGTCTTTGCCAGTGCATGGAGGTATTAATGTTAATTCCTCCATGGCCGGTGAAACTGGGACTGATTATGTGCCTATTATTGACCATGCTGTAGCAAGTACGGAAGATCACCAGAGCTGGAGCTTGGGAAGTTTAGAATGGTAAGGGATGCTTTTCAAAAGTCATTGTGCGAAGATTCCAATTTAAGTGACTGGTCGAAGGTTACGGCAGGTCATCTTGCGTGGTTGCCAATAGGCAATACAAGCAGTACACGCTGCACGCTTTTAAAGACAGTGTATATGAAATGTACACTTAAAACCAGCTGAATTTGAAATCATAGGCCTACGTGCAGCACGCTCTTACATTTTTTTTTCTATTCAGTGATTTATCACAAAGCATGGGATACATGAAAGTAAAGAATCGCATTGAAAAGTATCTGGAAGGCATGTACATGCCTAAACGGACTAATAATGACAACCGTAGCATGCCGCAAACTTCAAAAGATGGGGAATACACAAGCACTTGACCACAACTTGAATACACATATATATCCTTATATGGAATGACTATTCCTTTCAAAAAGAGATCGTTTTGAAATCACGTCATATCAACTAAGATATGAACGTCAGGCTACTATTACACGTAAACAAATGCACGTTTTTTACGTAATAACTACGGTAGCCGAACGTAGTATATAAACAGGCGAACGCGTTTTTTTTTCAACAGTCCCTGATGAGATGCAGAGGCATCGAAACTAGTCGGACAATCACCAAACCTCCTAACCACCACGGCTACTTGCTTTAGTCGTTTAGCTCATTTGAATACACATAAGTCACACAGCGGAGGTGCTAATAGTTTGTTTTAGCGTAGAGCGTAACAACGTAATGTGGCCTGTCATCTTGGTCTAAACTGTTTTGTTTGTTTGTTTGTTTGTTTGTTTTTTTTGTTCGTTCGTTTTTATTATTGACAAAAAAATCGGGAACAAGGTTGTAGCCCTATATATGAATCCCCTTTTCGTATAAAATAGGAGAAAATAAAGCACTGTACGGCAAAAACAGGGTAAATCTCACTGACCGAAGACAAGAAGTACACACAAGACAGCAAATTACCATGGAATAAATGGCCTGTTACCTTATTATAGACTATAATCTGGCAGTACTTAGAAACCTTAACTTCAACCAGTCACTTATATAATAATAATAATAATAATAATAATAATAATAATAATAATAATAATAATAATAATAATAATAATAATAATAACAACAATAATAACAATAACAACAACAACAACAACAACAACAATAATAATAATAATAATAATAATAATAATAATAATAATAATAATAATAATAATAATAATAATAATAATAATAATAATAATAATAATAATAATAATAATTTTATTGAACCTCCATTTCCGGAGAAAGATAAAAGCAATGGGTACATCATGATAAAAATACAATGTGATAGGCCTATAATAGGAGACTCTCAAGCTGTGGATCGCACAGTGGTCCGGCCGCTACCGCTGCGTTTCCCAATGCCGAGAAATCGCTTGACCATGGTACCCTGAGTAGACTCAAGATCGGCCATATTTCTCTTGGAGACGACTATAGTATCCAGGCCATATGGAAATATAGGATTGCACATGGTCTTCCATAAATGAGTTTTGACCTCAGTGTTTAAACCAGGGTATGACATACCTATACTTTCTAACCCATAATAATTTTGTCTGCACTTCTTTATATGATTATTAACATGCTTATCACTGGTGTTATTATAGTTAAAAGTTACTCCCAGAATGTCTAGTTCATCACACATATCCATGGGTATAATGTCAAGATATAAGGACGGTGTTTTCTGTAGAAGTTTAGGTCCCATGGTAATACATTTGGACTTATAAGGATTAAAACAAAATCTCCAGATTTTGGAGTACTCTACACAAGTATCAAGAGACGCCTGTAAGCTAGTGACGGTGCTACTAAATAGCCTGACGTCATCTGAGTAGGCCAGAGTCTTTACCTAGACGCACACCATTATCGAGAGATCTGACAGATTCAACCATCTCGTTAATAAAAATGTTTAACAAATGTGATGATAAGACACTACCCTCACGCACGCCCCTCTTCACGGAAAAAAGTAGCACTAATATCACCGTTCCATTTTAATAAAGCGAGGGAATTTTTGTACCAATTAATAGGTAGAATCCAATGAGATATTGGTAATATATCAAGTGATTTAAACAGTAAGCCGTCGCGCCAGACGCTGTCGGAAGACTTTTGGGCATCTAAAGCACATATGTAAAGTGGTGAGTGCTTACTAGAATAATAAGAAGCCAAGTCGTGAAGGAAGGCGCACCCAAAGGAAGAGCTTTGTTTTTTCCTGAAACCAAGTTGTACATCGCTGATATTATCCCCAGGAATCATGAATAATTCAACCAGTTTGGCATGAACTGAACTGAGCATGATGGGGCGCTTTTTTCGGCAACGTTAGGATTGCGTGTACTCTTCTTCAAAATCGGAACAATGATGCCTATGAGAAAAACATCGGAACTACACCGTAAGTAAGAATAGTAGTATACAAATAAGCAAGTCGATCTAAAAGAATATTTGATTTGCCGTAAGAGAGGTGCTCTGCCGTTATTCCGGCATGCCCTGGTGAAGAGTTACATTTGAGCCGATCTATCATATCTGAGACCATGTCAGAAGTGAAAACACATTCTACAGTGCGTTTACCTTGCGTGAACTCTTTGTATTTACGTTCAACCGTGTCGACAACATGGCCCTGGTGTTCAGTGAGAGGCTAGGTTTATCATCCATGATCGTGGAGTAATGATCTGCCATATCCTTGGCACATAATGAAGAGTTCACCCGCTTACGCTTTAGTTTCTTAATCCCTTTCCAGATATAGCTCATTTTTCGTTCATTTAATTGCATGTTCATCTTGTTAAAACAGATGTTCATTTCATTTCACATACATTGCCGACTAACTTTCCTGAACATTTTCTAAGAACCCTTGTAACATTCAAACACCATGCCCACTTTGGGCAACCACACTGAGTCCAGATATGCCACCAAAATTTGTTTTTATTCTAAAGCTGTGTAAGCTCTGGGCACCAGTATTTCTTAGGTTTGAAGCCACTTTTACTCGAACATCCGGCCTGTCTTGCTGCATCGTGGATAGTGTTATTTATCTGGGAAATGTAGATGTCAATCTTGTGCTTTAAATCAAGGTTTGAATATTCGATTGAAAGTTCAGGGGGGTGGATGAGGGATAATTTTTTCTTCATACTACTTTAAGATTTTTCGCACTATGACTTTTGAAAAGTATCCGTTTCGAGTCTCAACTTCCCAAGCGCCAGCTTTGGTCATCTCCCGTGGTAGATACGGCATGGTCAGTGCTGGGCACAGACTCAGTACCAGTTGCACCCGCAAAAACCGGTTTTGTCGCAGACCGTGGCTCCCTCCAATATCGGTTCACCATGGTGGACGAGCTCAGACTGGACAACGAGAATGAGTTTCCCGTTTTCATCCACACGTTAATTCAGTAGGCCATAACACACTGACATTCACTGCTGCAAGTCAGTGTTTACAATCGGAGTTGATGTAGAAGCACCTTTCCGTGACGTCACAGACCTTGGTGGTAAAACTGTGACGGAAAGTAGCGATGCTTGACAAGAGCGGCCATCAAACGATTCTACACCATAAAATAGTGAATAAATTATATATTGCGTCATGGCACAGGCAATTTTCTTCACAAAAGTGCTATAACAATTCAACTCTTTCACTTTAAAGTACTTGTTGAGGGGAAACTTTAATTTTGTACTCAATGGATTACTCGTGTAACTTAATTTGGATTACCAAAGATTGCATGCAAGTGAGTAAGCAGTAGGTCATGATTATGTCTATGTGCCAACACAGAAGACTTACTTTCATTCTTTCTTCTTTGTCCATTTTTTTTATTGATACTATTACACTTAGAAACCCAAAAACTTGGCATGATCATATTTCCATACACAGAAGCTTGCTTTTTTATTAAGAAGGTTGAATATTTGAAAAACCTATGCAAATTAGGGCCATTTGAAATTTTAAATCTTGAATATCTTCAAAACTATTATAGGTAGAGGTGCCATTCCAACTTCAAGTTATAGGTTTGTGCTGAAGGCTCATCCAGTAATCCAGAAACGAAACTTGTAGCATATACATGTATGCTAGTTCGGAGGCACACAGACGGATGTGCTTTGAAGCGTATCTTATTTTCTAGCTTTTATTATTACTTTGCTTCTGTTATCATTTTAAGTGGAATGGGGTTTATCAGAAGGTGCTGGATCAATGCTGCACACAACGTTAATGCTTCGGAGCAGAATCTTGTGGGAACGAAAATATAAATGTTTTAAGACGAGCAGCGTATGTGCTTTTCCGGATAAAAATGGTTCAGTGTCTAGCCGCTGATATACCTTCCTACATACCACGAATCGGCACCACGCACCCGGGCCATGCACAGCACATCTGAGGGCCTGTGTTTACGAAACTTAATCAGATTAACACTGTTGTCATTGATGCCTACAAGTCCTTAATACAGCAGCGAAACTGTATAATATGTATAAACAGATTACAATGTATTTCAAACTTCAGTGAGTGGCATTTCGGGTGTACTCCGTACCAATATTGGGGATTCTGCTTAGCTTTTCCTCGTCATTTCTGGTCAGTTATCTTGCCAGTCACGTGCTACAATATTACACAACTGATCACGTCACATACCTGGGTGACACCTTTTAATAGTGCTTATAATACACGGATGCCCTCGTTGTAATTTCGTGTATAAGGGCATTATAATATCAGATTTATCACTTTTTATGGTGAATTACAGCCATTCGAAATGTCTACAGAACTGTAAAATATGATGGTTTAATATGAAAAATATATTCTTTTTCGAAAACAAATAACCTCAATTTTATATTTATAGTACAATGAAACCTCATTAAAATGACAATGAGATATCCGATATATTCACTTACTGACACAAGTTAGAGAGACAAAAACTCCGATTCCTTTGCTATATGACTAATTTATATGACATATTCAGATGTATGACAGATTTTCCAAGGAGCTGATGGTGTTATTATAAACTAAATCTTGATTATATCACTCATTCTTGCATCACACATAAATACGAGTTTTAGAAACAAAAGTCTCTCCAGATTGTATGTTTGTTGTTACAGTAAGAGTCAGTGAAAGGTATTTTGGCTTTAACGTGTCTATTTCGCCACCAAATACATGCAAATATTTACACTTCGAGAACAAAGACAACAATTTCATAAATTAAGACATCCTTCATTTAATGAGTATTTCTGGTGTTGCTCACAAATTGAGTGCCATACAAATGATAAAAGTAGATCGCTTCAACAAAATATAATGTCACGTGTATTGGTACATTATAAAATCAAGAACGTGAAGATTATTTTTCTGCATTTCAGAATTGCTGCGTAAATACCACAATTATAAAACATGACCACAATTCAATAATATGAATCTTGTTCATGGGTTTTAACTCGGTTCATGCTCTTGTTGCCTAGATCTGTCTGGTAAAAAAATTGCAGTGTTAAATGCTTGTACAAGTCTCATCGCCAGTTCTTCCAAGGCTATCTAGGGGTACACAGCGGCTTTTCATTTAAGCTATTTTTTACACTCGGGGCCTCTTGTGTCTTTGATCTGTCTGGTACAAAGTTAAATGTCTTCTTCAGGTAGTCGCCTCTGGCTACATTTCACTTATCACTTTCACCCGTTTAAGCAGTGATGTGGGGGTTCCAAGCTGAATTACATGTAAATATTGTATATAAAAGCTACCATTTTCTCGTCAACAGCTTGTGCTTCCTACTGCAATTTACAGTGTTATCTATGTCTATGACAAAACTATAGTCAATCCCAGCTGCCCCAACCTACATCTTTGAACATGCATATAGTTGGAGGCATGTTCCCAAGCAATATCCTTAATACTGAGACATACCAAAAACGCATCTGCAACACAGGATAAAAGGTCCAGTCTATTTAAGTCTATTTTGCAATAGTGTAAAACATTGAACAGGACGCCAAAGTGCCAATTGGCTACAGAAAATATCTGGCTGGACAGACAATACCATCACATTCTGTCAAGAAATTAAGACCATCTAGATGTAAACACAAAATCAAAAATTCCTCATTTCATCAGATGAAAACACACCTTCTCAAGTTACCAACCTTGTGTATAAGGGCATGCAACGACGTCAAATGCACATAGATTCCCATTTCTGTTTTTTCTCAGTGTATCATAAATGTATGTTTATGTAACCATGAGCCCGTTAGAGCATAAAAAGGTCAGTAAAGGTAATAGCATCATGTCATGGAGCCTGTCCAGTAGTTAATGTTTACTGCTTTGTCACAAATTCTTCCTCTGAAATTTCTTTTATTCGATGTGATTTGATTCCGGTACAAATTTCATTATACCGGAAATAATACAAGATAAAAAAAAATCAAAGTGGACCCTGGAATTCTGTGACTTGGCTTTGCCAAACATAACCCAGTAAAATCAAATACACAGATATAAACCATTGAGGGTCCGTGCAAGCTGACAGAAACGAGGCCAATGTGAAAAAAACCCCGCAGAAGTGTGCATCATAACAGATAAATGATTTAGCCCTAGACCGTGTCATCCCCATGCCAGTATAGAAACAATGGGGCAGCAAGGCCTTTTCACAGTGCACGTTTTGTAAATGGAATACCTGATTTGAAAGGAAATGTATAACTAGTTTGTTTAACCTGTTCTTACTTTATGTGAGTCTGGTATAGTTGCTGAATATTCTTTTGGATAGGTGAAGCGTTCTCAACTCCCTGAAGTGGGCTGCACTTTGACATATATTGTTATTTTAACATTTTGCAGTTTTGATGAATTTATGACAGAGTAGGACTGCGGAAGTATTGTTGCGAATGCAGTTAACATGATTGATTTTCAATCACGTGACTCTATTAGACACATTGAGACAACTAATGTCACTTAACTCCTCTCGTCCACTGTGTGTATGATAGCCCAAGTCGATCATAAACCGTCCTTTTCCCTTCAGTAACATGGAGTTTGCTTTTAAAATGTTGATTTTAAAGTATTGTGTTAAGAAGCACGATCAAAGTAAAGTTGCACACCGGAACAGACTTTTGTAGTACGGACTCATTGACAAGAAACTCTTCCCTCATCTTGGAAAAAACAGAAACAATTTTATTCGACACAGAAAAAAAACTTGGTTCACCCACGGAGGTAGACCTACAAAGAGAGCTTGGGAGTCACCTTCACAGAGTACGTGTTCGGAACCTCCATTGCCTATAGCATTGTTAAAAAAGACAACATTCAGATATTTTGTACAGGAAAGCAAAATCTCCTTACAGCTGACTCGCCAGCTTTCCTGGGGTTTTTAATCCGCTTGGTGATCAACCTCAGCCAAGGAATTATTTGGCCAGGGTATAATGTCTGGGTAAATTTCATTGACGGGAAAGTAAAAGAAAGGCACTGGAGCAAACGACACTTGATATTTGGTTGCTATCTGTCATGTTAAATAGGAAGAGGAAAACACAGTGAACTATCATTTGTGGCATAAAGCAGAAACAACATGTGCTAAATCAACACGTGTGTGTAACATTATGGAACAAACATGTCATAACATGGTGGTATATACTTGCTGGAGATCGAAATTATGTTATTTTCAGTTCATTTGTCTCTCCAAAGTGAAGATAAAAACTACTCTGTATTATTTAACTTCAATTAGACAAAATAACCGACGTTTTTTTTTCTGTTTTCATGTGAATAAATTCAATCAGTCAAGCAAAATTCATAAACTTGTATCCAAACCTGTATCTAACGAACAATGGATATTCTGGTGGTGTTTGAACTTTGTCAGCGAGCTGCTACCACGCAAACAGTACCTTAAGCATCAGATTACATGAAAAGCGTAGTCCATGTATACAATTTCAACATTGTACAAACCAATGAGAGCCCAAGATTGTGAGCTTACAAAACAAAACCACATTCTAAAAGTTCCAAATAGTAGTGCAGATACACACAGGTATATTCAATAACTTGTTTCAGTGTATTTCCAGTTTGAATGCACATGTATATAAATAAGTAATTATTGACATACATCTGAAATAATAAATCTACTAATTCCATATTTAATACGAAATCCAACCGGTATTACACGTCCATATATTGCACTCAATGCCAGGGCTCTACCGAAATCAAAGGAATAAGATGAAAAAAAATCGACTCTTATCAAGCTTGAAGCGTCATATTTTGCAGGGGCTGACTGTCATTATAAAAAAAGAGTTAATAGTTTCTTTGATCACAGTCCTCCTTCTAGCACCAAGTACAGATAAAATAAATTTCTGAATGTATATTTCTTCTGCTTTAATATGCCCCAATATCATGTCACGCATTATAACTTGCACAGCTTTTGTCCTCGTCACTAAATACTGAAGTTGTACGCTTCATATGAGCGACTTTATGAATAATATTTATATTAATAAGAAACTTTGAATCTATGTGTTTTAACATTTTGGAAGATACAAATAAATGTCCACGAAGCCTTACCTGGGCACGCAATTGTCGCCAGTTTGTACAATAGATTAAAATTAAAATGGCAATTATAATAATATCAAAACTGCATTTAGTTGCATTAAACTGTAATCCATAAAGTCTGCCAAATATGTTTCCCGTTGGGTTCACGTGCATAGCCAATACGCTACTACTGAACACAAAGTTCAAAAATGTAGGACAGACGTAAATCATAAAATATCACTTGAAAAAAACAATGCAGTGTTCATAGCTTAGTGCAGCATTCAATGGCATGGGGAAAGGAGGTTTATTCTACTGGTACCAACACTATGATAACCAATTTATGACTGCTAAATTATAAATCAATATATGCACAGTTATCTGTTCGTTGATAGCAACAAGAAGTAAAATATGTTTATAATTTCGGAGGTTAATCTTATATATCTTGCACATGTGTACGCTAAACGTCGATCGTAACACGAAGCTGATTATATTTTCAATTATATCTTGAACTTTTGGGTCCTTAATTTGTCTGCTTAAACCAAATATATTGTGAAAATCACACATATTACTGTAGTTCTAAAATAATTTACATTTTAGCTGAAGTTCTTTTTAATCAATGATTATTTGGTCCAAGCATGCACATTGATCTTCCAGTTACCGTGACTTGGTTCACATATAATTCATTTATACAAAAATTATTAACGATATATACAAACAAGAGCACTTTACGATGCTTTTTCAGTGGCATCAACTTCAGATTTTGTAAATTTAGTCATTCGCCATTTACAACCACTTTTATAAATTAGGCATATACAAAACCTCATTAACGAACAAATATAATATTTAACAGCTCAGTATTATAACCATGAACAATATACCATGTGTATATGAGGAATATAGTTCAAGATTCAACTGATACAGGCAAGGCAACCTGCCAAATCAAATTTTCTTCTCAGAGCAAATCTGTGCTGACTGCATTGATTAATCATATATAATGGCGCTGTCGTCTTCATGCACACCTTCTGAACATGACAAGCAGTAGAGACCTCAGAAGCCTAACAATCTGACCATTGTTTTACGTCTTTCAAATGTGAGTGTAATGTGATTCAATAGTAGCCCATATATATATATATATATATATATATATATATATATATATATATATATATATATATATATATATATATATATATATATATATATTATATATATATATTGCCCATTTCTTAAACTTTTATTCTTGTATTTTTAATGCTTCATAAATAATTTGGTCAAATCTCAGAAAATAATGTGATGTATAGTATCGCTAAGTGACTACCTGATGAAATTTAGTGCATCACGCTCTTTTGGACTAGAGTTTAGGCTTAGCAGTCTTTGTCTCAAGTACAGAGTAATCTCTACAAAATATAAATGACCCTTTATAATGCATAATTTGACCAGTCATTCTAAATCTTATGTCTAAGTAAAACCGGACATTATCATACATTCATTCATGCAGCCACATTGGGATCGCATATTCTCAGAAAATGCCTGCGTGGACAAACGTTTGTTTGCAGACAGGTTAACAGTCACTGGGTTTGAACAGCGAGAAAACCAAATTGCGCGCTGGTGGGGCTTGTAACGTACAAATAGTTCTGGAAAGGATATCCAATTAATCCATGGACACACGTGTAATCAATTTTCCTTGAGGATGTTGCAGCCACGAGAGACAGAGAAGGAGAAGTTGATAACTGAGGGCAGCTTGAACGTACACCGAGCTTAAGAAATACTACAGAGGCTACCAATGCCATGAGCATTAAGCTGGGCTGCTGCTTCTCAACTGTCTGTAACTTGCATTGCTTGCAAAATAATCATTGCCACGTGGAATCTGATGAAGCTACTGTCTATCAAACTGCATTCAATTGCATAAACAACTAGAACAGACTGGTTTTCCAACAGAAAATCAAATGTCTCCCGGTGGAACACTTACGTCTCTGAATAAGCTACAGGTGATAACAAATTACAAATGACCAAGTTTGCTTGAAAATTACAATCCTATTTAAGCTCTCACCTAGATACATTACTCTAGCAATTTTCATCAAGTTCTTAAAGACTTATTGCAGAGAAACCAATTTCACATAAATGACCCTGTGACCTTGAAAATTAGGTCAAGGTCCCCCAAATACAATCCCAACCTTGGTCTTGCCAAGATACATAATCCTACCAAGTTTCATCAAATTCCATCCTGTTCTTCATGGCTTATCGAACGGAAACCAATTTCACATAAGTGACCCTGTAACCTTGAGAATTCGCTCAAGGTCATCCAAATACAATCCCAACCTAGGTCTTGCCTAGATACACAATCCTACCAAGTTTCATCAAATTCTGTCAAGTCCTTTAAGACTTAACGCACGGAAACCAAGTGTTGAAGAACCTGAACAATAACAACAACAACAACAACAACAACAACAACAACAACAACAACAACAACAACAACAAGGCTTCCACCGGGAGACATAATTATTCAATAGCTGTAAAAATTCCTTTAATGACGTTTGTCATAGAAACCCATTTCGTAATCGAAGAGGAAGATCAACTTATTTCGACTAAAGTATTTTCTGCACCTTAAACACCTGTGAACTATTTTCCTGGAGAGTTACTTTCAGCATGCTTCTCTTTCTTTCTAGATGTTAGAACAGAACTGGTGCAAATCAAGTTCTTGTGTCATGTCTTTAAATTAATAAAGGGTGCCGGTAATCGAAAGTAAAGTGGCGTCGCGTTGGCCCATGAAGGCAAAGTGAAGGAGGGTGAACAGCAGTTAAAACCAAAGTGGTGGTTACAGGGATAAAGCCTACAACCTATGGTCTTTATCAACCTCAACAGGCTCAGCAGACAGGAATATTACAGCTTCAGAGTAATGTATATTTAGCGGATGTCTATCGGCATGACCTAAGGCATCTATGAGGCCCTTGAAACAATACGAAAACGGAGTATGTCCCAAGAACAAAATGCACATGAGAAACGCTTGCAGGGTAGCTGAGGAAGTTTCCTGTGTTACTTGTGATCACGTATACGAAAGGAAGACAGGTAGTTCACTGAGAATTTGGATTAAGCAACAAGAAAGAAGCTGAGGACAAAGAAAATATAAGATAAACAACTCAAAAGAGAAACAAAGCAGGTGTAGCGGAAGACATGTTGGCCAGTGCAGATTATGCGGTAAAATGTATCATAAATTAGCTGGAAATCAAACGAAAAATAAAGGGGGGGGGGGGCGGGTTCAGATGAATAACTTTATAGAAGAATAAAGTTGGGTTAGAAATAAAGATGTTTATTAATTGCCAAATGTTAATAACCAATTCTTAAATTCATCCAGTGGACAATACAAGACACAAGAGGAATCCTAGATGATCAGTGAAGAATGCAAACGCCTCTCTCACATAAGGGGGCAGCGGAGAGACCAGTAAGTTGGCTGCGTACTTCAAGCAGTATTATTCGAGCTTATGCGTATCTGTTATTGAAAAAAAAATCTCGTTGACACTCTGAAAATGAACCAAATGACATCTAATCAGACTAGCTATTGATGAGATAACTATTGAAATGAATAATTTATAGCAGTACCATGGACTTGTTTTTGATTGAATAACGCTGTTTGTGGATTGGACTGATCCTTTGGTGATACGGTTTGTTCAATCATAGAGGGCAGCACCATGCGAATGTATACATTGATCTGCTTGTGACAACACACAGCTCTAAATATTAACCCTTATTACATGGTGCTGCGCAAATACACATTTCTTCAAATTGTAAAGTAACGACGAATTGGACCTCTAACATCATCAAACGATCACACACAAAGAGCAAATATGAAACCGAGTACGAAATGTCTAATTTGGTTGAATTGAAAACATGAAAGGTGTCCGTAGATTCATATTGGTCCTTGGTTAAAGAACTTTAAACGCTTTCTCTAAATAGTAGCATGTTTTCTTGATTGACAATCAGCTGAAAATGACTTGTGATCAAATACAAACTTAACAGTTGCAACCGGAATCGAAACACATTGTCTTCACATCAGTAGGTTGTTTCAGGTGTAAAACAAAGGAAGATAGGTTTCCAATACATTTCAACTTGCCACGCATAACATGGATGCGCGTATAGATATAATTGAAATTGTTTCATCTTTCCAAAGCGATCAAGATCTGCAAAGCTGATTCCACACCCCCTACTTCGAGTGAATGAGGATCGCTCCCAATCAAAATGCTGATGGTATTTACTGTATATTGTACAGGACACAGAAGTTATTTTACGCAATTTTGAACTGACACACCACTTTGCACTCGTGCTATAAAATGGCGTATATTAGACTGGACGTTGTGACAACCACACAAAACTCAGTGTTGGGTGGGGGATCGGCCGCTATGTATTCGCAAGCTTCCTCAGGGGACATCATTGTTTAACAACAATAGAGCTCCAATTTGGCACCAAATGATGATGTTTTACCATGGTTTTAACACATTAAGGATTATCATCTACATGTTTCATTAAATGTCTGACATGACGTACTTCTATAATTGCTAACGCTAGTCACAGAAGAAATGTGCTTTGTACCCCGTTTGTGACATGTACCCCAAACCTTACCGTCCTTGTCCGCCATTCGAAGAACCCAAGACATATAGCAGTCACAATGTAATGGATTCCCAACAAGCGACACGACTTTTAGGTCGGCGTCCTTATTAAAGGTACACTTACTTATAGTTTTGAGGTAGTTATGATCCAGGTAGACTTGTCTTAGTTTCTCAGAATGCTTGAACAACCTTTGTGGTAATTTTCTTATGTTGTTATGAGACAGATCTATTTTTTGAAGTGACCTCATCCCCTTAAATGTCAATTCCCACATAAGTTCTAGCTCATTATTCTGCAACCACAATGTCGACAGATTATGTAAATCCAAAAAGCTATAATCAGGAATATATCCAATATTGTTATGTTGCAGTCCTAAGCCCACAAGACTTTTAAGACCGGCGAATACTCCATCAAAAATAAAAGTGAGGCCGTTGCGATCCAAGTTCAAAACTTTCAAGTGGCGAAGATTTCTGAAGGCGTGCCTCTGTAGGCTGCGAATCCTGTTTTCTCCCAGATGGAGCACTTCGAGTTTGGGTATCAACCTAAACACATCCACTGGAAGTGTTTTTATTCTATTCCTGTCCAGATCTATTCTGCGCAAATTTGGTAATCCACCAAACACACCTTGTTCTAATGATTCAATCTGGTTGTCCCACAAAAAAAGTTCGCGAAGGTGGCGCGCACCATGAAAATTTCCCCGCTTCAGGTAACGTATTTTATTTCCCCATAGGTGTAACCTTTTAAGTTTTTCCATTCCGATGAAGAAGCCATCATCTATCATTGTAATCCCCGTAGCTGCAAGTGACAACTCCTCTAGGGTGTATTCCAATCCCTCGAAGGCTCTCAAATGAATTCGATTCTCAATGGGATTACAATCCAATATAATCCTCTTGACTTGAATATTTTGGAAGCTTACCTGTGGAAGCTGTTTAATGCCTTGGCGCTCTAAATGTAACGTGTCGTAAATTCTTGTGTCTGGCTGGAAGGTTGGGATCCTGGTCAAGTTCTCACAGTATATATCCAAACCTGAACAGTGACAGTTTTCAATTTCCTGCACAGTACATCCTACAGATAGAGTGGTGGTAGAGCTGGACCCAAAGGCAGTACATACGGCAAACATCGCGACCACGTGCGTTACACCAAACACGTGCCCGCTCATGACTGAATGGCGCTCTGACTGTGCACAAGGCAAACCGTCCACGATGTTTTCGTCGTGGCTTCATGGAAGTCACCTCAAACTTACATGGCTGCCTTTCATGATCATCTTCTTGGTTGTGTCAACCAATGAACCAGAGAATCGGACATTTTCTGCTGTTCGTCAAACGCCGAGGGCGCACTTTTGTTGGCCAGCCGTTGGCCACACACCGGAGCCCGCGGTTAGACTGAGCACCACCTCCCATGGACACCAAGGATGGCTCGTCGCGCCGCTAGTGGAATGCGATGACTACATGAAAATGCCATTATAAAATGTCCTTTGCGATATTCCCTTTAGAGCTCCCGCTACTCACGCCACACAGAATACACACTGTAATCAAAACTCGCACGGTCACCTGCCAGTTTATAAGTTGGCTGTCTCCCAGCGCTAAATTACTCAGTCTTATAGTCATAGCATACATTATAATTAATTGTATGCGTGATGTAATTAATTGTATGAGCCTCAGATAGTCTGCACACACAAGGTGAAAGGTGTATTTTTCACGTCATGTCGACGGCACGTAGGAACCTGCTCTGTGTATGTTGCATTGGAAATGAACCCCGTGTGTAATTCATGGGTGATTTTGTTCTTGTAAATGTCATTATACGGATCATTATGGACAAGTTTATGCAAGCAGACATTTTTTCAATGGATTCTGGGCTATTCCAGAAGGTTATGGTAAAGTAACATCTTTGGGATGACTACTTGTATTGACTTACAACCAGTACTATTGATGTACGTGGAAGAATGTTATTTTGATTCGGAAGAGCAAATACTGACATAGCGCACGAAATAGAACTAACGAAAAACGACAAAGTCTCAAATAAGAGCAAGCAAAAGTCGCGAAAGTAATAAAAAGATCATGATCGTCGATAACATGTGGGAATTTCACCCACACTCAGTGGGCAGTTTTGGTGTTCATACGACGAGACAAATAGCGCATAAAAAAGGCGGTCTAAAAATCAGATCTGTTTGACAGACCGCAATTTTGGTGCAGGTGTCTTGTTTTTAATCAAAATCTAGCATTTAACGCGCTCAGTGGACTACTGAAGAAAATCATTCAGTTCTTTATATTATATACGGGTTAGAACCTGCAAACTGGGTCATGTGACAGACAAGTTGCATATCTGCCAAAATATTGCCTGTTAAGACAGACAAAATTGGGTTATCGTTCCGTAGCGCGCAGTCAGGCACGGGGTACAGTAGTCTGTTTAGCAGGCAACGAAACTATCTCAAATCCCAAAATGAACACAATTATCCGATACCGTTTGGATACTACTTGAAGGTAACAGCTTAAGCCGCCTTGTAAAATGTGCTACTGGAGCGGCCAGGGTATAAAATAACACTACACACGGGATTTCTGTTTGACAAGGTGAAGGGCATTCACATTATTTGGTACTGTGTCCAAAACGCAACTTTCCTCTGAGTTTTCCTGTTTTTGCTCACAACTTGACTTTGACAGACATGGGCGTGGCCCAATAGTTCAAAAGCTGGTGACGACGTCTTATATTCATGCTATGCAAACCTCTCGTGTATCTACCCCGTTAAATAGAAATATGACTGGATATTGCAACGGAATATCAGAAGTTTTCTCTTTTGGTCATCTCATTTGAAAATCATTCGATATCTGACATCATTATTTTACCAGTACAAATAGAAACGAATTTGTGACTTCACATCAAGTTTCATTTTAGTTGATTCTATTGGGTATCGAGCGTTGTTTTAAACTTCTTAATGGACAATTAGAAGGGAAATAACACACAATTGGCCATCATAGCTGTGTATGAAAATACCCTACGTAGGAGAATCAATTTTAGCTTTGTTGTTTACTAACTTATCATAGGCAATGGGATCTGTTTGCTTCCGTCGGCCATATGTGTGAAGCCATGTAATCCTCAAATACTCAGCCAGGTATTTCGAACACCAGGTTAGGCACAGGCAAAATGCACCACACATACAACAAAGAGACCAACATTGAGCCATTATACAAGTTTGGGTAACAGCTCTGGAACACGTTCTGGTGGTTACTCTGGGAGTGTTGGGGGTTGGGTTTTGGAAGTTCTTTCTTTTGCCAGTGGCCGAATAAAATATTTGTGGAATACAATACTGGTAAAACGTATAGTCAATGTACACGTAAAACTGCTTGCAGTAATCGTTCACAGTCTGTACCTAGAATGAAAAAAGGAGAGTGTATATGGTGGACTAAGGGTTTCTAATGTTGTTTCAGGCAAAATATAAACCGACTATGAAGGTTCCTAGGTATTTAATTTTCCACTCAATGCATTACTTCTGTAACTGTATTCAGGTTACTAGCAAATGCACGCAAGTGAGTTAGCACTAGGCCATGGCTCTCTCTCTCTCTCTTTCTTTCTTTCTTTCTTCTTTACCAGCAAATTTGTTCAACAATCCTTTCTTCTATACTATCTCAGTTAGAGACTCCAAACTTAACATGGTTATAGTTCCACACAAGCTGTCTTGCTTTTTTATTTAACAGAGCAAACATTTTGAAAAGAATGGAAATAAGGGCCATTTGAAAGTTTAAGTCTTGCATATCTTCAAAACTATTACCAGTAAAGGTGCCATTCCAAATTCAACCTATGGATCTATGCTGTAGGCGCATCCAATGAACTACAAGCATAAGTTGTAGAACTTTAATTTATGCTAATTATGGGCACCTCAAAAATGTAAATTAAATGTTTAATATCTTCCAAACTATTATTGGTAAATGTGCTGTTTTAACTCCAGTTCATAGTCTTGTGCTTTGGGCGCGTCCTTTTAACCACAAATCAGAAGTTGTAGAATTTTAATTTATCCTAACTAGGGCACTTGAAAAGTTTCAATGTGGAATATCGTCAAACAATTATAGGTAGGCTTCCAACTTGAAGGTTTGTGTTGATGGTGCATCCAATAAACTACAAAGAAAAGGTGTAGTATTTAAATTTATGCAAGTTTTGGAGGCACACAGGCGAATTTGCTTCAGCATTACTTCTTTTCCAGCTTTTACCATAAATGTGCTGCTGTTATCATTAAGTATGGAGTTGGGCGTGTCACTTTTTGGTGGCACTCATATCCATTTGTTGCTGGTAGTCACCGGGGAGTAATCAAATCCAGCGTCCCTCATTGATAAAAGATATAAGTGATTTATAAAGCACGTGTCACAATCAGGCATCTAACGTGCCTTGTAGTTGACGTCACTCGCCACGCGCCTTGCTATGTTATGAATATTTGTTTTCCATACTGCCTGCATAATAATGAAAACAAGAACCACAATGTCTTAAAACCTCAAGTGGGGTTTTGATACACTTTTGTTTTTGTTCATATGCACATATTGAAATAAAATTTGCATAGGTCATATAAATATACACGTCAGGATACAAACACCACAATTATAAGAATCACACAATCAAAATATGGTATTGAAATCAAACAGACATTTAAGTCAAAGTACTAAATAGTTCAGACAAACATTACCCACATTCTTAAATTCCAATCCAACAATGACAGCAAAGTTAAATACAGCAACAGACAGAGATTCAAGAATTAGCAAAAAAAATCTTTCAGCTTTTAATTCCAATGAGAAGAAACAAATTCCACTCTTCACGTGAGACAGGTAGTCACCCATAAAAGGCAATTGGTAGTTTTAAACCACTCCTCTCAATCTATTAAACATTCTTCATTAACTACAAACTTTAGTTATTTAAAAACATTTAGACCTAACCACTTAAAGCCAAATATTTATCACTTGTACCAAAGATAAAAAGAGATTATGGTAGGCTTGCCACTTTTTGGTGTTCCTGACAAAGTTATTTAAAACTATTTTCAGTGGTACATGGATCTAAAACCGCCTAGTGCGAAACAGACAGAGTAGATGAGACCACCTTAAGCAAAGTTGATGCTGTGGGCTGGATACCGGGCCCTGGACACGCGCATAGAACAACATAGAGTCCAATATGGTCCACGGACTCAATATTCAATAAATTTAACTGAAAAGCTTACTTAACTAAGAAGTCAAAATGTGTTCCGCTGACCATGGCTTGAAGTAATTATCTGACATAATTACTTGTTAAAGTGAATAAGCTAGTACCAGGATTACATATTGGCTTTGAGCTTGAAACCCAAAATGACGCCAGTTGGTACCAGTCAGGTGTGTGTGTGAGTAATCTGGGACCTAGGGAGAAACTATTGTGGGCCGTAACTCAAAATTATTTCCAACTTAGAACACCAGGTATTAAACGTTTCTGACACACGATAAAATAGCCAGGTGCATAAATCCCTAAAGTAGGCACAATGAGACATGGTTATACATGTACATGTTTTGGAGGTATGCTTTAGATCTACGCACTATGTTTGCGTTTATTTTTTTCTCTCAGGCTTGCCTGATGTGGCAATTAAAGCCTGCAAGTCGAATCCCATGATTTCTTCTGTGAATACACCTCATGCACCTTTGCGTACAAGTAAAGGTGTAAAGGTGATTTCCTTCAACTTATTTTGAACATGACAGAGAAGTACTTGCAATTTGCAGCCACGAAAGTATGCGTGCAGCTCTATACCATTCGAGGTGAAATTATAATATTTATCAAAACGAGACATTAATAAGAATATGCAGCCACTATGAGAATGTTTCTTTCTAATGAGTCGGGTGCAATTATTTCTTGGCTGACCCTTATCTTCACCTCGTCATCAGTGTCATCTGGCTCATGGTACATTCTGGCAAACTCTGGTGAGTGGAAACTTGCATCCCACAAAAGTCACTGGAACTCAACCCATTTACTAAAAACACGAGTATGTTGGGAGTTTTCATTGGCTTGCACGCTTGCTCATTTCCACGTCACAAAGAAACCTCTGCCTCAGGAGCAGGGTCTCCATCCATGGAGGGACCACCCAGATAAGCGTTCTTATCCTGTCTTGTGATCCTGAACCACCCAGATAAGTGTTCTTATTCTGTCTTGTGATCCTGAACCACCCAGATAAGTGTTCTTATTCTGTCTTGTGATCCTGAACCACCCAGATAAGTGTTCTTATTCTGTCTTGTGATCCTGAACCACCCAGATAAGTGTTCTTATTCTGTCTTGTGATCCTGAACCACCCAGATAAGTGTTCTTATCCCGCCTTGTGATATCTGGACCAGTCAGATATGAGCGTTCCCATTCTGTCTTGTGATTCTGGACCAGCCAGATGAGCATTCTTCTTCTGTCTTGTGATTCTGGACCAGCCAGATGAGCGTTCTTATTCTGTCTTGTGATCCTGGACTGGCCAGATGAGCTTTCTTGTTCTGTCTTGTGATGGTAGACTAGCCATATGAACGTTCTTATTCCGCCTTGTGATATATGGACCAGTCAGATATGAGCGTTCCCATTCTGACTTGTGATTCCAGACCAACCAGATGAGCGTTCTTATTCTCTCTTGTGATCCTGGACTAGCCAGATAAGCAGTCTTATTTTGTCTTGTGATTCTGGACCAGGCAGCATCAACCAGAGACGCTACTTGTAGAGCAGCGTGAAGACATAATCTCCAAATGGCGGTCTGGTGGTGGGATCGGATGCAATTTGTGTGAAGGCAATCTGCACAAGGCAGCAACTGGTAACATTCCATTTCATTGTTACCAGGAACAATCTATACCTTAATTTATTCGCACAGCTAGGTGTACAACTTGCGCTGTACATGGAACAAGTAAGCTTCAACATCCTCCAAGATTTATACACGCCTTTAGGTATAATTTGTTACAACACAGCTATTTAAATGCACTATTGACACTAATATTTTCACGCTGAGCAAATGCGCTGTCTTTGTTGCAGCCAGTAAATAAACGCAGACCATCATGGCAGTAGACAATATATAACCCAAAGAATTCATGGCAGGTATCATATTTTCTGGACGACAAACAGTTGTTTCATTCACAAGGTTTGCAATTAGGCATTTTGTGTTGACAGAATATGTAAAGAAGTTCCTCCATTCCCGAATCATAGGACTCAAAAAAGTAAGTCCGCCAAAACGTCTCAATGAATCTCGGAGAATAATACTAAGGAGAAACTAATATGAATGTGATCACATAAGCAATATGTTTCTCAAATAAAAATCTTGACAGCAAAAATATCCCCTTAGTTCTGCATGAGGAGTCACGAATTGAATCCTAATTCACCTCCTTTAAAGGTGGCAAAAAGCCGAATAGACATCTTAGCTGAACATGTGTTATGAAGGGCAGCTTCTATCTGGGCCACATGTCATTAAGGATAACTTTCTCTCACTGAACATAGAAATGTACAGAGATCAAACTTAAATAGGGGAAAGAGCTGCTATGCATGGAAGTTTGGCTTATTTAGTGGTTTTCTTGTGTTTTTTCTTTTTTTTCAATTTTATTTTTCAGCATCAACAGGCTATACTGTTTTTTTTTCACTAAAACTAGCCCTTAAAGGGGATAATAAAGAGAAGTTAGATTCTGGTTACCTGGGTAACCTAACAACTTCAGTGTAATAACGTCACCTCCTGTCCCTAATGACTTCCCTCCCAAACAAAGGCTAAGCTTCACTGGGCATGCCCAGGTCTTATGTCAACTTGGCTTATTAGCCCAACAAAATGTCATCGATGTTTTACATATAAAGCGTGGAAAGTTGACAACAATTTTTTCGTTGTCATCCATCATATGATCAAGGTACACGTGAAAGATATCATTAAGATGCGCTTTTAACGGGGCACAAAGATTCTGAATTTGGGTTGATAAGGAACCCAGTTGTTGATTTTTTTGCTGCATAACAGATTGTAACATAGCTCTTTTTTCCATCACACATAACGAACTTGCTATACTATAAAGCAACC
Source organism: Hermodice carunculata (assembly GCA_964020975.1). Lineage (NCBI taxonomy): Eukaryota > Metazoa > Annelida > Polychaeta > Eunicida > Amphinomidae > Hermodice > Hermodice carunculata. The sequence goes on along the minus strand of OZ026612.1, from coordinate 137,607,499 downwards.
ATTTATAGAGAATACTGTATTTGTCGGAAGTATATAGCCGTGATAGAGCATCTCATATGGCTGAGAGTGAGTTACTATTTTTCTCTCACTCTAGATCGTTATTGTGTCACAGGTGATTTTCCCCACCAACAACGATCACTCATGACAGAAAAGTGGTAACTCACTCTCAGCCATGTAAGATTCTCTATCTATATACTTCCGACAAATACAGTCTTCTCTATAAATGGTCTCGTTATAGTATAGCAAGTTCGTTTTATTTGATTATATGATGGAAAAAGAGCTATGTCACAATCACACCATGGCAAACAGAAATAGCAGTTCATGTTGCTTGTGGGGTTCATCCACAAGAAACATTTGGGAAGTATTATAAAATGCGTTCCTACTAACATTCATTTGTGCATAATATCTCTGTTAGAACAAATATACAGTTTTTGCTACACATACATTTAGTTAATGAATATATAGAGCTTAGTAGCTAATTGTAAATCCCATCCTCTGGATTCAAACAACTCTGCAAGTGTTGTTGATTTGAAAATAGATATGTCACCTCATGTCTGCACACCTATGAACTAAATACAAAAATGCATTAACATAGTATATCAACTAAAGAACAGTTAAATTACATTAAGACAAACATAAGACCAACCACAATTTTTTCTGAGTGCAATGTGTATCTGGAGCATTCACACAGATAGTGGAAGACATCTTCGTTTGCAGTACCCCAGGAATACTGGGGGGAAGTCAACCAATCCTTTTTTGGAAAGATCGTCGTGTAAACCATATATTCCTTTACATTTAACTCATTCCATACCAGTCCCTGATTTTTTCGTATATTTACCTAGATGACAATTGCATATTTAAATTCTTCATGAAAAGAGCTTTCGTTCAAGTACCAACATTCCTACAGTATTAAGTCAGTGGTTCTGGCACTGCCTGGCAAGTCATGCTGCAGCTGCCCTTGCGGCAGCTGCAGCATGACTTGCCAGGCAGTGCCACAACCACTGACCAAGGCCTGTGACCACAGTATGGAATGAGTTAAATGCATTTTACAAATGCATAAACAAAACAAAGTCGACAATACCTGTATAGCAACCCAATGTGCTATCACTGCGATAATCAGAAAATATTGACAGTACCCCAGGAGAAACACGCAACACAAAACAATGTAAGAATAACTGTATAAATAAAAATAACAATATATTCAGTTCTCTCATCTAGCTGTCAGCGACTAAAACCACGGGACAGCAACAGATGGCGGAATCCAGTACAAGGTCCACGCAAATTTATGCAACTTCCACACTGGCCGTCCCCAAACACAAATGTGCTTTCTGTCTGCCAATCACACTCAGTTTAATTAGGAGTATCAGAAATAATAACACCTTCAAGTTTTTATTGACGAATCGTCACCCCTCCAGAGAGGAGAAACGATTGTCTACTTTAGTGTTCTGGTCGTCGTATGACCACTCAAGTGCAGCTGTTATCATTCGTATCAACTGTGCGATGGATCAAGCAGAACATTTTTAGATTGTTCATGATCAAGGCATTCGTCATAACATGCTCAAACGAATGATGCAGATTGGGTAATCTGCAAATAAATTCATTGCAAGTCAATCCTGATTGTTCATACGTTTAGATACTGTACATAGCTATACAACAAATCCTGGTTCCTGAGACATTCAAAGGCAAACTAAGATGGCAATATGGCACGGAAAGAGTTTATGACAGCAAGAAAAGTAGTATGGGATAAAGAAAGCAGATTAAAGAAACAAGGTGAAGCTCCAGTAGTTACAAGACGGAAAGAGAATAAGTCGAAGTTTCTTCAGAATATGGGAGACAGTTTCATCGTAACAGCATTCTTCAGAATATAGGAGACAGCTTCATCGTAACAGTATTCTTCAGAATATAGGAGACAGCTTCATCGTAACAGTATTCTTCAGAATATAGGAGACAGCTTCAACGTAACAGTATTCTTCAGAATATAGGAGACAGCTTCATCGTAACAGTATTCTTCAGAATATAGGAGACAGCTTCATCGTAACAGCATTCTTCAGAATATAGGAGACAGCTTCATCGTAACAGTATTCTTCAGAATATAGGAGACAGCTTCAACGTAACAGCATTTTTAGAATATAGGAGACAGCTTCATCGTAACAGTATTCTTCAAAAAATAGAATACAGCTTCATCTTAGCAGTATTCCTCCCCCGACACAGACAATGCGCGGAAGGAAATAGGAAATGCCTTTGTGTACCATCACTTGTATTTATTGGCCACCTGTATGACTGTACTTCTTCAACAAACACCATAGAACAAATACACTGCAAACTACGGATTCCTTCTTAGATTCATATGCATGCTGAAGAATCAATATTGCAGATTTCTTCTGCTTTGATGACACAGGCAGGTTACCCAAAAGAGTATTTGAACATTGTGTTGTTGAAGTGTCAGCTACTGTTCACTTAATATTTCATGAAAGTACAGAAGGGTAAACACAAGGAACAAAAGCATAAAGGTGGAAAAGCCCAAACGGAACTGAAATCCTGAGAAACATAATTAGCTTTTTCAAATGTATTAGGGAAATGTTTACTTATGACTTGCACACAAGCTACCTTGCATAAGAAGGGCGTTTGTTGCATGCATGGCGTATCCCCATGTACGTGTATAGATAAAGAGTCTGTCATTCAACATTTTCCATCCATCCGGGTGAGTGCCGCCAAACGGTCAGGAGCCCAGGGGAATTTTGCCACATGGCAAAAATGGGAAGTGGTCTACAAAATGACAGACACACAGACAGACACAGACACAGACACACAGACACACAGACACTCATATATATATATATATATATATATACATATAAATATATACATATATAAATTAATCCTTATAGGAAAGACATATACGCTGTTTATGCGAGGACCGAGAAATTGGTCTATCAGATTGGTTTGGCAGTTTTGTTGGTTTTGTTTGTTTGTTTCGCTCGTTTTTGTTTTGTTTTTTCAGACTTCGTTTCCAGCTTAAAATAGTCAAAAACTATTGTTGGCAGCAAACAATAAATTACTTAGACATTACATACCGTAACACGCAAAACAGCAGGTAGGTAGTGTGCCCATTATATATATATATATATTTATTTATATACTGTCTGGACGTATGTACTCTGTCCTTCAGTAATAAATAGTATATACTATACATTATTTTCTATAAACATAGCAATATTATTGGACAAAGTATCGTGAATTATAAGAAATTCTGGCTTCAATTACTCTTTGGGATATTGCAGCTAATCAAAATTGTGACTCTATGTCTAACAATAAATATTCCAATTTTGTTGATACATGTATTTACAGGTAATTTGGATACAACACAAAATCAAGTTTTAAAAGAAATGATGAAAAAAGGTACAAAATTTCGGATATCTCTTAAGCTGAATATTGACAGTATTTTTCAGGATACATGTAATGCATTTTATTCCTACTGTATGAAATTGGAAAAGAAAAAAAATCAGAAACTTGAAGGATGCTTTCCAAACTTGAAAGAGTCTTTAGAAAACGAATTTATCGTTACAAATCCCTCATATAAGAATTTGAATATAAACTAGAATGGAAGATTTGCTTCACAACAACTTTGTCTTGGTCCCTTCAAAATGAGAACAGTTTAATATGCTACACTTTGCCATTGTTAAACATATTCTAAATTTTGCGTATAAGCCTTATTTGCATACACTAAAATGTTATAACTTTGGTTCTTGCTTCATTGGATACAGTTATGTCACAAAGCTACTAATTTGGAATGGTACCTCTATGTAAAACAGTTTTGAAGTTATTCAAAATTTAGCTTTTGTGTATTCGCCTTATTTGCATAAATTAAAATTCTAAAACGTCGGTTCATGGTTGATTGGATGCACATATGTCACAAACGTATAAATTAAAGTTGAAATGGCACCTCTATCTGTAATAGGTTTGAAGGTATTCAAGATTTGAATTTTGTGTATTCACCTGATGTGAATAAATAGAAATTATACAACTTTTATTTCTTAAATGCGGCTATGTCACGAACCTACAAATTAAGGGTGGAATGGTACCTACATGTATAACAGTGTTGTAGTTGTTTAACATTTAAATTTTGTGTATTTGCCTTATTTGCATAAATACAAATTTTGGTTCATTGGATGCAGCTATGTCAAAAAATCCGTACAAATTGAACTTGGAATGACACCTCTGTCCATAATAGTTTTGAAGCTATTCAAGATTTAAATTTTGTATCTTCACCCAATTTGCATAAATAAGGATCCCATGACTTTTTCTTCCGTGGTGTATTTGATGATGCTTTGCCACAAACCTGGAAATTGAAATTAAAATGGCATCTCTATCTATAATAGTTTTGGAGATATACAACTCAAATTTTTTTTCAATGCCCCTAATTAGCATAATTTGAAACTCTACAACTTTCATTTACTGTCCTTTGTATTGGCAGGTGTCACAAGCCTATATGTGCCCATAGAAATGTTGTGTCTATCTGCAATAGTTTTGTAGATATTAAAAATTTAAAATTTTAATTGCTCTTAATTTTCATAATTTTAAACATCATGACTATTCCAAACCAGGTGCACAATTTCACTGAGGATAAATCAGCATGGCAAGTTTGGTGGTTTTTGGTATGATAGCGTCCGAGAAAAAACCCGGAAAATTTGGTCTTAAAGAAAGAAAGAAGAAAGAAAGAAAGAAAGAAAGAAAGAAAGAAAGAAAGAAAGAAAGAAAGAAAGAAAGAAAGAAAGAAAGAAAGAAAGAAAGAAAGAAAGAAAAGAATTGTTGGAAAAACGATATGTCTGAGTTTGCACCCCGACATAGTTTAAAGCAGCCTAAACTTTCAAAAGCATTCAGAGCACTACAAGAAAGATTTGTAATCACTAATATTGACAAGGCAGGAGACAATGTTGGGATCATCTGCAAAAAAAATTATCTGGATATTTTGACAAATGAACTTTGCATAAACAATATTTCAGATTCAAAAGGAAATGACTTATATAAATAACACAAAAATCCATTGATAATTTGATAAATACACGTAAAGATGAGATGAAAGGAATTTTAATACCAAAATTTCTGAAGAGGACCTGTATTCCACTTTTGTTTTGGATGCAACCCTAAAATTCATTGAACCAAAAAAGGTACATGTACTTTCAAGCAGCCCTTTCCCAATAAATATTGATTGAACATCTTTATACTGGTTAGCCTGTTCAGCCTATGGCTGTTCTTCCACAGGGTCCAGTAGGCAAGATCTTAGCCCAATTATCCCAAACTTAATGTAGGAGGAAACTGGAGATCCCGGAGAAAACCTACGGTACTAAGCAGGTGTTTGGGAAACCTTGCCACATGCGACCACGAACCCCCAGCCAAAAAACGCCGCGAAATTCGAACCCTCGGAGGAATCGGATGCGCCTGTCGGAGGAGCTTCCCGAACTGAACAACTTGTGCCAGGCCAACGCGTTCTCGCTGGTCCACTGAGCCCTGGCCACTGCTAGAAACTCAGGGACCCAAGTGGTCCAAAATAGAACATTATTTTTCTTTTTATTTTTGGGGTGGCCCACATGAGACATATGTGGGCCAAGGCAAGCGGCCGAAGGGATGCAGGGGGGGGGGGGCATCCCCCCTTCCCCGAAAAATTTCAAATTTGAGCATGGTGAAAATGGTGCATTCTGGCAAGTTTCGAGTGGGAAATGTTGCCCTGACATGGTTGACGAAATCACATTTTAATCATTATTGTACTGATTTGCACTGGTTTACTGCTATTTCCCTCAGATTGTACAAAAATCTGATGGAAATTAACAACAATTAGTGAAAAATAAATTTTAAGAAAGACCATTGCCATGTTATCAATTAAGATAAGACAATTTTTGTATTTGTACATGTAACGCTTAAGGAAATTTGTGCACACAATTATGTTTATTAATTCGGGGACAATTAACAGAAAAATTGTCCTGCAAATCGGAAGTTGTGTATTTTATCTGCAAATGAAAGAGGAACAAATGCATTAAGATAATCACTAGGCCTAAATGTACTTAACTTTTATCACTGAATGTTGATTGATTGATTGATAATATTTTATTTACACATATGCCAGCATTGTGCAATAAAATTGCTGAAAGCACACCAAACTATGATGCATGAAATGGGAGCACCAAATGCCTAGGGAATCTTGCCTTGGCTTATTTCCATGGTGGACCACAACATGAAATCATAAAAATATTTTGTTGCCTTGCACAGGTTTATCGCTGGAATGTTTTAATCATTTATGAAGTAAAAGATAGATCTAAATTTTCAACAATGAATGAATGAATGAATAAATAAATAAATAAATAAATAAATAAATAAATAAATAAATAAATAAATAAATCAATAAATAAACATAAGTACCAAAGGCATAATTTTTATGACACTAAGATACTGAAATTATAAACTTAAGAAGCGGTCCCTCTCTAGTTCTCCCATCTCTACGGTGTCATGCATTAAAATGATTTCACCTTATTTTTGAAAATGTTCTTACATTCACTCTCTTTGATATACCCTGTCAGGTTCTGCACGGTATAATCATGGCACAGTAGTACCTGCAATTACCGACCCCAGTCCCCACATGGTCAAAACGACCAGTTTTCCTTGGCACGGGCGCTATTGCAATGTTAAGTAACCTGATGCGAACGACCACAGTCCAACTGGAAATCTCTGTAGCAGCAAATTTAGATTCCCTGGAGCATCTTCTCAACTTCTTCACATGAGAACATTTATTTTGAATAAGTTCTATACCATTTGTCAAGAACTGTGATGCAAAATTTTGCTCCAGTGCTCCAGTTGGACAGCCCTAGACCAGCTGCGACACGCGACCAACGACCAGCAAAATCGTCCAACAAACGACCGTAAAAAAGCGGTCGTTCTTATCAAGTAACCAAGTTGCAAGTTAACATGAAAATTGGCCAACGTGCCGTTATTTTGCAGTGGTCAACTCAAACACAACATTTTATTTCAGCTTGTCTGGACGGGTACTTTGGGCCGGGGAAAAAGCATAGCTGCTTCATATAGCCACGGCGGTGCGGTATCGGTATCTAGTATCGCTCGGTTCCAGGTGTCCGTTCTCCGAATTACCAGGGGACACGGTCATCAACGTATTTTTGAAAAATGACTTTCTATCTTAACTTTAATCTGCCCGCTCGGTTGTGTCTGAAGCAATTATTACCGCTAGTTATAAATCCAAATGCAACACTATACCACCATGGCATGCATGCACACACGGAGAGCGCCAGTTTAAACATGGCGCAATGCATTATGGGAAAGGAAAATCACAGTGAATCGCAGCTACGTGTTTTCATCAGGCTTCCAGGTGTTCATTCTCCGAGTTACCAGGGCAAACGGTCGTTAAAGTAAATTTAAAACATAACTTCCTATCTTAACTTAAATCTGCCGGCTCGGTCGGGTCTGAAGTAGTTATCATCGTTAGTTACAAATCCAAATGCGACACGACGCCATGTGGTGGCGACCTCCATTTCGAACATTGCACAGTTAATGCAATGATTGCGGGACAGTCTCAAAAAATACATTTGATTTGATTATCAAAGTGAATCGCGGCCACAACATATATCATATCATTATTGATGCTCTGAAATATTTGCAAAATATATACTTTTCGTTTCATATATTATAAACCTCTTCCCACCCCCATACTGCAAGATCATCCCAATTTACAAGCGATTGGAATTGGGTGCAAGATTGATGGCTTACATGTTTTCTGTAGGGTAAACCCCCAAGGGCTATCGGTAGCAAGCAACGGCCGACGACAGTTACCAGTTTGCCTAATTGTACTCAAAATCTGGTTAAGAAAAACATTGTGTTTTGATAACATATTTTTGACTTAAATGCTAATTACAACATGCTTTTCTGACTTACTTAAATACACATTTACTTAATGTCAAAAAATTACTCAAATTTGACAAGATTTGCTCAAACGTCACAAACCTGAAACATTCTGTTGAAACATTGACTTAGGGTTGGCAGCGAAACAGAGCTTTATTGTTTGGAGACTTTCAAAGTGAGTAGTAGGTGTCATCATGGGGTTTGTTTTACATTTCTGGTGCAGGATGTCCATTGTTGCAGCACTTGTTAGGATTTCCCTCGGTTTGTACTGGTGGTCTGGCTGCAACTCTTTATTTTACAATCACAGGGACTGAATATAATGGCCCAGTCTGTTTCTACTTCAGTCATACACTGGCAGATGGTTTAACTGAGGTAAGCTATCCAGCTAGAAAGGGTGCATACTGGTTCAGGGGTAAGTCAAATTGTTCTTATCTGAATTTGTACTATACAAATTGAGTGATTATGCATGGTTTGTCAGGTATACTTTGTTCATAATGAAGCTCTGCACTTGTATGCAAATCTTCACTTGTTCAGCTAATTCATCATAAGCCACGTTCATAGTTATTCATTATTATGTGGGTTGTCTTTCCTGAATATTTAGCAAATTTTCACTTATTCAGCTAATTCATCACTTACCAGGCTCATGGTTATTCATTATTTTGTGGGTTGTCTTTGCTGAATATTTAGATTAGACAAGGAGCCACTACTCAGAGAGACTTGTCCGGGTACAGGCCCTGTCACATGTTCTGAGCAGTTACCCGCTGAAAAACCTTTGATTTATTTGGGCTAATACAGCCTATGTCAACATTCTACAGAAAAACGTGTACAATATGGACAACAGTGCTCCCATATGTATATAGGTTAGACACTGACAGGTTAGCTAATGGAGAGTTGGGAGTTCGCCCTGCGGAATAGGGTAATAACTACTAGGAAGTGGTTCTGGACAAAAAGACACAAATACAATACCATTAAGGCGCATGTACTCTGTCCCTCAGTAACATATTATATATACGCCATCAGGGTTATGTACTCAGTCCGTCAGTAGCATATTATATATACCATCAGGGCGCATGCAGTATGTCCCTCAGTAACATATTATATATACACCATCAGGGTGTATGTACTCAGTCCATCAGTAACATATTATATATACCATCAGGGCGTATGTAGTATGTCCCTCAGTATCATATTATATATACCATCAGGGCGTGTGTAGTATGTCCCTCAGTAACTTATTTTTTATACGACCAGGGCCTATAGACTCCGTCCCTCCGTAACATCACATGAGCGAATGTCCACTGAACAGATTATTAAAACCACGATCAAATAAAACACAAACTGATGATTCTTTTAATGAAAAGAACATCTGAGAAAGCTAATGGGCGAAAATAGAAGTCATAAAATTGAATTGTCAAAGAGACACAAAATCAGGTGGTTGCGTTTAATAGCATAAATGTGTGTTTGGGTCACCGTCGAGTTATTAGAGTATGTCGTTTTGCAGTCACGCCATCAATGTTCAAGGACATGAATATGCCTACGTCGGTATAAATCTAAATTGTCACGAGCAATGTAGACATAGAGCCCTGCCGCAAATGCTCAATGACATACAAAAAGTCGTGTTTATGCCAGCTGCAGTCAGGTTGTCACCAGCTTGTAGGCAATACAATGGTACCAAGAGTTCACATCAGTGATATAGATATGTCCCCAACCCAGTTCTTAACTTGCTAGACACTGTCAACTGCAGTTCAAAGTCAAAGATGGTAGTTCACTGGCATGTGTCAGTGACACACACACTATACCTTTCCTTTTCTGTTGTCATGAAGGAACATGTTTCATTTGTTAAACTTGAACTGTCATGCCAAAGAATCTACTTAAGTTTAACTCTTTACGTTCTTCCCGATCCACCTTGCTGACCATTATTACCTGATACATGGCAACTGCTCTTTTCCATAAGATACATTACTGCATTTTGTTCAACACATTACTCTAATACATCTTGAATTTATCATCTGTATACAATCATTTTGAATCATTGGTTGACTCTTTGGTTTCTATTTTGCTAAACTATAAAGGTATGTTGCGGGTGCAAGCCACGGGTCCATCAATTTTTCCGTGCTGTCTTAAATAATCTTAACACACTTATGTAAACGATTAAAAAAACAACAACTTTAGAGTGACGTTATTTGTATAGGTTATAGCCTTGGATGGACATGATGACATAAATATGATCTTATATTACCAAAATGATACATATTTATTGAGTTGTGTAGCAGAGCCCTGACTATAAAGGCCAGTGGAGAGCAGAAAAAAGTGGGACCACAGATGAGGTAAACAGTTGGCAAGTGAGTGTGTCCGGTATTGAGGTTCACACGAGGTTGAAAGAGTCCGGTGTTAGCACACATTTTATCATGATCTTTCGCTTCTTGAATTTTTGGAGAGAAACCTTCTGCTTTCCTAGCATTTCGTACCTTTTTCATGAAAAGTTTACAAGTTTACATCACTATTTCTTGAAAAATGTTCTTCACACTTTTGTGGTCGCATACCATCAAAATTCATTTCATCAGAGTCTTTCTGTCGTAATTTTTACTGTTTAAAACTAATTTGTAAACATTTCCTTATTTTCTGACTGCGATTGAAAATGAGAAGGTAAACTTTCTCCTGTGTTGTGCCGTTGTATATGTTGATTGTCTTCTGGTCGGTTCTGTTGTCTTACTGTTGGCTATTTTCGAATGATGAACTTGATCGTGCTAGCAGTGCAACTGATAATAACTGTGCTGTACATAAGACGAGTTAAACTTCTGTCCGGAGATTGGGCCTTGAGATCGTACTATTCTGTAAGATTCGTCCTTGGTATATCCATGGCTACATGTAGTATACAAATGGAACTTGCGCTTATGCCACAGGCATCGATGCAAGACTTTCAAATAAACTTTTTTTTTATTTATAAAGCCTTGAATATTTACCCTTGAATTTTAGATCACGACAAACTTGTGACTTAGTTGTGAAATTTGATATGACATATCGATCTCTCTGGTGAGGATATTAATCGCTGCCATATTGGTGATAAGCGATGCGCCTTGAAGCACGAATGCTTTGAAGGCGGGATTTCAAAAAGGTGTGACGTGACTTAATGGCCCAACTTGCAGTATCTTATTCAGTATTAGTAAACGGGACCCCGATTGATCAAGTGATGCGAATGGGCACTTCACCGGTTCGGTCTGCCCTCGATAGAGGGAAGCACTGGCCCGGTGAGGACCCCAATAGTAATTATGAACCAGACGGAGTTGTGGATGCGCTTCGACACTTAACTGCTCATGGAAACACATTGAAGGCCTGGACAGATGAGCATGTACTTGCTATTCTGTTGACCCGGCCCTTCTAGTGTTTGCCGCACTGCCCAGAGTATCTGAGGGGGTGGGAATAAATTCACTGTCGCTCATACTCGATGGTCTCCCTCTGGCATACTTTTTAAAAGTTGAATTCTTTTTTTAGTTTTCCCCGAGGTTTTTATCAATGCATCTTAAATATGCATGGAAATACTTTTCTATTTGACTGAGTCGTGCATTTTCCGCTGGTGAAATTCCAACACACTTGATACGGGATTGAGTATTGCACATGTCGCAATCCCAACAAGTTCCATTTTTTTGTCAGCAGTCAAGAAGGCAGATGCTGCAGTAAATTCCATTGACATCAAAGAGTCAAACCCAATATAAACCGAAGACTCAATTAAATTATTAGGTGTTCACATTGACAGTCGTTTGAACTTTAATAAACAAATTTCTGAGGTATGCAAAAAGCCCCCCCCCCTGGGGGGGGGGGGGGGCGGAGAGGGGCACATACTCAACATCGGGGGGGGGGGGTGCCTCGGACATTTTTATACAATATCCTATCTTAATCCTACACCAGATGTAAAAAGATACCCTTGCTTAATCCTGTAGTGTGTTGAAAGGAGTGCTGCACTGGTGCATTCTGCTGCATTTTGGAGACCAACATTCCAATTTTAAACAAGTTTTAGCATATTCTTACTTCTCACAAAATCCCCCCCCCCCCCAAAAAAAAATATTTATTATATCCTACATCTCCAGCTTATGTCCAAGATATATACATTTGTTTCAAAAATGAACAAAACATTCAGTGCACTCAAATAATTGTTACCCCTATCCTAATCCAGCCTTGCACCTTTTTTGGGGGGGGTGGGGGGGTGGGGGGCAACAAACTAAAGTTGAAGAGGAACCCACATGCTAGATCTACCAAATACGGCCTCAATTCATTCACTTACAGAGGTGCAAAATTATGGAACCCATCTATCTATCTATCTATCTATCTATCTATCTATCTATCTATCTATCTATCTATCTATCTATCTATCTGTCTGTCTGTCTGTCTGTCTGTCTGTCTGTCTGTCTATCTATCTATCTGCCTGTCTGTCTGTCTGTCTGTCTATCCAAGAGAAACGTAGTCGAATTAGGAGGCTCCTTCGTTTTCTTTTGCAGTGTCATATTAAATCCTAACGGATATTGTAATTCAACAAAATTTGGTACTCTCTCTCGGATAACTAAGTCATGGTAAGACCAAGTATACCTTGTGCCAAACTGTAAACACGATCTAAAATGCCACTGTCGTTGTAAATGTTGTAGAGTCCCTGTGTGCCCTAAATAATCAAATGACTACCCTCAAGGAATCGATTCAAGGCCTTTTATTAAGGTTTCGGAACCCCGAGAAATGGTTAGATGTGAGCAAAGGGTGCACTAGGGAACTATACGATTGTTGCTGAGTTATTACCGCATAGATGTTCAAGAACAACTGATGAGAGACTCTCCATTTAACTCGTGTCGGTTAAAACGATACGGACATGAATGGCTTTGTTGATGCACAAATGTCTCAAGACCGCATCAGCTTAACTGACCGCGTGTAACGGTCTCATTGATTGCCGATTTTACAACAGACGGCAAAGTTCAAAATCGGATTGAGCACAAAAGCTCATATATCTTAACCAGGCAAAGTTGCTACGGCTGTAATGCACTCTACCATAAGTATTGAAGAAAAATCTCGGAAAATTACCTTCTTTCGTTTTGACTACGTTTCGGAGTAACAAACCAGTCAAATCGTCCGTGTCCCCGTGATTTCCATGGGCTGAACACCATTAAAACTTGGCATGACAAGAAGTTTTCACAGATTTCGGGCATTTATATGGGGGTTTTTTTCATAGTGTAACTGACTGAAATTCAAGAAAAAAATTAGAAATTGTCCATATAAGAACACTAGTACAGATTGTACATCGGCCTGTATGATTACATCAGTTCAGACTGTATATCCGCCCGTATGAGAACATCAGTTCAGATTGTACATCGGCCTGTATGGGTAAATCAGTTCAGATTGTACATCGGTCTCTATCAGTACATCAGTTTAGATTGTACATTGGTCTGTATGAGAACATCAGAACATATTGTGTATCGGTCTGGATGAGTACATTGTTCGGATGCACATTGGCCTGTATGAGAACATCAGTTCAGATGGTACATTCACCTGCATGAGAAGATCAGTTCAGATGGTACATTGGTCTGTATGAGAGCATCTGTTCAGATTGTACATTGACTTGGATGAATACATCAGTTCAGACTGTACATCAGTCTGTATGAGAACATCAGGACATATTGTGCATCAGCCTGCATGAGTACATCAGTTCGGATTGTACATCGGCCTGTATGAGAACATTAGTTCAGGTGGTACATTAACCTGTATGAAAACATTAGTTCCAATGGTACATCGGCCTGTATGAGAACATCAGAGCAGATTGTACATCAGTTCAGATGGTACATTGGCCTGTATGAGAAC
>OZ026612.1:137298762-137588762 GCA_964020975.1 Hermodice carunculata | reverse complement strand
AGAGAAAGAATATTAATCAAGAAATATTGCCTTGCCGGTGACATCCAAAGTGTACATTTGAAATTAAAGCCACCTCTAGCTCCCGCTGTAATGATCACACATCAGTGCGTGCCCAATGCGGCGCCTGTCATGGCGGAGAATGCTGTGTGGAGATATTTAAATGCCCCTGCACTACCTTTTAACCTGATAAAAACCTTCAATGTTTACGGGCAATGGATAATTCAGCAATGTATAGCCCTGTCCATATTTTCGATGAACGCAGGATTTCTTTGACATTTAGCAGAGTATGATAACCCACCAGTGAGATTAGTTGGCCTCTTGTATCTCAGAGACAGCCGTCGATGCAAGGTGCCTCTTGAACGAAAGTACATTTACAACGCAAGAAACCCGGCCTACCTTGCTTCCCGAAATTCTTATCACGTTGCCTGACACTGTCTAAGTGCCCGCAAGGATTTTTTCTAATATTGTACGAGAGTCCTATAATCCTTCGTTATTAAGAAATAATATCCAGAAAGACGGACATAGAATTCCAAAATCCGTATTCGTAAGGAACCCGTCGATATTTTAACAACAGAATCCGCCAATTTTATATGTAGTCCTCAATCGGACACTTGGGCGGGCACATATTAACCAGCAAACTTAAATGTGTACCAGCGCCATTAAATTGCGCATGAATGTATTTTGCCACAAATAATTTGAAGTTTAATGCAAATTGTCGCAAACCAATTTTCATTACGTTATCTATTAGGAAAAACAGACTATAGTTAAATTATATTTTTGCAAATCTATTCTGTAATTTTAAACTTTTTGGCAATTTTATTGTGGTATCGGGTCATCCATTATTGCTTGTCTAGTAGACGTGACATTCTTGGCTTTCATTTGATTTTATGTTTGGCGAATTTCTCAATGACCATTATTTATTTGACAAAAGGTCGTTTGTACTTGTTTATTGGGGGATTTAGTCACCAATCAACAGAACGGTTGTAAGGAACTGCTTTTAAAATACATCGTTCCTTCACACAAGTAATGATCATCAAGATGACAAAGTGGTTTGCGGTTTGCGGTTTGCGGTTTGTGGTTTGCTGGATCGTTGACTATTGACGAGGCCAGTTAATTGGAGTATCAGAGTGGGCTGCAGTTTGATTTACACAAAGCAGTCCAACTGTGCGACTCGTTCAGATATAAATCCACGGTAGCAGATGTTCACGTTGACCATATGCAGCATTCCTAACCACATCAACTTTAATTTGTAGACCTAAAACAATATCTCTGTTGAATAGTGCACATATATTCATTTAACTACTCATATGACCGACTTCAAAATGTCACAAAATTCTACAACAAGCTGTTGGATGATATTTCGGCAATAAAATATTGCATGGTACGATATATTTTCAAATAATATTATGGTATCTTATCAAGAACGGAAACAAAGTGTGTTTTATGCATTAACAACAAATTAGAGTCCATTCCTTGATTCAGTAATACGTCATGAAAAAGAGTGCTTGATTTTGGACATAGCCAAAACATCCACGCTGCCCTCTTTGTGGGTAATGTTCTCAAAGTGAGCAAAGGAAACTCTTTGACCAGAGAATCCTTTTCTTCCCCTTTGGAATTACAGCCAAAGTGGTGTTTTGATGAAAGGTCTTCTCGTGAAGAATTTGGATGTGTAATCATTGTGATAATTTAGATCAACACAAGGAGATTCGGTCATATGTGACAAATGTGGGTCTAGTGTTCAGGTAATCACGAAGTTCGATCAATACGGAGTTTTCTTAAACGCTAAGAAGGTAACTGTTGGCAGTACACGTTGATTGGTGAATTGCATGTGCATGTGTGTATTCAGACCTGCACAGTCTTTACTTTCAGCCATTAGTGGACATGTACATAACTGTATTTATGTTTCTTATCCTCACGGAAGCAACTGCAGAATAGTGTAAAAGCCTCATCCTCGAAGAAATATCTCGTCTTGAGGTCAGAAAGCTCCTTTTATAAGGAAAAATGTGTCTACGTTGAGAAAGTTCATTTTATAATGAAAAATATGTCTACGTTGGTACCTCATTTACATGTATGATGACGCCCAAGGCCAAAGCAATGCCAGGCATTGCTTTAGGCAAGGTCACCAGTAACCGATTCACTACTCAATTTTTCATAGTATAGGATTCAATCATGTATTCTGATAAAAATGACAAATAAATAGTTCTTTTCTGTTTTGTTGCCAATGGTTGGGTCTCTTTATCTCGGACTTCTTTTGTTTGCCTATTCATCCAAGCTTTTGTTCTGTGTATCCCTGTATCTGGTCACACACACATATAGACACTTTTCACACAGCAAAATCCAACAAAAAGGCAGTTTTTTCATAGTGTTTGTACACAAAGTCCTGGCATCTTGCACTCTGCAGTGGTACACTTGTTCTTTTTTTGAAAGGTAGCAACCGTGTTACAAATAACATTATTGTATTTGTGTCTTTTCGTCCCGAACCACTTTCTGGTAGTCATCACCCTATTCCGTAGTTCGAACTCGCCACACTCCATAAGCTAACCTGTCGCTGTCTAACCTGTACACACGTTTTTTCTGTAGAATTTTTAATGAAAAAGGAAGAGAAACTAGTATTCTCATGCGAAGTTGTTTATTATAGACAATTTACTGTCGTGTGTTCTAAACGTCCTCACATATAATAAATTACTTGTTTGCTAGTTTCTTTGAGCAGTATTTTTATTTTATAGAACACAGGGATAAGAGCCCTATTGCACTAAAAGCAAGATTTTTCTTAATACTTTTTCACATGTTTAAAGTTCCCCTGCAATAAATGCTTGATTATTATTATTATTATTATTATTATTATTATTATTATTATTATTATTATTATTATTATTATTATTATTATTATTATTATTATTATTATTATTATTATTATTATTATTATGTACATATACCTCCGAATCAAGTTTGATATATTCTGGATTCAGGTTCAGCATTGGTTTTAGTCCATAAAGTGCATTTTGTTGCATGTTATGAAGGTTTCGGCTAATTGTTTGTCTGAGGCGCTACAGCAATGTGTCGAAATGTTATTATGATGCCTGAGAGACAGCTAAGCGGGTAGTTATTTGTACCTGATTGCAATATTTATACTAAAAAGGCGAAAGTAACAATTTTAGGTGATATATTATTTATTGAATTTTCATTTTTGCGTGTTTGCAACAAATCCTTCCAAGTCTGGATGTTGCTAGCCTACAATATATATATATATATATATATATATATATATATATATATATATATATATATATATATATATATATATATATATATATATGCACATATACATACGTATGTGTGTGTGTATGCGTGTGTGCGTGCATGTAATGTAGTGTGTCAACATGCAACATTCCATCATGACAACACGTCGGCGTAAATTGTTTAACTTTTTCAGTACTTATTACACCCGCAATTCTGTACAAGCAATAAATCTCAAAAAGCAATTAAATTTCTGCATTTGATGGTTATTTGACTGCTCCAAATTTCTTTCGTATCAGAAGTGTGATAGGTTTCGTATGACTATTGATACAGTCTATATTAGAAAGTTAAACTGTATTCTTGTGCTGTAATTAACGGTTAAGAGAATCTCAGGTGAACGCATGCTTTACACACAGTAAGTAGACTTACCTTAACATTCTAAATATATGGGTTTTTTGCTGTCAGTCTGTTGATACAGACGACAATAAAAGCAAATACAAAAACAGTTATGGATCAAATGCCGCACTTCTGTTGGTCAGACTCAGTCATTTAGCACTGCTATCTATGTTGAAGGCCATCATATTGGGAAATGAAATTAGTATGGCGCCATTTAATCGACTTACGCAGTTCACGAACATATAGCTTACGGAACATAATCTGCTGGGTCAGGAACTGGAAACGAACATTGTCACTAAAAACCTCCCTAATTGGACACGATGTGAAGGGGGTGTTTTCCTTTTTAGCTGGCTCTCGTGATGTGTCTGCTCTTTAATATAACACATGTAATCCCCGGAGATGGTCACGTTGGCAATGCAAGTAGAACATTTGCCAGGTTGATAGTGCATTTTGATCAACTTTTTCTCGGAGTTTATGCGCAGTTTATCATGTTTTTTCCGCTGGGAATCCCATCAAGCGCAAAACGATGATCATGTAAGGACCCGACGAAGCAGGTTAACGATGATCGTATAATAGCCATCAACAGACAACCTGGCACTAAAGCACATCATACCAGTGTGTAGTTTTACGCACATTTTGTTGTTGCTGTGTGTGTGTGTGTGTGTGAGAGAGAGAGAGAGAGAGAGAGAGAGAGAGAGCTATTTAAATAAGTTTCTGGCCTGGTAGAAGTCCCGAACAATATACTTCGAGTCAATTATGCTTGCTTCATTAACTTAATGGGGAGAGACTCATTTAAAAAACTGAATTTTCTACAACTGGTTGCCCCGAACTCTATATATTCCACTTTGATGGGATCCCTCGACTACAAATCCGCCATAAGCAACTTTTCTTTACCGCAGTTGCGGAAATGGCCGTTACTCGAACGTAGGGTAAGCCTGCACCCTGAACTTTCACCTCACAGTCAGGGTGTGAATTTCAAACATACACTCATAACCTACTTTGGGGACGATTTTGACCTACTTAATGCAAAATTCCAAATAACTCGGAAAATTATGAACCGATATGGGCAACCAGACAACCTGTGAAAACCTTAACTCAGGGAGCACAATTTGCATCTTCCGAACTGTTCTATCTGAGATGAAGGCCAAGGTCATATGGTCACATGTTATTATTGCGCTAAAAGAAACTCATTTCCTTGAAACACAAATCGATCTTTGTGAGCACGGAATATCGCAGACACAAAACTATTCAATATTTCCGTGCACCATATAGTGTCATTCTCAACGACTTTACACACCTGATATTTGGTAGTTGGCCTGACATCAATTTTTTTTTTCAATGAACCCATTAAAATGGCTAGAAGTTTATCAGAAGCTGTCATGATCGATGTTCTTTTCTCATAAGTGTTAAGATTAAATCGATTTTGTCTCAGGTTAGGCCGGACTTCCGAATTTGATTCAAGCTATCAGATACCTGGTTGAGTTGAATCGCAGTTGGATTGCATCCATTTACTCGGATTAAGTTATGTACACAAAATAGGGCCTAGAGCATAAGGTCAAGAGTAGCTTAGATTGGCGAAGAATGTCTCAAGCAACCTGTAATTACCATGCAGCAATATTATTGAAAGTTCATGAAAATATGGCATTAATAACGGAAGTAAACATAACATTAAAGACAAGGTTCCTACTGATGATACCTCGGAGCATAAGTCTTCCACTAAGAATCACAGAAAGTTGTACCGTGAAGTGAAATAGCTAAGAAAAACATGACCCGTATTCATACATTTCAACCAAACAATGAGAGCGTTAAATGAGAGAGTTAATTACAGGAAAACGTAGCTTTTTCAGAATTACCAAAGCATCAACATTCATCTTCCAATACCAATGTTGAGAAAGGAAATTCACTTATGGCTTGGGACTGGTAGGCACCCATAACACTAAATTCATTTAAACCAGTTTTCTCAACCTTTCAAATATTCTTTATTGACTACAGACTTAAATTTTTCCAAAACATGTATAGTCCTGACCACATAAAACCCAAAATTAATCAGTTGCACTAAAGATAAAAAAGAGACATCATAAACCTGCCACTTTTGGTTCTCCTGATCTGTAGGTCAGCTGAATTGACAGCGAAAAAAAGGAGGGGAAAGAAAAAGGAAAGTACATCTACATTATTTTCATGATATTTATGAATTTGGAATATTACAAAATGATCTACCTCTACGAGAGAGGCAGAACATGTTAAAATAACACCTGAAGAAGCTTTTGAAGAAAGATAAGATCCTTGAAAGTTGCAGAACTTTGCATCCCCAATAGTGCTGGTGTGGTACCATTAGGGACATATTCCCTATTCCAAGAATTGAAGAGTCAGTCCTAAATTTATCGTATTTTTCACTTGGATACTACAGATTTCAGCAGCATAGACCTGGCAGCCACATGTGCACATATTGAAATACACGCAAGGGATATTTACAAAACAGCATTTACCACACCAACAGGTCTACGTGAGTATATCAGGATGCCTTATGGCCTATCCAATAGCGCAGCCATCCCCCAGTGTCTCATGCAACAGGTCATCAGTGAGGACATCATACATCAACAAATAGTGTATGGTATTTTGATACTATCTTATATGCTCCAAATTCTGAAGAACACTTGCAATGGCTTGAAACTTAGTTCCAAAATCTGTGACTGAATGATCTTAGATTACAGACAAAAAGTGCTCATTTTTTCGAAAAGAAGTGCAGTTCTTTGGCTACATGGTCGTAACAGAAGGCATTAGAACAGATTGCCGAAAAAAAATTCACAGCAGTTGTGTACTGGCCAGTCCCTTTGAAAGAGTGGCAGCTGAGAACATTTCTTGGATTGGCATCCCACTACTTATGCTTTGTTAAGGGCTTCTCTTGGATAGGCCAGGCACTTCACCAGCGGATAAGGGAATATACACAAGCTGTGTGTAAAAGCTGAGGAAGACGTTGGTCTGACAATGCATTTTGTTATCAATGGGATGAGAAATATGAAGTGACAACATGCTTAACCGTACATTGACAACTGCTTCAGTGCTTGGGTATTCTCACTCCTCACAACCTGTTGCTCTGGACACAGATGCGAGCAACACTGGATAGGCCAGAATACTTTCACAAAGGCAGGATAGCAAGATGCCTGCCATTCCTTATACCAGTCAAGGCCTTCAAGGATCTGAGAACATGCTGAACCACAGCAGCATGAAGCTAGAGTTGCTAGCACTCAGTGGGCAGTGACAGAAAAGTTCAAGGACTATCTAGCTTAGGCCAAGCTTACAGTCATGACTGACAACAATGCTGTATGCTACTTACAGACAACTGCGAGACTGTCCCTGAACAATGATGAGCAACTGCACTGGCTGCATATAATTTTGACATCAAGTACAAGCCAGGCAGCAAAATGGTAGGGCATATGGCCTCTCAAGGAAAGATGAGCCTGACAATAAATGCTTAACAGTGCCAACAAACGAGGTGAAAGAGGTACTTACCACAGTGGCTGGACTTGTTCCTACACCAGTTAAGCTTCAGCACAAGCTACCAAAGCAGCGATACACCATGTTGCTACAAACCCAGAAGTAGTGGCACTGAGTCAGATAGGAGTGTCAAGCCTGCTAAAACTCTCCCCACATTCCGTGCAACAAGTGCAGCAGTGATACCCCACTACCAGAAGGCTCATGCAATGTAGAATCAGGCAAAGGAAGCCAAACATATAGGTACAATTCTTATGGATCTTTCCCGGACCTTTGATTACTTGTCAATTGACCTTGCCCTAGTAAAATTAAAAGCATTTGGTCCACAGCATGAAGCAATGCATTTGATGGCTAGCTACCTGGCTCAAAGGCAACAATGGGTGAAAATTGGCAAATCCCTTAGATAGCTGGCTTACAGTAATCAAGGGAGTCCCTCAGTGGTCCAACCTTGGCCCACTCATTTTTAGTATTTTTGTCAGTGATAAATATTATTAAATCATCGGCTGGTAACTTTATAACTATGCAGATGATAATACAATCTTTGCAAGCTATGATGACCCTGAAATTTTCCAGTCTAATCTAGAACGAAAAACCGCTGAATCTATCAAATGGTTCCATGACAATGATTGTCAGCTAACCCAGGGAAATTTCAGTCCATTGTACTTTGTCCCAAAAGCCAAGTCTCTTATAATATAAATTTTGGCATCGAGAACACAGGCATTATCTCATAAAATTTTATCATGCCAAATAACCAGGTATTCATATCGATGACAAACTAGAGTTTGGTATACATATTTCTGAGCTTTGTAAAAGGCTGCTAGACAAGTAAATGTCCTAAGAAAATTGGGACATCTTTAAGATGTGGAAAGGGGCATGATAATTTTTAAATCTTTTTTGATGTCAAATTTCAATTACTGCCCTCTGGTATGGTACCATTATGGACCTTCTTTAAGAAGCAAAATGAAATTAATTCAGGAAACAGCTTGCACTATGCTTTTGATGATTACAGAAAATGGTTACTGCCTCCTTTTAAAGCAGGCTGACTTAAACACTCTTTCCATGAGTAGATTACACATCTTGCTACTGAAGTTTTTAAAGCTGTCAATTGGCCAGGACCTGTTCATATGCAAGATGTGTTCAAAGAAATGGAATCAAATAAGAGCATGTGCAAAATTAGTTAATTCAGACAGCCAAATTCCAATAATATTTAATTTGGAGAAAATTCTATCACGTACCTTGGTGTTTGCCTAATGTCATCAAAGGTTCACTAACTGCTATGGGGTTGAAAAGATTGGTACCAATGTGGAACTTTGTTTATAAATGTAATTGTGTGGTCCGTGGCAGTTAACCTTTTTAGTGCACTGACGAGGCTGCCATTATTGGCATATCTACCTTCAGTCCTTTGGTAATTCAGACCCTAAAATAAACATACACTTTCTTTGATTTGCTTTTTTTTAATTGTTTCTCATGCTGGATGACATTTTATCCTGCAATTCTGGTACCTTCATAAATCACCATCTAAGACTGGATGATACCTTATATCTGATAATTATCTTTTTTCAGTTTTATCAGCTGGAGGAAAATGTTGTATATTATTTATGTCTGTACTGATTTTAAAATTGATATATTTTGTACGATCAACTACTCTTATATTCGTTTATATTTGTTAACTTAGTTGGTCATAATAATCCTAGGCTAAAGTTACTCGCAATTATGATGTGCCGACAATAATTAAAGTTTGTATTGTATTGCAGCGTTTAGTATCATTGCTGCTAGCTATTGAAAGGTCGTTGTGTTATGATTTTGGGAGATGTCCGGATGTAGAGCCCAGGCTGTGGCAAATATGAAAGCACACTGCAGTTGATACTTTGTTTCCGAAAAGTTGCAAAATATTGATACTCACTCACATTTTTTTCAACGGAAATATTAACATAGGGATACAAACATATGTCTTGGATGCAAAATGTGACCTGCCTTTCCTGTGGCTTTAAAGATTAAAATCAACATAATGAACCACCAGCTGATCATTACCATAGCGAAAAGATTTTTTTAAAAAGGTAATGAGGACAGGGTTGTTGACTCCTTGGCCGCACTGCTGTCCTCCCCAAACTACAATCGGCCCAATTCACAGGAACGTAATCTAGTAAAATTGCTTACTAGGTTTTGATCCTGTTTCGCACTTTAAGATATCGTTGATGACAATATTATACTGCTTCTGTTTTGCGCGTCCGTGTCTCTTCTCCCAGGAGGGATGCGGCACTATCCTTATCCCACCTGGGCGAAGCACCGGGACCTGCAAGTTTTAACGCACTTGTTTCTCGTGATTATCATCCAGACTCCTATGTTATTTCATCCAAATGTGTCCGGGTGAAACCTTATAAAATGCCCCATCCTTTTATTATGAACATATATTTTGCTCTTTTAGTCTTTGTATGTGTGTGTATAGCCAAACACAAAGTGTAAAGCAATTGTGCTTGTGCATATTGCTTTCATAAATCTTATTTTGGTGTATATGTGTATGTATTTTTCATGTATACCTTTCCCCGAGTTCGGGGGTTCAATAAAGAATAATAAAAATTCATAAGTATGCCTCTATACATAAGTACACTTTCTCGATTTAAGTCACTAAAGTTGTTTAGGATGCAAAATAAGACATAGCGCTTTAGTGGACTATAGTGATCCAGTAATGCATTCGATTCAATCAGGGGCAAGGGCACAAAGTGATTAGCACTATTGTACGCCCCAGCAGAACAGCTGGCAGGATAGCATACTGCAACGGAGGGAAGACCCGGCCAAAAGGTGTATATTTTTGTTTCCCGTTGGCAAACATTTGTATCCACCCTGTACTTTTAGTTGCATGATTTATGTCAGAGGGGTCTGTGAACTTAAAGCTAATGAAGGCTAATGCTAGCATGTGCAAAAGACAGTGTTTGAGTCCGCCGCACCGATGGTCATCCATTCGCTGCATCCCACAGAGGAGGAGCTGCAAAAGATAAGACAGGAGGCACTGGTTGCAAACACTCTAAAACACCGATATTGGTATTTCTCGTTAAATTAAGTGACTTGTGAATCCATTTTTGGCATGCTATTAGTGCTGCATTACCGTATAATCATATCTAGTCAGGAACCTGGCATTACGAGAGCAGCTTCGCGTCTATCGAGGCAACAGTGGAATAGTGTCTTACCCGTTCCGGATCCGGGTAAGTTTAAGACTTTGGCTTATGAAAAATTGTTGAAAAGTTACCAAGTGCTCAATAGTCATGGCGCATCCCATTAAATGGATGATCAGTTGTTGGTTCTGATTGGCCACTATAACCACGCAACTTCTGAGAACCAACAACTGATCATAACATCCGGTAAGTTCATTGGTTTGTTACATTGCTGGACCTGGCCCAGGAACTAACACAGTGCTGCGTCTACGACCCGTGGCAATTGGTTCAATTAAATGAACTTAAATTGGTTGAATTAGATTCTACATAAAACACGTTTAAAAGATTGGAAATAAATGAATAAATTATCAATTAAAATCTGCGTTTTAATTGATTTGCGTGTGGTGCAAAGTTCTGTGCACTAGTAAATGGTTGTGCATCTCGTTTTGAATTGTCAAATAGAGTGTTTCCCGTATAGCATTCCCAATCGCTTCTTTGTGTTTCTGCATATGTGGTTGGAGACAAGCTTTGCTACACCCATATTGTATATATATATATATGATATGTAAATTTCTTGTCATGTTGATTATTGGGTGGAAGCTGGCGATCACGCCTTGTGTTTGCCTCGGAAAGCCTGAGCATTCCTCAGAAGTATGAATTACTTGTATCAACTCAGGAATTTCAAACGCGTAGAACATAAAACATAACAAAAAATCCATGAGAGAGTTTTTTTTTAGTTTCGTGATTGAAAACGAATTACCTCTCTTCATCGATAAGACGAGATTATGACTCAAAATGGCCTAAATGGCTGCACCTATGGTATTTATTCTCTTATTATCTTATTGACGAGATCATGGCACGAGATTTAAAGACATCACCATACCATTGGAGGGTGATTGCGCCCGTTATAATAATACAATCATAAACTTTGAATTCGATCAAAACAAGTTTCATAGGTCCCTAGAATCATGTGTTGGCCTCACTCAAAGACTTTATTTGTGTTATATTGACCTTTTAACTATGCTTGTATTGGTCTCACCAGTGGTTTATTCTTCATTGATTAAAAACAAGTGCTTTTTTCCGTTGGGGCTGTTGGAGGTAGATCAGCTTACACTTTTGAGATGTTGCCCTCACTTTTTACAAAAATGTCAAAAGGAATCTAGTGGGATTCGATCCTGGATTGATGTGGATAAGTGTCGTTTGAACTACCTGTTTAACCCAACGCATCATTGGAACCGTTGGAACTGAACTTTCTTTATATTGGTTTAACTGCTGACGCACGGAACCTACGGGGAAGCTATTACGAAAGCAGTGCACACGAGGCTAGAACTTACAGTTTTATGCAGTCTGCAAGATTTTTTTTCAACAAGAAGTTCAAATGTTACTATCCTAAAATCACGCAAAATCAACATTGTTTAACAAGGACATGCGCCTAACTTAATCGTGGGTTCTTGTGTCTTTGTGAAATCACTCCTCGCTTTGCCCGTCGTGGTTTCTTATTTGTTCAGACACAGGAACCCACTCCTACTCGTGGTGTGTCCTTATAATAATAACTGCTAGAATAGGATTCCAAGATGTTCAGAAATACGAACTGCAGCATTCAGATTAGAGGTACATGCTTTGCTCGTGATTAGGCCACTGTTAGTGGCAGATTCATATCCTCTGAATCATAGAGACACATACACGTCCACCTTTATTGGAAGCTAAACTGCTGGGTGTTCAATATTATTAGGTATACATAATAAAGCACCTTATCCTAGTCTTCTGATGTTATGGGATAGTCATGTGTATTAAATAGAGAAATGACAAACATTTATTTTTTGAACTAAAGGTTAAACATGTGTTACACAATATTAACGAAGAAAATGTACGATGATGATGAATTATGTCAACCAAATTGGTCGGGTGATGTTAAAGATATATTAAGACTAGCTATAGACTCGGACTTTGGGGGGGGGGAGCATCAGTCTTGCAGTCTCGATGTCCTTGACAGTAACATGAATATAATTCAGGCAGCTGAGTGGAAAGTAACAGTAGATACTAAGCCGATACCAAAAACAAATTTTCTTCGAAGTAATTTTATTGAAAGAGCCTGCTTTGTGAGAACAGAACATTTATATATTTAATCAGAATCATGGCATTTTTGTTACACCAATTGTATTGCATCATAGGTCTTTCAACTGCACCTACCATTTGTAATAATATTACATTACAATGAAGTTTTAACTTTGTATGAATCAATAAAACAAACAAAACATTCGTATTCATTCTCTCAAAATAAACATGAATCATTTAATCATTCTGAAACAATAACAATGAGCAACCGTACTAATAACCCATGTGCGAGTACACAAGAACAATGGTTTAATTGACCTGTTAATAACTGAATACACAAGTCACGCCCTACTAGTCTTGCCTGATGTCCTGCAAGGGTGTGGGTATTTTACAAAGAAATACACTAGGAAGATGTACATCTTTCATAAAAACTGCCCACAGATGTCAGGAATACATTTTGTATGGAAAATGTTGAAAAGAAAGTTTTTCACCCACACTTATTGCTTTACATACTTTAATTCTGAAATGCTCAGTCAATGGTGGAATATACATTTTATTCAAATTTATCAAAGTTTGCCAGACTTTCTATTGTTCTATGTATTCACTCATGCATTTCACGCACATACACTATTTGCAGCAAGTTTCCACCAACCTAACAGTTCAAACAAACATTAAACATTATTATAGGCTACTTGTACTTATTTAGCAGCTGTACATACGGCTGGAATGCTAGAACATCCAACGACCGCAATCTGAATGTTCAGGAGGGTACTAAAAATTTTGCTCCAGCTTCATGCCCGAAATGATGAATATTTTAAGATTGTGTGAGTTTTCAAGATTGTTACATTGTCGCAGTATAAAATTGTATATCCACAGTTGCAAAAAGGGCTTTCATAGTCAATCATTACAGGCAGTAAGAAAAATATGTTCATGTGAAGTTTCGATTCTGGTACTTTGTCTTTGTGCAAAACTATGTCTTCATAAAAGGGGCTCTAGTTAATCATTACAGGCTGTAGGAAAACCAACAAACTGTGATGACTGCAGTAAAGGGAAACTATGAACATGTGGACATTAAAGAAGACTGCTCGTAAGGCCTGTTATGAATCTAAATGGGGAGAAATGGTTCATCTGCCATACATGTAATGCGCACAACCCAGCACAGTGCAAGCACGGCTAATTTTTCAAGGTAGAAAATAGTTTGTCCAAAAACCTTTTGATTAGTTCTCAACCTAACAAAAGTAAGGCAGTGTAATACGGCCACATGCGTCTACCATAAGGCTGCCGTATTAGGTTTTATTTGCACGTCCCCCAAACGTGACGTACACACAAAGTGTTAGCCGTGAAAACAAACTGCCACATATAATCAAGCACGGTGTACTCCAAGTTGTTAGCCACCGATTCTTTAGCGTTCATCTTGAATGTTTCTATGACTATGTTATTGAAAAGTAGGGGTCTCCTACGACAATTTGGAGAACTAATTTCGCTGTTTTGTGCTGTAAGCATTGATCTCGGACTTAACATTTATATTTGATGCATATATCATTATTTTCAATGTCAGTACTCACTGAAAAAGGTTCTATGCTGCCATCTTAAAAGGACCCGGAAGAAACGTAACCTCAGGTAGCGGGACGAGTTAATCTTGTAGACAGTAATGCTCCACCAAAAATTGACAATAACATAGTAACACCATGCATAGTTGGTTTAGAATGACTTATTAACAAGGACCGACAACAACATCAACATACTAAGTCCATTCTTGTGCAAGGCACTGTTCATCTATAACATTGCACGCCTGAAACCGTACAAAGGAAAACAAATATTCAAACTTGTGGCAGACAGAGATGCCAGAATTGCCCAATTTTGAAAACTGAGTCCTAATTTTCTTCATCCTTCACCAATATAGAATACCATGTATTTAGTCCAGCTTCCATATGTTTTTTCAGTTGCAAGTCTACGAATGGTATTTGCTTACTGTCATGTCAAAAATGTGGAGTACAAAATTTAATAATACAAAATAATGGTCTCCATACAGTTAGATCTGTACTTTAGTATTCCATACCATTATCAGTTTTAAACCAATTAAAGATGACACCACCTAATCATTTCAAAGGGAGGAATTGGACAAAATATTATATCATATTATCAATAACATAGGTTATTAAGACTATTTAAACCTGTAGTTATTGAAGGTAAGACACCAAATAGTTCATAAAAACATTACCCATGTTCATAAACTCCAACCCAAGAAAGACAGTAAAGTTAAATACAGCAAAAACCAGAGATTCTAGAAATACCAACACATCAACATTTAGCTTTCAGTAACAAAATGTGAAGAAACAAGTTGCACTCCTGGCGTATTAATATATTATGACAGAGATTAATATATTATGTCGATTACTTCAATCTGCCAACATATATAATAAGAAGGTGCAATCATGCATGCCAGTTAACCTTGATAATGCTGCTCTCAAAGTTTCATATAAATATTCGAAAACCATTGCTTCAACGATAGTTCACCCCTTAAAAGTTGTTAATAATTTAATCTAGATGATTATAAAGAAAATAAATAACCATGCCCCTGTCATAATTCTCCTTATACTTGGAATCATCTTGGTCACATAATAACTGGCGATCATGTTATGGGCATTCCGTGCTAATATGGACCTGGCCGTTAATAATTAGAAATAGTTGAAAGTTGTTTCTATGTACAAATATTTAAAGCTAACATATTGTATTTTGAGGACCATAGATGAGTTTGCACCTTTTGACTTCAGTTCTTTAGATAAGTCAAATTAAAATCAAATTTTACAAAACTGAAGTCGCGAACGGGACATTACAAATTATGTTCTATATTTTATGCTTTGGTGATTTTCTGAAACAAAAACCTTTCTCGACAAATGATGATAGAGTAGACGGATATCAAAAACTAAGATTGATCAGAAGTGAAGTTTGATTTTTAAATTTTAATGGGTGTCAAATTCTCAAAATGTCCTGTCCGCGTCATTGGACTTTTTAAAGTTAGTCTCATTCAAAGACCAGGACATATTTCAAAAAGTTATTTAGGATCCTTCAATAACACCATAAGAGCTATATAATAAAGGTTAAGAAAGAATAATTTAAAAAGTTTAAACTTTGATTTTAAAGAAAAAAAAAATGTTGCGACGAAGTGTCCCGTCCGCAACGCTGGTAATTTGCATATTTAAAAAGTATTTGAAGTTGAAGAATTAAGACTTCTGTAAAAAATGCCATAAATACCCACGTTATCATAATCTAGGCAATAACATAATACATAATTGTAAACAGAGCAGAGCTTTTGACATAAATGCCCTGACTTCTAAACCAATGTCCAACATTTGTCCCGTCCGCGACACTTAAGTTTTTGGACAAAAAGAAAAAGAAAAAAAGAAAACTAATTTTTCGTCTGTAAACCCACAAGTGGGTCCCAATTCGTTTTGTTTTAGAAAAAAATTATCAGAAAAGATAGCTGTTCTAAGTTACAAGCTCTCATACTTTACAAAATGCCCCCTCCGCGACAAAAAAATACCTTGAAATGCCCCTTATTGTACCAAAGGATGCCCTAAGTAAACTAATGTCAAACGGACCTAAATACCATAAACAAAAGAAAATTGTGGGGGGGGGGGAGAGACAAGAAAACGATAATGGAAGCTATTGAAGGATATGCTAGAAAATGGACAAAGAAGGACAAGTTTGATATTTCCATCTTAGATATATGGACAAGTGAAATAAGGCATACCGTTACAAACAGAATACGAAAACTACAGATAAAAGCAAGTCTCTCATAAAACATCTGAACATCAATTACTTTCGAAGAATGATCACATCTTATAAAGGTGCATATGTTGGTAATGATGTGAAGGATGGTGGCCAGTCTTTATTTGAATATGAGTAGTTTGTTGAGTTGTTTATTGATAACATATATGTCAATTTTGGAGATTCCATCTTTAGACAGACAATTAGTAATCCAATGGGTACCAATTGTGCATCTATTTTGGCCAATTTATCTTTATTTTACTACAAATATAAGTTCCTTGTAAAGCCGTCAAAAGAGAAACAAATTCATGATAAATGTTTTAAGCTGACACTTACAATTATCCTAAAAAAACCACCATAAGAGCCATATAACAAAGGTTAAAAAAGAATAATTTAAAAAGTTTAAACTTTAATTTTAAAGAAAAATTGTAATGTCGCAGACGGGACAGTCTATCATATCAAGTATATGTTAAATTCCAATTTTTCTGTTGTTTTATACCTAAATCATAAATTTACGTATTTGTTTTATTGATTAATATCAAAATCTATTATTTCAAACACTTTATTATTGTTGTTTTATGGATAGGGACCTGATTATTATTAGAATTTGAAAATGATAAGAATGTAAAACAGAAAAAAAATCATGATAAACTTTTTAAGCTGACATTTAGATATATTGATGACCTATTAAATATCAATGATAAACACTTTCAAGAATATATTTCACAAAAATACCCTGGTGATTAGTAAAACAAAGAAAAGTACAGAAAATGACATCGATTGTTTATTTCTAGGTTCTAATGATGTATAATGATTATAGTGATTTGAAGTTTGAATTAGATAACTAACGTGATTATATTGAATTTAACATGGTGAATTATCCTCATATGAATAGAAATGAAGTTAAACCGATCGTTCTGGAAGTTTTTGTTGGGGGGGGGGGGGTAGAAACTTTATTATGTAAATATCTGGTGGGTTTGAGATGTTATAAAATTGAAGTATTAATATTTAAACCTAACTGTTGTAACCAACATTGCATACAATGCATCTATGAGGCAGTATATTTCTTAAAGGTGAGAACTGCTAGCATCAAATCGTTCGAAGCTACTACTAAGTTTTGTTAGTGCCTGTCTCAAGTCAGGAGAGAGATGCTCTCCTTCAGCCTGCATTTCATATTCGTTGTCTCATGTGTACAAATATCATAGAGTTGTTGGTATGTATGGCGTGAACTTCTAGATTTCTAACTTGGTTTTGTATGATGACTGAAGGGTTTGGATCAGGGACAGTTCTTGTCTTATCGGATTTTCTATGCAGCTTCTCTAACATTGTTAACAAATTTTGGCCTTTCTATTTTTTCATGAGAGTCATCATTTCTATGTCATAAATATGACATCTTGACCTCTTTAAATATTCAATGAATAATGTATTACTTGATAGATATCAAGTCTTGCTGCTATATCTGGTGATGTTCATGTAGACGGACTTGTCAAGATTTGCGTGGTTTTCGACTTGCACTGATTTTCGAAAGTGATATTGACATGTAATGGTATCATACCACTATTTGTTCAGTCCTCCCTAGTGCGCCTAATGTTGGTGTTTTGGGGGCGGGGGTGATGTACAATTGAATCAAGCATACATCGGAGAACACCAAAGAATCGGACTGATTTTTATTTCCTAAAAGATGTCTTCTTTGGACAATGTTGGATTGACTGTTAAAATTGACACCCGTTTGTAAGAAGTCCTCCTTTGGTATATTTTCCCGATACATGCTTACCTTGGAATCTTCTTCAACTTTTTTCCAGGGCCATGGAAATTCAGAGATGTTTGTTGTCATATATGTGCTAAAAACAGTGCCAGTGTCTGGTCTGGCACAAAACAGTTTACAATTCAAAATGCTTCCAATACACTAAGATTCAAGGATTAATTCCAACCGCAAGCACTGGATTATCAGATTTGGAATTTTCTAATAAATATCAGCATATTGAAATAGTTCAAATGATTGTTGAGGAGCCCCAATTTGGAATATACACTTAGGTTGATAAACGTTACATCATTTTCATTCCTTTTACACAATGTTTACTGCTTGGCAACATGTCAACAAATTAAGATAATAAATTTAGGAAATGATTTGTATTCTTGAGGGAAAAATGATTGTGGCAACAACTTGTGGTAAGATATGGCTGTCCAGTGTGTGTTTTGGTAAGATATGCCTGTCCAGCGTGGGTTTTGGTAAGATATGCCTGTCCAGCGTGGGTTTGGTCCCGAATATTCAGTAACATTGTTCAAAATACACAAATACCTATTCCTCAATTTATTCACTACAACTTCTTGTTCATAGTGGCATAGACTATTGTCAAATATGTTACATATGCCAAAATAAGGATGTGATCATTGTGCAATAGCCTACATATGCCAAAATAAGGTAGTGATCACTATGCAATATGTAGTGATCATTGTGTTCCATGCTACACAGGACAAAACTAGGCTGCGATCATGGTGTGAAATGCTATATATGCCCAAATAAGGCAGTAATCACTGTATGTATTCACACATACTTTGTTCTGTGCGATGGTATTTTCTAACTCAAATATAGTCTCATCTGGCAAGTCCCCTTTGATGCCCAAGATACCATACATTTAGTGAAAACAATGCCTTGTACAAAGCACGTCACATGCAAAAGGGAACCTAAGCTGGAGACGTTTGCCAATATTGCTTTAAAATAGCTTGAGTATTAAACATGGACAATTATATAATTAGTTGATGGACAGTGAAACACACCTTGCCGTGGACATGTTAAAGGTGATTGTAAAAGATAAGGGCAGGCTACAGGGGCAATTGTGTGTTTTAAAGTATCATATCCAGGCTGTTCAGTAGATCCGAGCAAGTTTGTGGGGGTGGCAAAGGACCGATTACAGCTGCTAGGACCAGGGTACTTGACCTTTTCGTGACAGTTTTTCCCACTATTACCGAAGAAACATGGGTAGCGGTGGTATGATGAAGGCTAGTCTCTGTCTGCATGGCAGGGGCCAAACCTATGGTGGCTCAATGGTGCCAACCAAGCGTTTGGGTTTTTTTTTAATCTCGTAATTACGAGATAAAATCTCTTAATTACGAGATACATATCGTAATTACAAGATAAAAAAACTTTTGGTTGGCACCATTCACATGGAAGAAGTAAAATATATGTTTCCAGTGTTTGAAAAACCAAATCGTCTATGTGGTCCAGGATCGGCCTCTGGTGCGTATAGGGTTTCAAACACGTAAAAGAAGCCAGCTGAATTACTAGGTGTGTTTGTTTTGTATTCTTAAGAGATTGAAATTATGCACATTAAAGCTACATTTTGCCACCTTCATATGGTTCTTTATAAGAAACATGTAGTATAATCATGAAATAAATGCCCACATTATGCCATTTTCTTTCAGCTACTTGAATGCCAAATTCTTAGTTAATACAAAGATTCAAGAAGAAACTTCAGCGGCACATTGGACCCATACATATTTTTTTCTTTCTTAGTACCAAAATGTGTAATTTGTAAGTGGCAGTAAGGCACATTTGCTCTTCACACAAACACCAGATATTCACGGAGAATGTAAAATACCAGATCAGTACCTACAATAGAAACGTCCAACAGGCTAATGGCCATCCGGTTCCCGGCATGCTAACCTCATGCAGTTTTAATTGGCCGTGTATACTCCAATGCAATCCATTAAGAGCAAACTAAACACTTGTGTTGGACCATTTCGTGCATTTATAGACTCCACCAATTTCATTCAGAGATAAAGTGGACATTATTGCTGGAAAATTTAAGCGAGACCCAGCAACTTTTACTTAAATCTGCTCCAGCAAAAGATGCTTCAGGTGCATTTACATTTGTTAACAATGTAGGCCTACTTGCTTCTTTTGGTGTGAGATCAGCTGACTGACAAGTCTGAAACACCAAAAAGTTGCAGACCTACGATGTCTCTTTTCATCTCTGGCACAAGTGATAAATTTGGGGTTTTGAGCGATTAGGCCTGTATGTTTTGGAAAAACTAAAGTTTGTCGTTAATGAAGTATATTTCAAAGGTTTAAATGACCGGTTTAAAACCACCAGTTCCCTTTTATGGGTGACTCTCCGTCTTTAGTCAGGGGGAGGTTTGAGAGCTGGGAGTTGATGTTTTGGTTATTCTTGAAAATCTTCCTTTTCCTATATTTAGCTTTGCTGTCAATGTAAACTGCTACAAACTTTTGTTGGTACCTGTCTCAAATTAGGAGAGAGGTGTTTTTCCTTCATACTGCATTTCGTATTCTTTAACTTTTATATAAAAATATGGTAAATTTGTTGCTATGTCTACCTTGATTTTGACCTGACTTTTTTGATGATTAAAGGGTTTTGATCAGGAATAGTTCTTGTTTACTCGGATTTCAATGCACCCCAACTTTTTGAAACTGTTGTCTACCTCTATTTTGTCATGACAGTCATTATTTTTACGTTGTAAATATAACATCTTATCGTCTTTAGATGTTCAATGAATGATGTATTGCTTGATGGCTATTCAAGACTTGCTGTTGTGTCTGTTAATGTTCATGTTGGTAGACTCTGAAGTTTTAGATGGTTTTTACATTGAACTGATTTTGACTACGCTATTGACATGTAATTGCCTCACTACTATTATGTTGGAATTTGTTATTGTGGGTAATATTTTTCTGAACTATTTGGTCAGGATGTTTAAAGTTGTAATCTGTCAGCATGTTTGCAAAGACCTCACAGAAAAATTCCTTGTAGGTCAAACATTCTAGCCATATTTCTGTTCATTCCTGTTTCATTCCTATATTTCCTACCGGATGCTTGGAATACCCTGTATTTCAACACCAGCATGGTATATGTGAGCAAATGGCCTCTCTGTGCCCTTCTGACCTGTCGCCTTTATAGTTGTGACCAAGGAAATATCCAGTCCTTTGAGAGATTCTTATTAATACATGTAGATCTGGATATTTTTCCACAAATATCTGGAAAGTATATATATATATATATATATATATATATATATATATATATATATATATGTTTTATTCAGAAGCAACAAAAACTCTTTTGCCCACAGAGCACATCGTGCAGTAATGACAAAAAGCAAATACAATTCCTCGGTCACGTATTCAAGATAACCAGGATTTTTTTTTCACCTCACTTTCATCAAAGGTTACTTATTCTGGTAAGTTGTCCTAGGACTTATAAGATTTTTACATGAATAATTCCAAGTATTATATATTTTCCGAACAGAAAATACACTAAGTCGCCCCATTCAATGACAGAATATTAAATAAAGTACTTTTCCGATGCACTTGATTTTGGGCAAATCCACCAGAGGGACGGTCGGTCAAACCGTGGCTCTCACATTGCTGGGTATATTTGATATGTCAAGGTACGTTTGAGTGTCATGTCTGGGAATAATAAATATACTTTTAACCAAGCAGAAACCTCCTAATTAGCTATGGTTACATATGTGCCACGAGAGCCATGGTTTTAATTTGGATACTTGTAAGTCCATGTATCAACGGATTTATTTATATTTCTTTTATTATACTTCACACAAGATCCCTCAGCTAGCAGTTTTAGACCATAATATTAGTTTGTCATACTTGAGAGTGTTATTTTGCTTTAACTTAAGGGAAACAATCCCGTGTTAGTGTCGAGTAGTTAATAGTACTGGGTTGGTTCCTTGGACCTAACATTGACCAGCTTTAAATACAAGTGTTTGTAGTGGCAAAGGGCCGTGCATGTGAGAACTGAGAGTTTTTCTCTTGCTTTTGCACGAGTCCTGTCATGGCAAGTTGTCTCTGTGAGTTTTTTTTTGTTTTTTGTTTTTTGTTTTTTTTTTCTTTGGTAAATGCTCCCATGAATCTATAAATTAGAAACAAATATATTGCGATGGTGACACCAGTTGTCCTATACAAGGGTCTTATCACATAATTAAATGCCTAAACCTGAAGAACAGGAGTCGAATTTTCATCCATGGCGCTTACTGAAATGGCTGCCAATGTGGAGAAATATTTGAAGTTTGCAATAGTTCTAGAATCGAAAGATCCGCCTTCCATGTACCACAAACACAAGACCACAAATGCCGCCAAGATTACTAGTGCATGTTAATATCTCGCTAAAATACCGACTCTTGTATATTTGTAATGAAGAACCTAGTTCTTTCTACAAAAACAATTCATGACCACCCCACCCCATGGCTGCAAACAAATCACTGGAGGAGGAGTAATACTATTATTGTAGTTCATGATCCCTCCCACTCATTGGCTACAATACTATGATTGAACCTGGTGCCATTACGGGATTTTTGGGGGAGTCAGGTAAGGAATGGCGGTGAATTGTAGAGAGGGGCACTTGTGTATTTTCATGTATCATATGGCAATGTTATATTGTGTAAATACCTCAGTTATGCACATTGCTAGTTATGGCAACATATTTCTTGCTCTGAACTCAGGACTTCCTACTGGGATAAAACCGGGATTATACTTTGGTGCGTACCAGGCGCTTCCTGTCATGCACTTAGACACCGCAAAAGTTGCAATAAGATAATATGTTGTCTTAAGAGTATATTACTTCATGTACATGTACATGAAATTGTTGTGGAGAAAATGAGAGGAAGCATTCTTCTGACTGAATGCTTTGAACCCGTGTGAACATGCTGGCGAGACATTATCCCCTCAGGCAACTTTAATTAGCATTTGTAAATTATATATTTGAGTTTTCATGTCTTGGTATCTTATATCAAGACCCGATTTTGTCAGCACATACCACTTATCACCGCCATGAATCCGTTCCCATTTTCATTTTCTCTGATATGATAGATTTCAACACTAAACATTCCTACCACTCCACATAACACCCAAACAAAAACCTAACAAACCTGTAAGTTACCATCATTTTTATCTTAAAAAGACTAGATCTGTAAATGAACACTCCAAGCATGACAGGTATCATCATTTTTTATCTGGAAAAGACTACATCTGTAAATCTTCTCACTGTTACAATGGTTCAGAATTCTGAACCCCTAATGTTGGGTTCAACATAGTTTATCTTTTCAAAATTACATGTTTTGCTTTTACATCAGTAAATGGTAACAATTGGGAAAAGGACGAAGCCCTTTTTAAATCCCTTTTGCAGGAAGAAATGACGTACACAAGACAGTACCAGACACAACAATTTATATTGTATAAGCACAAAAACTCACAAGCATAAAATGTTCCAGTTTGATTAAAAATATAAATTTTGCGGTTTTCAACTTCTAAGTATAGTTCGAGGACGTGCTCCGTTCATCATGGAGAGGCTAACCAGCCTGGGTGTTTAAAGGGCAATGAAAAGTGCGTAAAAATCTACCAACACCGACTGGTTTGAAACGACCACTAGCAGAAATGTAGTCGTATATGGCTGAAAAAAAATTGACTATATTTTCGGAAAAAGAACAATTTCGTGAGCCCTACAGTGCCCTTGGTAGAGTCATGGACTATAGTTGCTCCATGGTAGAGTGAAGGGAGCAAGCGGAGCAATGGCAGTATGTAAATGCGATCGTGGGACATTAAATCTAGGACAGGAAAAAAATAATGCCATGGCTCTTCCTCAGATGAACGGCATTTGGGTGAATCCTTAAAGCCAATTTTGAATAAGTGGTGGTTTAATTAAAAAGCCTCATTATTAGCTGACTTACTCAGGATTTACATATCTGGTTTGAAGGGGGACTTTCGAATTTCAAGAGGCAGTTGATTCCATAATCTAACAGTCTACGGATTTTGATTTGTCGAAAAGATCGGTACGAGATCTGAAGTGCTGGAGGTCAAACTGCTGACGTGTATATAACTTTGGGTAAAGAAGATACTGTAGGGAGAGTATAGCATAAGGATGCAGGTAAGCATGTTGGCCAGTCACTTGTGAAATTTCACTACGTTCAGCCAATGTTAACCATCCAATTTGCTCATGTAGTTTAGAATTACTAGTCCCATCCATTGCAACAGTGGCAATGCGAGCAGCAGCTCAGTGAACACCCTCAAGTTTGTCGGCATCTGTTGCTGTACAGCCACGCCATACTGGGCTTCCGTATTCAAGCACAGGTCGGATGAATGATATACTATGGTGGCTCAATGGTGCCAACCAAATGTTTGTTTTGTTTTTTTGTTTTTTAAATCTCATAATTACGAGTTTTTAAGATTAAAAAAAAACCCCTTTTGGCTGGCACCATTGAGCCACCATAATATTCGGTTTACAAAGTATTCCTGTCCAATATTCATTTTAGCCCTTTCATAATATTGATCAGTTTACTCGACATGATGATTTAAGAGATATAACCAGAGCATGGAGCCAACTGTAATACCAAGATGTTCGTGTTGGGCCACATCTACAAGGGGCGAACACATTGGCATATCAGGTTGAAAATATAATTTACATAGCATTATCAAGCTCCCTCATTTTTCATCATTATATGCATCATATGTACTGACTTCTGAATGGTCCCGGGAGTGCCCCCTGACATTCAATTCACACAACACTAGCAGGAAACGACATACCACATCAGGATACATTCGAAATGATAAGAATGTAGGCCTACAAGAG
This sequence comes from Hermodice carunculata, assembly GCA_964020975.1. Lineage (NCBI taxonomy): Eukaryota > Metazoa > Annelida > Polychaeta > Eunicida > Amphinomidae > Hermodice > Hermodice carunculata. Next base: position 137,564,068 of record OZ026612.1, on the reverse strand, counting down.
ACAAAGTTAGGCCCTACATACATGTGGGCCCACCAGGTACGCAAGGGGCAACACAAATACACTAAATATATCTAAACCTTGTATTGTAACTAATGGATTTAGGCTCATTAATCCATCTCAACACAAAATATATAGACCTAAATAATTGCTTGTAGGCCTATTTTTAGGATAAAAGTAGGCCTATGTTAGTATGTCTATTTATGGACCTATAGGCCAATAGGTAACTAACGATTAGTTTCCTATTTTGTTCCATGAGATGGCTTAATTAGGCCTGAACCAATTGACTCTGGACTTGTGCGTGCGTATTAAACTTTAAAAGCGAACATAATATACGGTCTTGCAGGGTTTTTCCGCAGTTTTGGAGAGCAAAAATGTGGTGAACCTGATGGCAGCCCAGAATTTCTTGTTCTGGGACAGATATTGACCCAATATAGCATAAATATCGCTGAAATCACCTGCTTTTTAATGAAAAGGGAGAAAGGTGGTAAACAGCTGAAAGGTGATGAAGCAAAGATGAAATGTGGGCCACCTTTGTGTTTATAATGTGGGGGAAAACACTGGTCTTGTGGTTTAAGAGATTTTCAGACTGTCCGCGAGATGGCGGTACGTCTCAATTAAAAAAATCACTTTTACTTTGAATGAAACAAAAATATATGTGGTGAATTTTGATCTGTTTGTTGAAAAAGCATGAAGCCAGTTCATCGTCTTTATTGTCTGATAAGTTGGAAATTATTGTCTGCTAGCTTCACACTTCAGGAGATGATAAATTATTGTATACCAGCTTCACATGTCAGCAGACAATAAGTTATTGTCCGCTAGCAGGTGACAATATTAATAACCCTCTATTTGCCATAACTAATCGATCACTTTTCTTGTCAAATAATCTAAGAATAAAACAATTTATGATTGGATAAATCTTGTCCCCTTGAGGCTTTGCTATTATACAATTATAGACTTTTCAGCGGATAGACATGCTGTGATATACCAGAAAAACCAATGTCAACTGAGGCGAAGCCGAGGTCGACATTACTTTTTATGGTCGATATCCACAGCATGTCTATAGACTGAAAAGTCCATAATTATTTTATTAAATACTCAGAACATGATTTTCAACATTTACTGTTGAAAAGTGGCGAATTCTTAAGTAATGATTACAATGAACAAATGATAGACATGCTGTGGATATCGACCAGAATAACCAGTGCCAACCTCCGCTATTTTTGTTGGACAGTGGCACGCAACAGTGACGCATGTGCATATACAAAGTTAATGTCAACTGGCCAGTATAATATCTTAGTTCTAGTACTCTTTATGTCGACGTACCTTGATCTTATAGTCGCAAACATTACCCCCAACACGGCAACCTGCATGATCAATGCATTTTAATTATTAAGATGATGTACACATTTTATCTCCATGAACTACCTCTTCTTCAAAAATGGAGGTTTCAATATATTATTATTGTTGTTGTTGTTGTTGTTATTATTATTATTGCTATTATCATTATCATTATCATTATCATTATCATTATCATTATCATTATCATTATTATTATTATTATTATTATTATCATTGGGCAACTATATAAACGGCCACTGTCAACATTGTCCTTGTATGTTTTAGTTTGAGACTTGCAAATTATAACGGCTATATAGCGGCTATATGGTTGTTCTACTGCCACTTCACAAGGAAGGAAATCCCAGCTGGTACAACATAATCCTGGACTCTGGAGCTCACCTATATTCAGACTAGCTTTCTGGTTAGGCCTACAAACAATATGTTTATGGTGCAAGTACAACTGTACATAGTATATAGTAAATATGATGACGATATTCATGGGACTTTCTCATGTTCCCATTCTTGTCATACAATTGCCTGTGTGTATACCTAGATGCATGGACTTTTTCTAAAGACACCAGTTAGGCCTACTGTACTCCTTCATTTGCATTGACATACCTGCAATTGACTTTACAAGGAGCAGTATACATTGCAAAAAAAATCTTCCAGTGTATTTTTCTTCAGGAGTAGTCATGCGTTATTGACCTACCGGTTGCAGGAGGTTTCATGTGTCAATTTGGAGAGTTGTGGAACTTTGAGCCAGCTTTGAAAAAACAAATTATTAAATATTAACGGTCCCAAACGCCGAAAGATTTATTTTTGTTCAAAGTGAAGGACTTGGAGTGTTATAGCACTTTGTGAAGAAAATTTGCCATATTCACACAGGAAAATAACTTTATTTGCAAAAGAAATTTGTTGACCTTGACGGCCCAAAGTTGACAAGTTCGCGCCTTTTTGGCCATCAAGCACGCTCTAGCCTAGGACTAGGTCATGACGTCATGGAAGGGAGTCAATGTTATACAATGGCGGATAACCATAGAGAAAGCATGAGCGGTAGCAATGAATGAGCTGGGTTTTTTTCCAAAGAGAAACTGAGGAAGAGGGGGGGGGGGGGAGATGTAGGGCTTAAAAGGAAGGGAGAAGGACAGAGAAATTCAGCCTACCTGGAAGGAATCACGACCGAGCTACAACAAAGCCGGTCTTTGCTGGTGCAACTTGGACTGAGTGAGTGTGTGCCCAGCACTGAACATGCCATGGCTACTCTGGAAGATCACCAGAGCTGGAGATTGGGAAGTTTAAAAACATAAGGGATGCTCTTCAAAAATCATTGTGTGAAGATTCCCATATAAGTGACTGGTTGCAGTTTACGACAGGCCATCTTGTGTGGTTGCCAACAGACAATACCAGCTGCAGCTGTATACGCTGCAGAGTGCATGTTAAAGACAATGTAAATGTAAACTCAAAACCAGCTGCATTTCAAATCATAGGCCTACGTGCAGCAAGCTCTTGGTTTCATTCTATTTAGTGATTTGTAACTAGTCCAGGGATACGTGAAGGTAAAGAATCGCATTGAAAAGCATCTCGAAGGCCGATGCATGTCTAAACGTACTAATAATGACTACTGTAGCATGCCGCAAACTTTAAAAGATAGGGGACTACACAAGCACTAGACCACAGCTTGAGTACACATAAGTCACACAGTGGGAGGTGCTACTGTTTTGCCTGTCTCAGCGTGCAGTGTAATCGCATAAAACGGCCTGCCGTCTTGGTTTAAGCTTTGTTTATTGAAATGTACGATAGGGAACAAGGGTGTAACCCTATATGGATCCCTTTGGTATATAAAATAGGAGAAAGTAAAGCACTCTGTGGCAAAAACAGGGTAGATGTCACTGAACGAAGACAAAAAGTGCACACAAGACAGTAAATCAATGATAGAATGGCCTGTTGTCTTATTATAGGCTATAATCTGGCAGTACTCAGAAACCCTAACTTCAACCAGTCATCCCTTACCAGTCTAAACTTCCCAAGGCCAAGTGCTAGCTTTGGTCATCTTCCGTGATGGCCCTACTATATATAGTATTTTGTTTTGAACGATTTTTTTTTGGGGGGGGGGGAGATAATGTGAGAACCAATTAAGGTACAATCTCAGTCTATCCATTTACTGCTGCTGTTTACCCTATAACATTTTCTTTAGCTCCATTTATGAAACTGGATACTCCCCCCCCCCCCCACACACACACACACATGTATCAGGCCAAAACTTCATGTTCTAGTAAAACTAGGTTGAGCATCTAGGTGACCCTTATCAATGTTCTATCAGCCGAAGTATGTGTCACAGTTTAACTAAGCGTTCCTTTGGTCAACACCTTGACCGTCTTCAGACAGGCCTGCAAGTGGCCAGTTACAAAAATATCTCAAAATTCACCAAATCTATCTGAAATGCCTCCAAATCAAGAAAAAACAGAAAAACTAGAAAGGAAGATTTGCTTACCTTGCTATGATCGAACTGCTATACACTCGGAACCACATCTACTATAGTACTTAAGATATTGAATATTTAAAACTTTAATCAGCCCTTATTTGCATAATTTTTAAAAGCATCACCTCTCATTATAAAAAGGCCAGACTTCATCCATAGAAGTATAATTGTGCCAAGTTTGGAGTTTCTACGTGTAATACTTTTCAAATGAAATGTTGGACAAATTTGCCTGTAAAGAAAGAAAGAAAGAAAGAAAGAAAGAAAGAAAGAAAGAAAGAAAGAAAGAAAGAAAGAAAGAAAGAAAGAAAGAAAGAAAGAAGGAAAGAAAGAAATAAAGAATTCCTAGAAAAACAGTATGTCTGTGTTGGAACACAGACATAAATAGCTGAACTAATATGAAAGAATATTATTATTAATTTAGCTGAAGTCAGGCATTAAAAAAGCTGAAATAAGCTCAATATCTTTGTAAATCTCATGTGCTGATTCAAGCTGTAATCACAGCTGATCTCAAGCTGGTCTTTCGTGGGGAGTATGGGCTGTGACCGGTCTTATTTCCTTTTTCATATTGAGTAACTTTCAGATAGAATTCAGTTATCGGCTACAAGGCTTTCAAGGTACAGTCCTACCTTTCGGTCAAATTTTCCCCAAGGAATCTCTAAACCATAAACTAGTAGTTCTCATTCCTGCCACTATGTGTCACCACATACTGGTCTTGTGCTTTGGAAGTTTTTTTTTTTTTTTTTCCTTTTTTTTGCAAGGGGTATTGTGTATGCAGACTCTGTGCTTTACAAACATGAGCAGATGTAAATCTATATGCAGGTGGTACAAGCCATGTTTTGCCACTTGGGTATACATCTGCATACTTTTAACACTTTATAAAAGTCATTTTCATGGTGCCATGCACTACATGTTCCCAGTGAGTGCCTGGGGTCTTAAAAGGAAGGTTAACTGCACAAAGAAACAATCAAGTGTCATGACGGAGTGGTTTGATAAAGCTGCGGGCTCTCAGGGGATCTGAACTGTGCATATTGCAGTGCACTTTATTCAAGATGTATTGATCTATAAAATTATTAAACTGATTGTACAGCACAGTTTGAAAAACAACTTCAAAAACCACAACCATGTATAATTACAAATTTATTCCGAAATATTTCGTAATTCAACCTCATATGTGTGCATTACTGTGCATGACCTTTCAACTTGGACAAAGTCATTCACTAAATATTTCTATAGAATAAGAATTCATGTGCAAATTTACAATATTTAGGACAACCATGGTCATAAAAAGTTGGAAACTTGCACGAAAAATTTCTTTTCAAAGCCACATTCTTAGAAATGCAGTCAATGTGTCAACTCTAGTTGTTACATATATCTTGACTATATATATATATATATCCATTGCATACGACAAAGATTATTTCACAAACAGTTTCTCTGCATTTCATTAAACAGGTTACTTTCGAAAATCTGTCCAAAAAATAAAATAAAATGTTCTGGACTTGCTACTTATTTCAACAAATCATGGATACATCTGGATATGATCAAGGCAACAATGGCATGGCAACTCCAAACTGCTGAAAACTTTCAATAGTTCTCTATAATTTTATTTGATCTTAATACACACTTAAGAGAAGCCAGCCTGTAGACAAAAATGAATATGTCTAACATTCACTTATCTCATTACAATGGAAATCATCAAGTCTTATGCACCAATATTGGAAGTCTTCATTCAAAGATTTCTTCTGCCAAAACATCTTTAATACTGTGGAAGCATACAATGTTGGTCAAAAGATAGACACTGGTCAATAAATTCTGCAAGGTTATACTCACATGCCGATATAATACACATGCACATCTGCAATTAAGCTTGTTGTATGCATGTCCACACATGTACAAATGCTGTAAATTCACTGATGGTACAAAATAAAAACATAATGAAATAGTAGTATAAGATTAGTTTAATGGGAACTACTGGAATTAAAAGTTCAGTTACATGCCGGAAGTGCAAAACTTAAAATTTATACAGGTAAAAATAAGTTGATTTTCAGTGATACCATGTGAGGTGGCTGTAAAGCAAAGCATACACTGTAATAGTAAGTTTAACAAGTCAAAGTGGTCTGCAGACTCTGCACTTAAAGCCATACCACACCTTACCTGCCGAAAGTCCATAGAGGCAAAGTGTATATACCACTTGCTGCCTCAGTCACCAAGTCACAAAAATGCAGGTTTGTTTGCTTTGTTGCCACTCCTCGTTACCAATTTGTGGTTCACAAACAATATTGGAACACTCATCATGTGATTATCCAAGAACAAAAAATATATGCTACTCAGTATTCTTAATGCCTGCACATAACAATTCACGTTTTTGGGGGTTTTTTTTGCGTTATTTGACTCTTACCGTTCAACTCCTAGTTATCAAGTCTTGCACCATGGTTGTCAACTTGCATTCTTTTTAAGGCACAAAGTTTTTGCTTCTGATGTTTCAACCCCATTCAAGTTTAATTCAATATATTTCCATGAAAGTTTCAATCATACATTAATACACTGCTCTTCAACAAAAGACTAGAAATAAATGCAATACACATTTTTAAGTATTTATTCTGGGAATGTCACTTAATGATGACTGGAAGCAAGTCATCCACATAGCTTACTCTGCTAATACTTCAATCACAAACATAAATCAAATCAATTATTTTTAATGCCTCACAAGATTAATGTTTTTAATATTATATATGCACAGTGACATCACCCAAGATGTAAATATAAAGCCAAATGGTCCACATTGACTCTTTCACTGTATAGTTATCCCAAGGCAAACCCAACTGACTGCTGACATTATAGGAATTTTGATACATGTAATACAAAACAACATTTATATCCTATATACGGGCCAAAGTAAAAATAATAATATTGAGGTGGGAAGTGAAGCAAATAGTACCAGCAACAATACTCCACAAATACATTGTTTTGCAATAATCATATTTACAATCACAAACTCAGGTGAACTTACGGGTATTCTTGAAAATTTGATGAAATATCTTTTTTTTAAAAAAATATTTGCATGAAATTCCACTGGAGTTGCCTCCCGCCACCTGCCAAAAATTCGACTGCAGTCACTTCCTGCAGTGAAAAAGTTAAATACCCCAGTGGATACTGTACATACCTAGCAGTTACATACATGCAGCACACGCATGCAACTTCCACCCAGAACTTTACAAATATTGCTTATAATTATGCATATATGTATATACACTATATAATTTTGGGTCTCTTCTTAACATGAAGCAAACAAGTCAAGTTTAAGAACGTACAACTGGTCTATTGACGGTTCTTATTTTAGCCGGTATGGCAGAAGATGCAGAGTTTTTTCAAAGGACCTTCATACAGTCCATGGTTCCTGCAGCAATATCTGATGTCTATTAAGACTGAATGTTACAAAGAGTTGTCTGTCCACTCTGGAGAACCAAAAGTACGGCTATGATGTCTGTAAATTATATAACTGACTGAACATTGCAAAACACATCTTTACTTTCAAAAACAATATATAAACATAAAATGAAAGCAGGGCAGTCAGTGACCCTCTGCAGAGATATTTCAAATGTATGTAATAAACTGAACAATTTGGGGGGTTTTTTGGTTGCTGCGTTTGTTTCTATGCTTGAGTTTCTATTTGAACCAATGCCACTTGTTAATTTCTTCTCCAATACAACAAATAACACATAAATGTAATCAATGTCCATGGACACATTTAACTCTTTCAGTGCCAATCACCACCAAAGTCAATCTATTTTAGTCAAACTAGTCTGAATTATCATTAGGATCCCAGATTCTCATTCCTCATAAAGTCAACAGCTTTTCTCCGCCAACATTGGGTACAATGGGCACCAAGGAAAGCTGTTGACTCAGTCCACAATTTGGCACTGAAAGAGTTGACATGAAATACAATGAAACCCCTTTTGAAAAAACGTGGCAGCATCAAAAAAACGTTTGACCTCCTCCTCTACTTGAAAGCATTTTCTTTTCAAAACATTGAAACACTGGTAGACCAGACAACAGGAAGTGCTTTCATGAATGATCACACCACAAAACGATATTAATTTTTTAAAAAGTTGCTTTATCAGTTCTGTTCTCAATCAAAATTCACTGACAGCAATAACAGTGATACAAGGTCTTGAAATCAGACTCACTGATAGATCACACCACCTTTCCATTCAGTTAAAGCTTGACTACTCTCTCTTGGTTGGTGTGTAGAACACAGGTAGTGATAAGACTTTCACACCATGGTCACATTATACACCGAGTTTTACACATCCTTTGACTTGGTTTTGAACAGCCCATCATGAATGACTGTACCTATAAAACATCAAGATGCCACATACCTCAGTGAGCCCATTGGCATGACTGGGCACTGCCTCATTACCTCAGCTTGACGAGGACTTGCCCAGTGACGTGACACCCATTTTACCTTCATTAGGTATGTCAGTATTTACATGACTAGTATCCTTCATTCTTTGATAAATCACAATCTGAAAATTAAACCTCATTAAACTGGCATTGATACGTGTATGTACAGAAAAGTCTGGAATGAAGGAAGACAATTTGTTTGCTCCATGACCCATCCTGATAATTGATATGTACCTGTTAGCCTTTACCTCTATGGATTCTGATCCTCATGTGGGCCGTCACGAAACAGTCCTAATACAAGTATCTTACACCTTATATGTCTCATGTTGAACTTCATAAGCTATGAAATCAGTTATAACTTCTTTGACTTGCTTACAGATGTGAGTTGCTTCTAGCTCTCACTGTGGCATGATAATTAATATGTTTCACACACATCAATGATCAACATGCTTCAATAGTAAGGCTGCTTGCAATTATCATAAGTATGAATTAACTGGATATTACATTTGTGCAAGTTCTCAAATGTCAATTAAGTGGACATTACATTGGTGCAAGTTCTCAAATGTGACATAAGAAGGTATGAAAAGTGCATCTGTACATATTAAATGGGACTACAAGTTTGATAGCCACCTGGGCAACTTGTACGTACTCAGTGTGATACACTCATCCCAATTACCATCTTGCCAGGTTGTGACTGTATATGCTCTGCATATTTATTTCACAGCCATACTCTAAATTTCAAAATGGTTAAATCAGTACAACCTAAAGATGAGGACTTTACAATGCCTCCTTCAAAATAGATTCTGCAAGTGAACTCCATTATGTGTGAGGAGGTGTTTCAGACTTGCAATATTATGAAGAAAGATGTACCAGTTTACCCAGAAAGGTAAAGGCAACTTTTAAATGCATACAATAATTAAACTCATGAAAGTTGTAAGTCTTTTTGATGTTGATATTTACATAATATATTCCACCACTGGCCCTGACAATAATTGCATACTTTTGGATGATCATGATTAATTCACTGCTGAACATTGGTAAATGGTGATGGAACCTTTTGCTTGTTACGATATCACAACCCTTTCCTCTTCTTGTGAAAGATCCATCATAGTCGACGAAATGTGCCCATTCTCTTGTTACACGATGGACAGGTGTGGTGGACATCTTTCATACCCTCCATGCAGAACGGAACAAGCTGGCAGCCACACCAGCATCTGGGGGAAAACAAGAGCAATAAATGATACTGACAGACACCAACCTGGCCACATGACAGACTTCTGCTGTAGTTACATAGGCCTGACCATAACTACACATCATGCACGCAGCATGACAGACCTCTGTAGTTACACAGGCCTGACCATAGGGGCACATCATGCATGCAGTATGACAGGCTTCTGCTGTAGTTACACAGGCCTGGCCATAACTACACACATCATGCCTGCAGTATGACAGACTTCTGCTGTAGTTACACAGGCCTGGCCATAACTACACACATCATGCATGCAGTATGACAGACTCCTGCTGTAGTTACACAGGCCTGGCCATAACTACACATCATGCACGCAGCATGACAGACCTCTGTAGTTACACAGGCCTGGCCATAACTACACACATCATGCATGCAGAATGACAGACCTTGCTGTGACAGCGTAAGCTACACACCATATGTCCATGTTCTCACATGCTGGTCCAGGGCTTTGAATAAAATCTTGTAAACTGAATGGTTTTTTTTCCAAATTAAAGATGTGGACCTGTACAAGAAACCCTATATGGTAACCCGCATGGTTAACTAGTCCAATCAAACAGTGATACAAGGTGCTTTTCATTTGGGACAGAATTTGTGTTCAAACAGCATGAACAGTACATCATCTGATGCAGGCATCTGTGTGAGGGAATGCAGGGACAAAAAGGACCAAACTGACAAAATCATCAGTGAATTGGCCATCAAACCTGTCAATAAATGACAAGAAAGTGCAACATTTAATACATGCTGTACAAGCTGCAAACTTTTGAAACGATAAAACTATTAAGATAAGGGGTGTCGTCAGATTATGTATGGAAATTTAACCAGCAAAGGCTGGAGGCTGAGAAAATTATTTGGCAAAATTATTTTGTCACAATTCACCCCTCTTGAATACTTCAGCATGTGACAGCATAGAGATGCACCCTGGCAATTAAAAACTACATATATGCATTTGTCACTACCCTAGACTGTAGTCTTTACACATAAAAAATAGCGACAGTAGCAATATCAAGAGTAAAGATGTCTCCAAGGATAGCTTTGTGTTCAGCCAAAAGGAAAAGCTAACTGCAGTCAAAAAGTTACAGCTACTGATCATGCTGATAGCTGCATTCATTCACAGTCAAAATAAAACTACTTCACTTCCTGTTACCAAAGTTCCAATGAAACACACTACCCATGTGAAAAATAATGACAATCATTTGTTTCATATTTGTACTGTTGTAATGTCCGTAATTTATTTTTTCAGCCAGTTAATGTTATGACATAAACATCATAAAGCAGTCAGACTCAAAGTATTGGTCCAAAGGTTCCTTAATCAATTTACAGTTGGAAGTGCACCAACCTGGAATGCAACTCAACTGTGATAAAATTCAGGATGGAGTTTCATTCATAGGACGATAAGGTTTTGTACATAGGAGGACAAGGTTTTGTACACGTAAATTAAAACACATGACTCGTATTGTGACTGCTACAAGCAGGTCTGTTAAGCTCTCCACGCCATTGTGATGAAATGGTGTGCAATGACTTGGCATAGAATTAATGCCATGATAAAGTAAACACTCAACATTTTCCCACTATTTGTATGGCAAAACATAAGGATGCTGAACAAAACAATATTTAACTTAACATCAAATGTACTTGGAAATCCTACAACACAATGAAAAAATGAAACAAGTGAAGAATGTTCACAAATAGAATGCAAGAAAGTGCCCTGTAACCAGAAGGACCAAGACACCATGCATTGCCAATGAGGTCAGCAAAGAACATGCTTACCAGATACGGACAGCACACACCTGAAAACATACTGTAACCTATCTATCACACCTGAATAGAGAATATGTAGCCTATCTATTTACTATATAAAGTGTATTCCTGGTACAGGTACACTTTGGGGGACTTGACACACCATATTGTTTTAATTGTGTCACCAAATAGTGTGAAAATTAAGAAAATAAAAAGTAAAATTTCACTTACAGGAAGTAGCAAAGTTGTCAAATAATGAACACAAAATGCATGTCATGTGTATGAAATAACGCCACCTAGTGCTCAGTTCCCTTCCAGTAAATAAAAATAGGGGTTTTGAAACAGATTTAACATGCATAAAAAGCACTGTTCTACATTTATATTCTTCTGCAGAGATATGAGCATTGGAATATCATTTTTAAATCCACAAAATCAGTCAAAAAAAATATCTTGCCACCTGACCTAAAAATACTTTAATTTAATATTCTGGGACCCAGCACCTTTTACAAAATTTCTATTTAAAAGAAAAACAAAACAAAAAAACAAGGGATTCTGGCTTGTAAGTGCATGGAAAGCTTGGAATGCTGTTCACTCCAGCATATTTGTCAGCTTGAAAAACAAAATTACCAAAAAATGTTGAACAGACAAAAATACAGCAATTTACCGTGTAGACAATAATCACATGGAAGCTTGCTTGCATTAGTTCACTCATGGTACCCAGCTGTAAATCTGAATCTTTCCCCTTGGACATGGGATTGCATCTTCAAAATACATGCTCATCTTGCATGGTCCTCACATTTTGTTTACATGTATTGACATTGAAGTACACGTACAATTTGTGTCACATGAAGAGAATATGTGTGGTGAAAACCGGGTAGGCATGTATTCTGTGGCAGACTTTTAAACTACAATGTACCATCCAGTATTATCTACAATTATCATAGTTCATTGGTGGTCATGATATACACATACCAGCGATCATACTCATCTTGATGCAATGATTGTCTTGTTAAAAGTCACACACACAAATTGTCCCCATTAAGGGCGGTTTGGTGGCTGCATGTGAATTCATGCAGAAAGCTTTTACATTACAATGTAGTCTAAATTTGCCAGCTGGCTTAGACTAGCAGTCAACCAATATTTGACAGTTACCAGATAATGCAAGTCTATTAATACTGCATGCTGGATACTACAGGTTTTTTCTTTTGTTTTGTTTTTTGTCATACTGACAGGAAAGTTTGAATCATTAGGTTGGTATACTTTTTTCAATTTTTATTTAAGCATTTAAATACATGTATGTCATGACATTGATTGTTGCCAATGTATCTCAAAGGAATATGGCGTGGTATTGACTGTTGCCAATGTATCACAAAGGAGGTGGTGAGATCGAAGTCAGATATCGGCGAGCCAGCTGACCGAGTTTCACTGCCTCCTGAGTGATATATTGACAACAATCAATGTCAGGCCATACTTAATTCTGTTTATAATATGGTTTCAAGTTGAAAATCCCCCAAATTTGATGCCGAAAGGGGTGTAACTGGCCTATTTTCACCTGTTATCACTTTTGCTTATGCTGTTCCTGTTTGCTTGCGTACTCCCTCCACTGCAGAATTTACCATTTTGGAGATGAGTGGGGCCCTATTTGGGGGGCTGTAGGTGTAGATTGTACTCCTGTGAGTTAAAGCCTTCCAAATACTTATAGGGGCAGCAGCTCTGATGAAAATACAGAATCAGGGATTCCCCTCTGGTCTTGATTCTTTACTTACTGGAACAGTTCACCGTTGCACAAAGATCAACGGTCAACGTCACAGTAACCTAATTTTGGTATAAGACGCACTCCTATCCCAAGAAGTGCCCACACAACTTTACTTTCTTTACATATTACAGCATACAGAATATGGCCTACACAAGCGTTTTCTATTACAGGCCTAGGGTCAAAGATCAAGGTCACAGTGACCTACTTTTGATGCACAACACACCCCTATCCCATGAAATGTCCATACACTAAATTGAGTCAGTGTGGACGTTACAGAACAGGAAACAAGGCCCAGTCAAGCTTTGTTGGAAGGACAGACAGACAGACAGAATGTCAGATGTAAGGACAACATGCAAACCTGCAGGCCCTGGTAGGGGATTAATTAAATACTCAGCCAAGTACACAAGGAAGCGTTTGTAGGGAAGACATCCATGAATTCAATATACGGGTCCACATTTATCCAGTTTCACATACTGGTGAGTGCATACTGAAAATAACTTAGTGTCTTGCTCAACATTTTCCGCCATTTAACACAGACAAGTGGGAAAGAAGTGACTTGATCTACTTCCCATAAATTTTTTACCCTCCATTGCCACTAATGCTGAGATACAATTGGTCAGCCAGTCTGGATGAGGGGTCTACCACCCTGTTCACCTCCACATGCTGTCTTTTGTCTTTGAAATATCACTTGAGACTGAGGGATCTCTTCTCGTGTTTTTTGTCTATGACTCTTGTCTCAGGTTAGAATCATAGAATAGATACTACTGAAGGATCTCTAACTAAACCTGAAAGCTAAGGTAGCTTTGCTTAAGCATTTTGAAAGCTTTCCAAAAGTGTTCTCTCAAATAAGCCATCACAAGCTGAGTACTGGAAGAAAGGATTCCTAGTGACCAAAAAATGGTGAAAGCTATCAAGAGTTAACCACTTAGCTTTCGAAAGGTAATGAGCTTTCAAAAGCTATGAGAATTGTCAAGTTAGAAGGCCTAGACCAGCACTTTCTGCTTAGCTTTCAAACCAATTTTTCCTTAGCTTTCAATTGCTTAATCCGAAAGCTTAGATTGTTACATTCTTCAATCAAATAAACTTCCTGTTATTTCCCAACAGTTTAAACTGAATTGGGACAAGAAAGACAAAAACAGGTAAGCCCTTTCAATGTATCTCTAGTTTCAAGGGTGACCCTTCCTGAAAGTGATCTGCCATTGATACAAATGGTGCATACAGTATCATGGACCATGCTGGCACAATATGTTGGCACCTAAATACTGAATATGGTCAAACTGTTTTGCTGTGCTCAAAGTGTGTGTGCATAAGTAACTATTCATCACCTATAGACTACATAACTTTAGGATTGCAGCTTTATGCAGTATATTCCTGCACTTGCTGTCAGTTGCAGCAAATCTGTGTAGTTGAGCAACTGCATGATTATTGCAGTTCATACTTGTACCAGTTGACCTATTTTCTTGAAACAACACCCTTCTATTTCGAGCTCTTGAATGCTACAAGTTGACTGCAAGTGCTAAGCCACTAGCTTCTGAGTGTTAATACCATGAGCTTTTGAGAGCTAAGCCACTAGCTTTTGAGAGCCTAGCCACTAGCTTTCGGAAAGTGAAGGCTCAGCTCATTTAAATAATTTGTCTGTATAACAGCCAAAGCGAAAGCCTTCCTAAAGCTAAGGTAACTTTTGAAAGTAAATGATAGCTTTTGAAGGACATTTTAAGTGTATGCAATCCTTCAGGTCAGCAGCTTTCCAATGCCTTTGGCAAGCTGTTTTGAAAGCATTCTCAGTGCTAGAAGAAAGCTTACGAGTTTGGTACGGGATGGCATCTGGTGAAATGTTGTTTTTACTTCAATTCTTTCTGCTGAATTCTGCACTTAGGAATGGGCATATTTCTTATTTGCTCCTCAGTGGTAGTACCACCTGGCTATAGGCCCAGTGCCAGGCTGCTGCTTGGCTGTTGTATTGAGTGCACTCATATAGCCCAACCTTGCCATCATCATGTCAATATTAATGATACTTAACCTCAAGCTCAAGGTCCATACTGTCTCAGTCAGGGTGGATGTTGTCTCTTTCTAGCCCAGAACGACAGGGAAGTAATGAATCATAGAACCTGCATCTACCATTTTTTAAACAGATGTGATGAAAATAAATCCACACTCAATAATTATCACCCCACTCTTGGGAAAAGTTACATAAAGCTCTCACCCCCACCCCCACTGAAATCTACTTTTGCTTCCACGAATGTATTTCAAGTTACATAAAAAAAACTCCTGGCCTCACCCAGACAAAACCTTATTCTTTACATAAAAAAACATCATGGTACATGTAAAACATAACATACCAGTACTGAGTACGTCTTCAGGGACAATAACTATAAGGAAGTGTACCACCGTATTTGGCTACATACATTATATTGTATGGCTGTATGTACTCAAAAGAAAAGAAAACCAAAAGTGTGGCACAGGTATGTATGTATGTATGTATGTATGTAGCTATGTATGTATGTATGTATGTATGTATGTATGTATGTATGTATGTATGTAGCTATGTATGTATGTACATGTATGTATGTATGTATGTATGTATGTATGTAGCTATGTATGTATGTATGTATGTATGTATGTATTTATGTATGTATGTAGCTATGTATGTATGTATGTATGTATGTATGTATGTATGTATGTATGCATGCATGTATGTATGCATGTATGTATGTACATTATATTGTATGGCTGTATGTACTCAAAAGAAAAGAAAACCAAATGTGTGGCACAGGTATGTATGTATGTATGTATGTATGTATGTATGTATGTATGTATGTATGTATGTATGTATTCAGGCCTATGTAATACATGTATTATGATTATGACTAATGATGACTACATGTATGTATGAATGTATATGTATACATAAATGTATATATGTACTGGCATACACACACACACACACACACACACACACAAACACACGCACAACCAAACACCAGGCCTTCACATCTAAAAATTGCTGGGAAGCTGAAGAAAGCTCACCTGAAATCATTCTAGGTGAGCTGTAGGTGAGCTATTGCTACAGTCAGAGTACTTAAATGCAAGATTGAGGTGTGCTTTTAAGACCTCACCTCTATTATTTTAGGTGAGCTTTTAAGGTGAGTGAAAAATTACACTCCTCAAACGTGAAGGCCTGAAACACATGTATGTCCATGTGCACACGTGAGTTCTGGCAGGTTCAAAGATGTCATTGAAACCAAAATAGAAATTCCACACTGACTTCTAAGAGGCATTGAACTGATATCATATGTTAGTGTGAGGTCGATAATATTAACAAAACGGTGGCAGGCTGTTACACTGACACAAGGTGTTTATGAACCAAACATTAAAAACAAAATATATAAAGCGGTGCCCCCACATACGGTTGATAATATTTACCCCACAAAACTACATAGGATCAAAAACCAATCGTGCCATATGATCTGGACTTGTCATACAGCATTAACATGATCTTCAGCAATTTTGTGGTACACTGTATGTCACTTTCCTTAGGGCCCCCAAAATAACAAAAATATGTAGTTAGTACATGCACATAAATATCAGCTATATGTAGTACCACATCACACAGCTATATGTAGTACCACATCACACAGCTATATGTAGTACCACATCACACAGCAATCCACAAGTACCAAAGAACAAGGTGCAGCAAAATATGTTATCAAAACACAGAGTATATGAGCCATGCTGTACATGCTAATAAAGTGAGAAAATACACAAGAATGTTAGTTAAAGGTGGCACCAAGCAGGGATGGCAGTCAGGACGATGAAGCCCCAGCCATCATGGCAGCAAGTAGGTCAGCACCTGTCTAACCCATTAACCCATGTATTCAAATCAACATGCAATTTCTGTGGCTGCAGGCAGTTAGATGGTTAATGCTGCGCACACCTGTTCATCTCAGAGGCGCCGGTAGGTGCCAATTAACCCTCCACAGCTGGGACACCTGTGTTCTACATCCATCAAGTCAGGTATACAAAAGGGGATCAAACAGCAGCCGAGCCAGCACCTGAAATGAGGCACACAACATGAATACATTGTATACCCATATGAATACATTATATACACACATGGGACTCAACATTAATACATTATATGCCCACAAGACTCAACATAAATAGACCTTACATTGTATATACCCAGAGGACTCAACATGAATACATTATATACCCACAGGACTCAAACATGAATACATTGTATACCCACAGGACTCAAAATGAATACATTGTATATCCACAGGACTCAAACATGAATACATTGTATACCCACAGGACTCAAACATGAATACATTGTATACCCACAGGACTCAAAATGAATACATTGTATATCCACAGGACTCAACATGAATACATTTTTATTATATATCCACAGGACTCAACAGGCACAACACGCATCAAGAGGTCAGTGTGTATATAGACATGTACATTAAGTCATATATGTCTACAAGACACAATATTCATGTACAGAATCAAGTACATGCTTCTGTTTTTATTCTCTTTCTTACTGGCTCTATATTTATGAGAAAGCATTTCAGATTTACCAGGCAAAAAACTGGACAGGTATCTATCAATGAATTAAACTGCACAAATCTGCATTTATGTTGCTAAAAAAATTCATTGGCATTTGTAAACCATACTCAATTTGCTGCTGGTCACCACATACAAAATGTATGCAAACTCACACTTTGAATGTAACCTTAAAATTAGACAACCAAAACAAAAAACACCATCAAAATTAATTTTGTAGTCCTTATCACAAGGCCATTCTGCTGTTCAATATGATATGTATACACAAGTACCTGTTGCCATAGAAAATACAGCCAAACGTATTTATAACAATGTCATTCTCTGCCAAATGGGTCGGACATCTGAATAATGTCTGATATATATTCAAACAGCATGACCAGCAAAGGAATTGGTCTTTAAAGTACCTCAACATTTGTGTTATTATAAGAATATAGGTCAGATAACATAGTGTTGTTATAATGAGGTTTCACTGTACTTGACAACATATCTGTATTCATTATCATATCAGCTGTGGAGATAAAATATTTAGTTCAGTGCCCTATGCTTATGTCATACTAAACAGGATATTGTATACATGTACATTCTGATCACTTGTGCTGTAGGTTTTGGAAAGAAATTACAAGAGTTTGGACAAGGGAATTGTGACATTCGTGTGCTCACCTGACATTGCATGCAAACTAAAGTGGCCCTGTACCATGTAAAGGCCACCCATGAGAAAAATTAAGAACTGAGTAATCCAAAACCTGTCCATATATATATATATATATATATATATATATATATATATATATATATATATATATATATATATATATATACACATATATATATATACACATATATATATATACACATATATATATACATATATATATATACATATATATATATACATATACATATATATACATATACATATATATACATATATATATATATACATATATATATATATATATATATATATATATATATATATATATATATATATATATATATATATATCACAAGTATTTTCAAGCCATCAGTCCATTAGTTTTGGGAGAAGATGCCTTTGGAGAAAAAACAAAACAAAAAAAACCCCCACCAATTGCAAAACTGAAATATCACAGAAACACAAACTGTTTAACAAATTTGGCAGACATAGTGCATCCCCAAGAAGAGGATCAGACAAATAGGTTTCATTAAAACCTTATACATGCATTTATACTGGTGCCCTTGTACTAACAATGCCCACATTTACACTGGTACTCCTATACTAACAATACCCACAATTACACTGGTACATACCCTCAGTGTTAAAAATAAGGAAAATTTTATAAAATAACCCTTCTTACAATTGAAATTATATAAAATTTGAACAAAGTGTACTGGCAAATTGACTGTCCATTACATTTACCACTTGTCTCCGACAAGTAGAAAGGTCTTATTTCAAACACTGCCCCTGTACTTATAATGCCCACAAAAACACATACCTATACGATTTACTAATTTCAGGAATAATTATTATTATTTTAGAATATCCACATGTACCCTTGTGGGTGGTAAAGAACCACTAATCAGCTAATTGCTAAACACTTCATTATCTCCAAGCTTTTTTCTAATTACCTGTTTTGACAGAAACATCTTAGATGGACTTCATATCTAAAGATGAGCTCAAATCTGGTTTGAAGATTTGTTTTTTACAGTTACACAGGTCACTGAGGGTCAGACCCTAGCATGGCCCATGTACATGCTGGCCACCACCGCCCAGTGCACATGCAGGATATTCTAAATGTTCAATAATATATGCTTCCCTCCCTCCCTCTCTCTCTATTGAAGGTATTAACTCTTTAAGTGCCAAACTTTGAACTGAGTCAACAGGTTTTCTTGGTGCGCATTGGGCGCATTGCGCCCAATGCGCACCAAGAAAAGCTGTTGACCTGGGATATTTTCTCTGGAACTAGAGGCATGCTGGTACTTGAATGAAAGATGCGGGATACGAATCGGAGATCCTAATCATAATCCAGACTAGTTTCACTTTTGTAGATCCTATTTAGATGTGATTGGCACTGAAAGAGTTAATATCAGGGGTAGCTAGCAGTGCTCCAGCATTTGCTTTTTTGAAGCAATTGAACAAGAAGTTTGATAAAAGAACTTAAGTCATTTTAATCCTTTTAATTTTAATTAGAATTTTAGAAAGAATAAAAAAATCATGAAACTCCAAAAAAGCACTGCTGCATAGCCTCTTACACAGAAAAAGATAAATCCCACCACATGTAAAGAGGATCTGACCCCTGCTTTTTCTTCACAAGTTGAAAGTATGAAAATAACGGATGACAACAGTAAGGAGTCGAAGCTCAACTGACTAAAGAGGCAGCTGAAATGAAAAATCCAAATTGACAGCAGGCCTTAGCCAGCCTGCCAGGCTGTAGCTATGAGACTGTGCTCTGCATCTGTGACCTTAACCGTCAGGATAGAATACACAGCACATACAGATAGCATGCAGATTACATACATCACCAAGGCAGTGGCATCAACTGTACGCACATTTTAAAGTTTGAAAAAGTGACAAAAAATAAATATTTGTATACCATGCAGTTTTTTTTGTTATCATTCTCCCATAATGATCAATGAAAATGCACTACTTATAATGAAAACTAAATTTGAATACACACACACCACTTGAGTTATAAAAACTAAGCTCAATACTACATGAAAGAAGCTGAATTGAAGATTGATGTGATATGGGACACATGGTGTACCACATGTATCAACACAATGTAAAATGTACCTTGTAGATCATTATCCCCCTTGACCTCATAGTATGCAGAAACTAATGACAAATCATAAAACTAAAACTTTTTAAAACTGTAAGTGGATGTACGAAAAGGGAGTACGAAAATGATAGGAAAGCACTAATAGTCTTTTTTAATAAATTTGTATCCCATGATCAAACGAGAATCCACTGGATTGTTTGCCCCTTGCTATTTGTGGCAATTAGACTTTTGGTAATGATGATGATGATAATAATAATAATAATAATAATAATAATAATAATAATAATAATAATAATAATAATAATAAAAATAATAATAATAATAAAAATAATAATACTAATAATAATAATGATAATAATAATAAACACAACCATACCAGGTTGAAATGCTTTTAGGACTGGCCGGTAAACTAGATCCATATTGTGCAAAGGTGGCTTTGTTTGCATGTGCCTTGCATCAGGTTGTTCCCAGGATATCATTAACTTGCCACAGAAATCTTAGTGTGGGGTATAAGCAGCTTGGTCAAATACTCATACATGAAATGTGATGAAAAACACAAGCCTCTGAGTGCATATTTAGGTTTGATACATTCAGGTTATCAAATAAAAGACATATTGACAAACTGGAAAAAAAAGAGACAGTGTTAAAAAGACATGTAAGAATTAATTTTTATGGTCATTGAAGACTGATCTCCCCACAGATGGGCATGATAAGGTATATTGAAATACAAAATGACACAAAAAAACTGTTACCAAGGTGACAAATCAGACCACCTGAGGAACAAGGCCTCCATCCTTCGACAAAAATGTTTCTAGAAATTCAAACCTGAAACGGTGTATGGGCAGGTTTAAGGTATATACAGCACAACAAAACTAGATTTGTTTCCAAGAAAACATTTTTCATCAACAAAAGTGTGTATTTCACCATGTTTTACTTTCACACACTTTTTAGGCTTGACTAAATGGTTCAACATGATTTATTATGCTTTCAATAAAGCATATACCATTAGTATCCCAGACCAAAGTCACAACTGATATAATCTGGTCAAATATTAATGGTACATGCATTACCACCTGGCACGTGCTACATGTATCATGACACGGCACATGCTACATGTATCATGACACGGCACATGGTACATGTATCATGATATGGCACATGGAACATTTTTAATGACACGGCACATGGTACATGTATCATGACACGGCACATGGTACATGTATCATGACACGGCACATGGTACATGTATCATGACACGGCACATGGTACATGTATCATGACACGGCACATGGTACATGTGTTATGACACGGCACATGGTACATGTATTGTGACTTGGCACATTTCACATGTTCCTATTACTTAATTAATTACCTTCCAACAACATTCTGCATCGTTCAAATGTGTCTTGGACACACTAGTAAACCGCTTTCCGCAACATATGACCAGTTTTTGGGCGGCAGACAGCAGCAGGAATGCTGGCCACCGGCAGCTGCTAGTTACCGCCGAAAGCCAATGCAAGGGTCTGGGGTTGACTGGAGCTAGCTACTGCCGACCTCCAGTCAACCCAGACCCTTGTATTGGCTTCGGGCGGCGGCCGGCGGCCCTGCTGCCGGCCACCACTGTGTGCTGCTGGCTGCCACTGTCTGCCACTGAAAGCAGTATACTAGTGGCATCATAACATTGGTTACTGTGTACATTATGGGACCACTATGTGTATGGGACATCATAGTGGTTGGTGATTCAACAATTATGTTAATGTCAATAGCATGCAATGTTCCAAGAATTCTTTTTGTATAAATTCATAATAGTTATTTTTTTTAAATTTTATGATCCACACCAGGTGTCCAGTTCCTGAACAGGCTCACATTCCACATATTCTCTTGTACTGTAACTTACAGAGCTCTCCTAAAGGAGATCTGTGTCATTCAGCAAGCTGACTACATATAATTTCAAGTTATAACTTGAAAGCCATTACTTGAGAAATCCATAAAGGCCACATAGCCCACAAAATGTTTGACCTAATTCAAGGTTTGACCAACACAGCACCATCACCAGGCATCATCAGCGTGAAGTGGATGACGATATCAGTGAGCTCATCATAATGCCAAATCTGTTTTGATTTAAACCTGAATTTCATCCTGCTTACCAAAACTGTAATTTATCTTCTTTTGTGTAACAAATTTAATATTTGACAATGCAAAGATTAGTTTACGTCCCCCTTCTTGTCACATGAAAGTCGCTCATTTAGGATCAGGCATGGCCAATGCTGAAGTCAATTTGCCTACACGGACCTGTCGATGGACGCTGAAGAGGAATGTGCCAATCTGTCCCATGCACTGATGTCAGGAAATGCTTGAAAATGAAAGTAACACTTTACTTCCAAATGCCAGCTGTATGTTCCCCTGAGGATGGTTTTCTGATGCTTTTATACTTTTTTTTCTTTCTTGGATTCACTCTGCCAGTGCCAAAGACCCCTCCTATTTGCTGTGAGAGTATGCTAACAGGCATGCCTGTCTGAACAATGACAGCTCTCACAATGAGTCCAGCTACATGTATTACGTAGAACTTGGAACAGGACAGGAATGACCTGGAAATTTTATTTCAAGTGATTTCCGCCCACTATTTTATGTCCAATTCTGTTGACCGTAGAAGATATACATGTAGCACTCCTACCAACCCAATGCAAAGGGTCGCCATTGCTGGGTATAACTGCATATGGCCATCAATGCAGTATGTTGGCTGTAGGGGGCACTACAGGTACCTTCACCATGTTCACCTTGATATTCACCTGTTGCAAAAAGAGACACCTGGGGAGGGGATAAAGAAAACCTGCTTCATTCACTTGTTGAAAATGTCATGTGGCACAAGAGCCAGCCTCAGTGCTGCCACCATGCAGAATAGTGTGTGTGACATTCCCTGTGTCACAAGCATACAGCTTTGTCTTTCACTCTTTTCAGCATATATTCACTGTACCAATCAATTCTGGCATCATTTCCCAGTGCGTGACAGCAGTAATTCAGACTGCCTCTGGTATTTTACAGAAATACTGTCCCCGAATATCATGGAATGACAACTAGTGTAAAACAAAATGGAGTAAGGAATGGAAAATAATCCCTGCAGTTTTGCAGACAAAAAGTAAGCCTACTACAAAATATCACTAAACCTGCTTCCTTGGAGGAAGTTGAATGTGACAGCATGATTTATATATAGCATATGCTGAAACTAAAGGTAACATATGCTGTATTTTCATATAGCTGAGAGCTTATTGTAGGGACAATGATATGATCAATGTGACAGTTTTCTGTACAGTAGATAATATTTTGATTTCTTACTGATACATGCAGCCACCAATACGTGACACCTGCAGGCACAGACCAGTCCATTGGACTCAGGTTTATGCGGTTCACTTCGGGAAGTGCACCCTGCTTTGTTTCCATTTGTGCTCGACCACGCTGGTCAGATTACACATGGAAGGATCAGAAAGTAAAACACAGGACGTGCCTGGATTTAATGGAAAACCAAACTGTCACCAAACTAAAAATGCACATTTCACCAATGATGTGACATTTTAGATAAAAGACTGCCATGCTCAGGCCAACAATGGAATGCATAATTAATTACAGTCCGCAAAAGTTTAGTGCAACACGGTATGAACAGGTCTATTGAAATAAAGGAAATATAATCAAATTTCACAAATCTATATAATGGAAAACAATAAAGCATTACATGAACTCTCTGCATTACATTAACCCTCAGCATTACATTAGCCCTCAGCATTACATTAACCCTCAGTATTACATGAACCCTCAGTATTAGATGAACCCTCAGTATTACATGAACCCTCTGCATTACATGAACCCTCAGCATTACATTAACCCTCAGCACCCAATATTATTCCCATTTCCAAAGTACTTTCACTGGCCCTCCACATCATGAAATCCACTATTAATTTTCACAAATTCATCTATTTCTCTGCCAGTAAGACAAAAATAACAAAACACAGGAGATCACAAAACATATACACATGCAATACACAATGCACATGGTGCATGTTGCAGTGCCCCAGGCTGCTACATTTGCCAACCAATAAACACAAAATTGGCCTACAAATTCTCCTGTTGATCATGGGAACAAATTATATGCATTTGCGAAAGTTGGGTGGCTACCACAAAAGGTTGATAACAAGTAAAAATAAAGGACAGTATACCAGGGCGGTATGAAGTTCCCGAGGACTCGAAGAGTTAACACAGAAGCAGCCCCGAACAACTTGACACGAATACCTGGCAGGCGATGTCCATACACCTGTACTGCACTAGAGGAGAGCAAAACAAAGGTACTTTACTGAGCTAGCTGACCTCAGTATTGACCAGACCATTTCAGTCTGTAAATAAGCTCAAACAGGACAACATGTGTTTCTCTTGCAAATACAAAACTAGAAAAGTGTCCACAGGACACGAATGCTCCCACCTGTCACTGCCCCCATCAGCATTGGCAAGAGTAGCATGTAACTGGTGTTAGACTTCAAACATACTGTGAAATCTTCACATGGATAATTATTATACAGAAAGAACTTTTCATATATAGATTGATATTCCTATCCAATGTCATGGCTATACCTGACATACTTCAGGAGCTACACGTAGCACAAGTTTGACAAGAACCAATACTCATTTTCCTGGAATAATAAGTAAAAGAGAAAAACAAAACACCAGCGTTGCATATTCACATATTGATTAATGTTGCTATCAAGTTTTATAGCTGTACCTCAAACACTTTATGAAATACAGAATACAAGTTTGAATTGAGCCAACAATTTCACTGAATAGACATTTTCATGAAGTGAATTCATGAAAAATGAGCCGAGGTTAATTAACCAAAGAGCCAAACAAAACCTAGGTGCACATCATATATTGATAAATTATTCTATTAATTTTCATCTAGCTGTACATAAAAATCTCTTTGATATGTGTGACACAAATCTGACAAGTCCAACACTGACTCCGCATTTTCACTTATTAATGATTAATTATCAGAGTATAATCAATCCAAGAGACAAACGAATTCTAACTTGCACATCTTCATATATTGATTAATGTTACTACCAAGTTTCATAGGTGTACCTAAAATACTTTATGAGATTCATGTGACACAAAGATGACAAGTCTAATGTTGAATTAACATTTTCCCTAAGTTTATCAATGATTAATTAATACAGAATTATTAATCCAAGAGAGAAACAGAACCCCAATGCACATCTTCATATATTGACAAATGTTCCCCCAAAGTTTCATGGATGTACCTCAGATGGTTCTTTAAATACGCACGACACAAAATGGACAATTTTAATGTCAGAAGGACGGATGGACAAGGGCAAATCCATATGCCCTCCCCCCCCCCCCCCCGGTGGGGATATATATATATATACATCTTTTTTTCATCTGGATATATATATATATATATATATATATATATATATATATTATATTAGCTGGTTATGCACGTTATTAATCATATATGCATGGCACTCTTCAGGCCCACACTATATGTCGGCAGTACGAGGGCTGATATGACATTACAGGGCCTATATTTTCCGTATTGCCCGGTAGAGTCATATCGGCCCACTAGGGTGCAGTGACGTCAACAGCATGGTACATGAGGTGAAACTGACAAGGAGCATCCCTGGATGTGATGGCAGCCACACACCACACGTGCACTGTGTCTACAATTCTACTGCAAGTTGAGCAGGATAGCAGACGCAAAATGGATCCACACTTTGGGGATGTTTTAATTTCATTATATCCAGTAGTACGATAAAAATAACATGCATAATCAGTTAACAAATATATCTTAAACCTCTTTAATTGACATGGCCCTCATGTCAGCCTTCAGGCAGACGTATCGTAAATATACTTATACCAGAAAGATATTGTCATATTTTGTAAACACTCATTGGCCTTGAGATCAACTCATATTTACAAATAGCATTCTACTGCCACTGCTGGTGTATCGTGTATCCATCAGAACATGCCAGACATATATATACTTACATGTAGTGCCATTGCCTGGCAACTCAATCAGCCATTTTGGTGGCACAGTAATATGCTTGTCATATTTAACTGTTAAAGGACATATAGCAGCCTATTCTAATTAATCATGATAAAAAGAGTGCTAGTGCTAATAATGATAAAAACAATAATAGTAATAATGATGATGATGATGATAACAACAACAACAACCAAAGTGCTGCATTGCTTTACCTACTATCAACTGACGTACATCAACAAATATTGATTTGCAGTTTTTCATCTGGACAATTCACATTCTATTATGTACATAATGTTTATGTTCATATGTAGAAGGGCATATTTTTTAAAGTCTCTTTTTGGGAGGCTCCTAATGACAGTAATTTATGACACCGATGAAGGTATAGGTTTACTTTACTTCTTTAAACAGAAAACCTGCATATCTACATTGAAGGCATTACTTTTAAACTACATTTCCAGTCTTGGTAAGCTTTTATATTACTATGCTATCAGCACTGACCCTGATCAATAATGTACTATACTTCCATGTACAACTCTTATCTACACACAGCAAAGCATAGTACAGTAGTCCCTCCTTTGAGAGACCGCCCCTAGTGCCACCCAAAAGGTGGTCACATAAAGCAGGTGGTCCCTCAAAGTAGGTATAAATAACATGAAAGGTACTACATAAAGACCTGACAACTGTGGTCTCTCAAAGGAGATGGTCTCCCAAAGGAGTGGTCTTTCAAAGGAACACACACACGGACATGTATACTACTGTATACATGTCCGTGTGTGTGTGTGTTCAAAGATACTGCCAAAGATCTAGGTCACATCTAACATGAGAAGCATTTTTGCCCAGGCTGTGAAAATAATTAAACTGGAAACAATGTAAGATACTGTATTAGGTGATTTGTTGATCCGGATATAGCCCATGCACGAATGCATGTTTAAATGTACAGCCACTTGGTGTGCATTACGATGTAGACATACACCAACTGATATTTGTCACAGAAATGATCCACAAGCTCAAAAATTCATATTCATCGGATCACATGAATTACAATGATGCAGGCTGCACATACCATTAAGCATTAGCCTATTTACATATATACATTGGCAGCCGAATCCATCTGCCAATAATGAGCCCAGTTACCATTCCTGTTGACATACATGTTACCTTCTTCCACTATCACTGGGTCTCACTGATATGTCATCATTACATATTCAATTCACACATGCACACTTTTATACTAATTTCTGGCCAACTTGAATACGATCCACTTTGCTGGCAGCTTGTTGCTGTTCAGCATTATGTACATACAGCCAGCAGGTCTTGACCTCACAGGCTCTCACCTACACATACCTAGGAGGAGGAAATGAAAACAAACATATACAGGCACCTCTGTGTGGATCACCTGATAATTTCTGTGTATTTGAAAATGTTACAATACTGCACTGATAAAGATCAGTTGGAAAACAGCATATAACTTAGATTATAAAAGCTGATTCCCTTAGCTCAACATACTTCCTGGATGCTACATGCAGAGGTCATGTTGGGTTCATCCCAATATGATCCTGACATTTAGGTCTTGCTTAGATGGATTTTTGATGTCTACATCCTCTGTGATGTAGAGCTACAAATGCTACAAAATACGAGGCACAAGATTAATGTACAGATCACAATATATGTACAGATGTACACTTAAGACAGATATAAAAGATAGGAGTATAATACATGTATACACCTGTATATACTGATGCTGGCAGCTCTGTGCTGATTGTACATGTCGCCATATATTTTCTGCATTATTAACTTGAAAGCAATATTGTGTGACTGAAACAGGGGAACTATGAAGCCAAATTTATTGACATGTGGAAAAAAATGTCTACCTGTCATGGTGATTAAACTTCATTTTCTCTATAATTTGCTATTCTTTTTCCTCTCAGGTTGTAGATTGTAAAGTAAGTTTGGCATAGTTTCATCACATCTGACATGAATCCAACAATGATGCATTTAACATTTATCACGGTGACCACAATATTTTCAATGTTCAAAATTATATATCTTTCCATCTGCCCAACATGGGTTCGACATACTTTCGACATATATAGCCATCACAAAAATGGTTAAGCTTTAACAATCCCAACATGATCCCAACATATGGGGTAGTTGCCTGACATAATCCCAACATTGAAAAAATGGCAAAGTTCTATCACCTGATGCGGTCCTGACATGTCTGACACAATCCCAACAAGATTCTGACATGACCCTGACATTTCAGATTTATGTACAGGTGACCAGGGCAGCTGTGACCTAAAAATATCTCTGACTTGCAGGTTAGACCAGACTGACCTATCATGATACAAGATATAAAATCAACTTACTGGAGCAAGATAATTACTAAGTGACATTGATACTCATTTCAGAAAAGCATGTAGCACACCATAAACCACCCTAAACCAACATACTTTATGTCATAACATATTCCTGTTAGTTGCTTCCTGAATGCAGACCCAAGCTGCGTATTTGTCTACTCGCTGGGAGTGTAGTAACACGGAACTTGATCTGCTTTGCAGGCAATCCTGTTACATTATTCATACAGCAACAAAAAGTGTTTCTGTCCAATTTAACACAATAAAGAACAATCATACTTAAACTAGAGTTCAGAGATTGGATTATCCTCAGCACCCACAATCAATCTTCCTCAATTCTGCAGGGTTTTTTTTTCCTTTTATTGTGAGACCTGCAGTAGAAAACTTGACACATAATTTCCATGTCTATGAAAAGAAAGCGTGATTTTGAATGCGTTTTTGGGGTAAGTTCTGGTGACAGAGACCACTGTACAGTGCGTCACTCAGACAGCCATCAAATAAATACTTAAAAAGTTTCATACGTTTAAAAATAACAAAAGGAAGCTGGTTTTCAATAGGAATGTGGTTCACTATAATGTGCATCTCTGATAAAAATTTGGTGAAGCTGCGTTGGATCCTTGTTGAGATATTCTGGTAACATTGTTCCCTTGTGCACCATTTAAATGGCCTTGAAGATAAATACTTTAAAGTTTAATAAAAAGTTTATAAATACATGTAATCAGAGGATGCTGGTTTTACATAGGAATGTGGGCCACCATAAGATGCATCTCTAACTAAAAAATTTCGTACAGCTGCGGTCAATATTTTTTTAGATATTGTGCAAACATCATCAGGGTTGATGCCACTAAGAAGGCCTTCAAGTAAATACATTTTAACTTTCAAAAACAAAAGGTAAAAAATAAATACGGTCCCTCTGTGACAAAAATTTGGTACAGCTACAGTGAATATTTTTTTAGATATCATGGTCGGTAATGTTGACAAAATGTATAGATGGATAACGCAGGTGACGACAATACCCTCCGGTACTGCAGTTTACGTGCCGAGGGTAATAAAATGATACAGTGTGCCAATTAATATACAATGCAAAGAAATGTCTGTACAAGATTCAGCAAGGCTACATATATGTTGACTGCCTGCAACAAACTACTTGTATTCACTACATTTGAAAGTACTTTTATGTGAATGTGACATGGAACTTTGATATCTGTGACCTTGACTCTCAGGAAGTCATATAACCTTGTGACCTTTGCCAAACAAATTCTGTTGATCTATTCAGACAGGCCATGTTTCATGAATATCAGTTGGTTTGTCTACCAGGGTTTAAGCTTTACAAACATTTTACTATTTTGTTGATATCAACAACATTCACTGGGAAACCCTAAAATCCCTGCAAGTTTTTTTTAAAGAAAGGGAAACAAAAATTCAATCTCCTGAACTTGAGGATTTATATGACAGATAATAAAAATAAAATCTGAGGATGCACTGAAAAAGACAATGCTGCTCTTACAAGCAATGACCTTCTGTGATTTCTGGACCCTGGAGACTAGTTGAATGGCACACAGTGTTGTAAGCTGGACTCACAAGTGACCAGTACAATGTGCTTTGAGTTTGTCCTATATTTCAAGAGGTGAATCATATGGTGAGTGTCCAGCTAGTAAAATAATAAAACTCTACTTGATTCACCACTCCCAGTCACCAGCCTGACCTGGCTCATGGCTGTATTACCCAAGCTGGAGGCTTGGGTAATAGGTAATGGGCAATGGAGATCAGACAATTTTAATACAGTAGTGTCCTATCTGACATTGTTAATACAGTGAAACCTGTTTTGAGAGACCACCCTAAGGGCAGGCCAAAAAGTGGTCACATAAGGCAGGTGGTCTGTCAGTGGAGGTGCAGTAACATGGGAAAGATAGCAAAAGGGACTTTGGAAATATGGTCTGAAAAGACAGGTGGTCTTTCATTACAGTGGTCTCTCAAAACAGGTTTCACTGTATAATTAAGACATAAGACAGTGAGTGTGCAGCTCTTGTTAAAGTTGTATGGAAGTGACTTGGACTTGGAAAGCTAAGAATAATCACCCAACATCCAATTGGAAATCAACACCAACAGGGTCCATCTGATTCAAAAGTCTGTGTTATGGCCATTTTCCTGTTGCCTACAAAGCAGACCTAAGCTGCATATTTGTCTACCCTGCTGGGGTCTGCCATACTTTGACAAGGTCACTATTTTAGTGATGGAAAAGTGACTCAATTTCTAATTGGCTGAGTATATAAGTTACTAAGGCAACAAGCTTCAGTACACTAGGGACCAGAAACTGCTACTGGTCAAGGTGATTATGATAAAATTCCTGGTAAGTATCTCAGTTTTGGGGGAGGGTCACAGTGCAGTTTTGTTTCCCTTACTATAAATAACCAAGGAGGAGGAGGAGGAGGGCAGACCAAAATCTAGTAACACGGAACTTGGGTTTGTTTTGTAGGCAAATCTTCATGGTCATACAGCCACAAACACTGGATACAGCCTAATTCTGGACAGCAAACTGATAATCAACTACACAGACTTATCCCACTAATTTCACAGAGACCCCACCTCACAATGGCCACTGGAGTAATGGCTCAACACATGCCACTGAAACAATGCAGTAGGCTGGTCAGCTTAGGACAGGACTATTCAGACTGTGCTGTCATGGCAATGACCTGGTTATATGGACCAGGTAATTAAGGAATGCAATATTTATCACAGTCTTATATTATTGGTGGTACATGTTTTTCCACATGTACCTGTCGTAAACATACAGTACACTCTGTGAGCTTCTAAAAATGATAAGTAGGAACAATCACAGTCTATTTATAAACAAACTTACAGAAGTTTACCTACAATAATCATCTTGTTTCTCCCTCCCTTTCATGCATTACACATCAATGACATACCTCATCTTGTCTATACCCTGACAATTCTGATCACTTCTCAAAACCCACCATATTTTGTGACTGTGTAATGTAAAGACAGTACATGACAGGAACACACAGATGTATGTACACAATAGGAAAATGTGTAACTTAAATATACACATAGAGAGAGAGAGAGAGAGAGAGAGAGAGAGAGAGAGAGAGAGAGAGAGAGAGAGAGAGAGAGAGAGAGAGAGAGAGAGAGAGAGAGAGAGAGAGAGAGAGAGAGAGAGAGAGAGAGAGAGAGAGAGAGAGAGAGAGAGAGAGAGAGAGAGAGAGAGAGAGAGAGAGAGAGATTACATGTATGTTTAACTTTATGATATACACACGAAATGAGTCTACATTTCTAACAGACTCATTTTTACTGTGGTTTGTGCGTCACACAGCTATGTTAGTCATGTCCTTTCATTGAATCACATTATCAATCTGGGTGCAGTCAACACCAAACTATTGTTGCTCTGCCAATATATATCAACTTGTGTCTGACATGTGGACAAGCCTGAGGCCACTGTACCAATGTGTCTGTTCAACTGTTAGGCACAGAGGTCACAAGTACAGCTCAAAGATGAACTAAATAATATATTGATATGCTTTACCTAAATAGTTTTGCATTTCTGGGAGTGCCAACAGTAAATTATAAATGTTATTGAGATACAACCTTTCATCCTCAAATTGGCCAGAACTGGCTGTTGGTCAAATTCAGTGTTTTTCATTAATTTCAACATGAATGAGACACAATTTAAATGACAATTGTTAATGAGACTTATCACAATAACATGACCCAGGTCAACAGCTTTCCTTGAAGTGGTTTGGGTGCCAGGAGAAGCTGTTGACTGAGTCTTAATTTAAAGGATAAAAGGGTTACCAAACGTGATAAAACAGGCTGTTGTCTTAATTCAAGGATGAAAGGGTTACCAAACGTGATAAAACAGGATGTTGTCTTAATTCAAGGATAAAAGGGTTATAAAACAGGCTGTTGTCTTAATTCAAGGATAAAAGGGTTATAAAACATTATAAAACAGGCCGTTGTTTTCATACAAGGAGCTATCATGGTTATAAAACATGATAAAACAGGCTGTTGTCTGAATTCAAGAACGAAAGGGTTATAAAACATGATAAAACAGGCTGTTGTGTTAATTCAAGGATGAAAGGGTTACCAAACATGATAAAACAGGCTGTTGTGTTAATTCAAGGATGAAAGGGTTATAAAACATGTTAAAACAAAAATATTGTACCAAAGTAAGTTAAAAAATTCATTATCATGTCAAATCTTGGTACCAGTAATAACATATTCCATACATGATAAAACAGGTTGTTGTCTTAATTCTAGGGGCTATTATGGTTATAAAAATGATAAAACAGGCTGTTGTCTTAATTCAAGGATGCAGTGCCGTAGCTACCAGGCCAGACTGCCCCGATCTATCAAATGATCTTTTCGCAAAACAATTTTTTTTTTTAAAGTCATAATTGCTTCAACCTAAAAGTTTTATCAGATTATATATTTACTGCAAAAAGTTCCTGGTTGAAAATGCAGTATCATAAGTACATTAACCTGTGTTCTTGATATATTTTCATACATATAATAATTGAATCTTGACACAGATGACTTTGTCTGGAATATGCAATATGTGCATAATAGTTAATATGTTTAAAGAATGAATGACATACAAAATCGTTTCTTGGAAGATGCAATATCATTAACATAAAAGTGTAGCCAGTCACATCTCTTCATGGGTGCAGAATGTATCTTGAAGATGCAATTATACCTGTATTTTCACATTTTTTACATTAACCTGTTGCTTTTAATGTCACAAGTTAAAATGATTGACTCTTTGCATGAAAGCTTAATGTATCTTGAAGGTGCAACATCTTTTTCCTGGTGCTGTGAATATCACAAATGCACATAATCATGATAATAGTTCAAAAATGAATCTAATGAATATTGTGACCTGAAAATGTTTACTTGCAATATATTCATGTTAACCTGGTGCTGTTAATGTCACAAATTACCTATACATGTACGTACATACAGGTGAAAAATGAATATAGTTTAACTTTTGATGAATAACATAGAGAGGATACAATATCAAAGATGCAATACATTTTCTTTCTCTATCTTGGGTAGATTTATGATGTGTATAAACATGCACGTGTAGTTTCATGTTTTTGAGGGTC
The DNA here is from genome assembly GCA_964020975.1 of Hermodice carunculata. Taxonomy (NCBI): domain Eukaryota; kingdom Metazoa; phylum Annelida; class Polychaeta; order Eunicida; family Amphinomidae; genus Hermodice; species Hermodice carunculata. The sequence continues at coordinate 137,530,257 of OZ026612.1, read as the reverse complement.
TCAATTTTTAATACTCTTAGGGGACATCTGTAGTGTTTATCAGTTGTTACAAATGATGTGTTTTGTATGGGCTATTTTTTAATACATTAATGAATTTATCAAAGTCTTAGCTGGTGCTATTCATTTTAAATTGGAACAAACTGCAAAAGCTCCACTGTTATACATGTTCTACTACTTGTATTGTGATAAATCATCTTCGTTACACAATACACTGTCATATTTTCAGTAGAACTGTAAATTTTAGTGATGGTGATTTTCCCAGAGTTATAATCATTTGATTATGATATCTAAGCTGGTGTCATTGACTGACTATACATAGATGCCATTATATGTAAATTTTTCATGTAGATTAATCATCAATATATATTACATTTAATATTTTTTAAGTACTTTTTAGTGATGATGATTTTCCCATTAAATCATAATACCTGAGCTGGTAACATATCACTGAATATTTGAAGGTGCAATTATTTACCATGTTAGACTTAAATATATTTAGGCATATTGCTTTTTCTGGTAGATTAATTACCATGGGTAATTCAGTGATGATGATATTCCCCATACATAATATCATTTGATCATTATGTCTGAGCTGGTCTTATATGACTGAATATTAGAGGTGCAATTTTCTACCTTGTTTGAATTAACTGTGTGTAGTACCTTTTATTATTGTATATATGTTTCATTCAGGCAATCCAGTCCACAGGCCCATAGTGCCTGTACGAGATACAACATAGTTGAGTGTGACATTTGGCTGCTACCAAATGTCTAGTTGTGAAATCAAGAACTCACTTTCCTTACTTGTCATCTTTTTTCTTATAGCTTAATCATCAATTTGTGACATTAATACTTGGCAAATGTGCTGTCCCAGTACAATGTAGTACATGGAGTGGCATCTTGCTACCAGTCACTAATTGACACAATGGGTACATCTGCATGTTGTGTTCCTATCAATATTCCTGGAGTGGAGTCCAAGTGCTAAAACTTACAATATAGTGGAAGGTACATGAGTAAGTTAAACGGCATTTGTAATGTGCATGTCAATAAAGTTAATTTGACGGTTTTCATTTGATTTGTCGTGATTCAACTTCTTGTGCCCTGTATGTACAGTCTGAATGGCGTCGATCCTATGCAAACTCTCCCCCAGTCATTTTTGTTCTCTAAACAACTTCAAATTTTACCCACGATCAGAAACTTGCAAAAAAAAACCTATCTGGTTGCTTGTAAGGCCATTCCTAGGTTCTTAAATACCTGAAAATGCTAGAGCTTCCGGGGGGCTCTTCCCATCTGGGCCCCCACCAGGACACTGCCCCTGGACCCCGGCAGAGCCTAGGCGGCCCCCACACCCACGGCCTTAATATCGCCTGACCAACTTTATAATGGTAGCTACAGTCCTGGGATGAAAGGGTTATAAAACATGATAAAACAGGCTGTTGTCTTAATTCAAGGAAGAAAGGGTTATAAAGCATGATAAAACAGGCCGTTGTAAAACATGATAAAACAAAATATGCTGTTCATGCACATAAAACCAAGCTTCACTTCATGGGTTAATTACTTCACAACTATGGGCAGACTTGCACAATCTCGTTGTACCCTTGTCTCACAAATACTTTAAATTACTTTATTTTTGTATGTTTATAAATATTTTTATGCTTTTCATATTTTTGACATTTCATTGTTTCTCATTGATGTTTTATTGTCACTACTTTGGATGTATTTCCTATTCAAACAATGTTAATATACTATGTCAATGTGTTTATATTTTTACAGTTTTGTACCATCAGCATAATAAGTGAAAATCAGAACACAGCAGGATAAATAAAAGTATTTTACAGAACAATCACCCCAAGTTCTGAATTATGAACAGGTGAAATGCAACCAGTGTAATATGAACCCCTGAACTGCAGGAAAACCCTCACTGGACCCAAAGCGTGTGAAAAATGTCAAGTCACGCCACATAATGTTAAAACTTATCAGGAACAATGTGACATTTTGTTCCTGATAATTTTTAACTCCCTGAAATTAACATGTGAAAGGGCCAGCTGTGCTTGATCCACAGAGAATTGGTTGATAAAACACTGATTATCTACATCAAAACAGAGTCACATAGGACCTGCAGGAGACAGCATTAAGAAACCACAGTTGAAAACTAAGAGTGGTTCCAACTAACCTCACTTTTGATTAACAGATTGTAGGACAACATGTGAAGTGCCTGTTTGACTTGTGTGATGGGAAACAAAAAGGCACTTTCCTTTGAAATTCTCAATTAATAAAATTTTTTGGCTTTTCATCACGCATTATACTTTTGATGGCTGCCTCTAAGATTCTGCAACTGTTGCTTCTTCGTTCTGTCCTAGTCAAGACGTTCTTGCCACATGTTCATTGTATTTTTCCAATGATATAATTACTTGGGGGGGGTCATTGATGCCTGACTTAAGGTGGCTGTAGAATATCTGATGCCACCATACAGTGAGCATATTTGAAACGATTACTTTAAACAAGAAATAACTATAGGTACACTGCAGTTGTAAGTTCATTGTACATGTATCCACACTTAAATGCATAAGAGTGCATATTTGCCTTGTAAATGTATCATTTTTGTATGATATCCCCTCCAAAACATATTTGTCTATAACTGGTTGACCACCTTGAACATGCCCAGCCCAAGTATCACAGTAATGTTCTCTTGTTCATTTTATTGCAAAGGAAACTTGTAAAATCCAAATTCGAGGAAATGAAACAAAATCTGAAATTTAGTACCAGTGTAACGCTTTCGCAATTTCTCCCTACATATCTTTGGACATACAAGATGTTCATTAAAAAGGGGAAAAAAAAAAAAACATATACAAGAGATTCCGTCATATTATATTTTGTTACTTACCCGACCAAACATAACAAAGCAGAGGAAAGCCATGTCAAGCCACCAGATTCATAACTTATCGTACTTGTCACAAATGCATGGCAATTTGGACATTCTAATGTCATGGGATTAGGACCAAAAGTGGCTGCTGGAACAACGACAGTTGTCTGTGTAGTCACTGGGTAGGCTTGGTAACCTACAAAAGAACAAAATATACAATTAAAACAAAATAATATGAAGCCTTACAACTTGATGACATTATGTTTCCTTGTTTCCTCATCTGTCAAATAATGCTAACATTAACCATGACTGAGTGTGCTTGGATACTATCTCAAGAGGGCACCCAAAACGAAAGTCAGCAACATTCATCAACAAAATTTAAAGAGCTAAATTTTCTGAATGACTCTTACTTTAAATCACAAAGTTGAACCTATCAAACAAAACTTCACCTATGGGCTTAAAACTATGTTAACCCTTTCTTACTCAACTCATCCACAGGCAACCAGGTCAACTGTTGTCCTTATGCCATGCAGGGTCTACTGAACCTGACCCGTGCCAAGGCAAGCTACTGATCCACATCTGATTCTGACCAACAAAGGGCTAGCATAATACATGTACAGTGATGAGTAGAACTATAGTCCCTCCACATCACACAATCCCGTGGTTAAATTCACTTGAAATGTGTTTCAGCCACACTATAGTGCTTGAAGCAAGTTCTACATGCAATCGCAAGAAGCATATATATTTACATGTATGTGCTCCTCATTAAAGTGTGTGTGTCAACACACCCTTTTCTGTTTTACCTAAAATTCTTTCTTTCTTTTTCTTTCTTCTTTACCAGCAACTTTGTCCAACACTATTCTCACACCCTATTATACATAGAAACTCCAAACTTGGCATGATTGTACCTCCATACAAGGAGTTTGACCATTTTATACAGAGGAAAGAAGATAGTTAAAATTATGCAAATTCGGGGCATCTGAAATTTTAAATCTTAAATATCTTCATATCTACAATAATTGGTAGAGATGTCATTCCAACTTCTACTAGGGGGTTATTGACCAGTGCACATCTAATGAATTTAAAACAAAAGTTGCAGCAATTTAAATTATGCTAACTAGCAGCACTGGAAATTTTAAAACTTTAATATCTTCAAAACTATTATAGACAGAGATGTCATTTCAACTTCTACTAGGGGGTTGTTGACCATTGGGCATGTAATGAATCTAAAACAAAAGTTGAACCAATTTAAGTTAAGCTAATTAGCAGTATTGGAGATTTCAAATCTTGAATATCTTCAACACAATAATAGATAGAGATGTAATTCCAACTTCTACCAGGGGGTTGTTGAGCATTGCACATGTAATGAATCTAAAACAAAAGTTGCAGCAATTTAAATTAAGCTAATTAGCAGTATTGGAGATTTCAAATCTTGAATATCTTCAACACAATAATAGATAGAGATGTAATTCCAACTTCTACCAGGGGGTTGTTGAGCATTGCACATGTAATGAATCTAAAACAAAAGTTGCAGCAATTTAAATTAAGCTAATTAGCAGTATTGGAGATTTCAAATCTTGAATATCTTCAACACAATAATAGATAGAGATGTAATTCCAACTTCTACTAGGGGGCTGTTGACCATTGCACATGTAATGAATCTAAAACAAAAGTTGTAGCAATTTAAATTATGCTAAATAGCACAATTAGAAAAATTTAAATCTTGAATAACTTCAAAGCTATGATAGATAAAGATGCCATTCCAACTTCTACTCTTGTGTTATGGAATAGTTGTACACTGCCATACCAATATGCTTTGAAGACATACACACTGATTTGCTATGCAGCAAATCATCTTTCCTAGTTATATATAGTCTCATTTAAGTGAAACAAAATACTGTACATGTAGAAATAAAAATTTATCATATTTCCTCATAAACTATGAGATACACTGATATGCACTGCATAATCAATTGCCATTACAAGGACAATTGGCAATTACAGATGATTGCACTTTAAAAAAAAAAACTACAGTTGCTATGCAACAGATACCCCATGATGCAACTGGCACATGGAAAAAGTTCCAATGCTGGAAACACTTGAGGTGCCAGCATGTATCTATAAGACTCGTCTAATACCTTCTGATTGAAATACCAACTGGTACCCCTAACAGTCCATCGAAACATCTTGGTGACTGTCATCTTCTCAAATTATCCAATGAAAGAAGAACCATATGACCAAAATCCTATCCGTCGAAACTCACTGAAAATCAGTATGTTTTGATAAGTATCCCATTGTTAGGGTACTGACTGGCTCACAGTTATGTAAAAAAAAGTTTGTGAAGTCTTGACATCTGATAGAAACATGTGCAGTAAGCATTTCACCAAACCAGCCAGGCATAGTCGATGGTTCAAATCAATGGTACTTTTAGGTTTCCTTATACTGTAAGTACCAAAAGTTAGTGATATATTGACATTAAAATTTTTTTAAATGTTCTGAATATTTCTTGATTAACCAATGAAAATAGTCGGGAGTGAAAACTGCCTACAATCAATCTCAACCAATCTACCTTATGGTCTGTAGTGGAAAAAAACTATGTGTTACGTTTTTGCTGAGATCCCCCTCTGTTTATATATTTTTGTCAATGTTGCTTGACAGTTTTAGTGGAAACTATTTCATATGTCATATGTGTATTCTGTTCACGCCAATCCTATTTTGTTCACACTATTTAAAGTAGTTCTAACAATCATCACTGTACTCCTTGATCAAACTAAGATGATTCACCTTATAATTAGTACATAACAAGGTACTTTTCCTGAAGAACTATTGCCTACCTTGCTGTGGGTATACTCCGGCTTGTGGGTAAACTCCTTGTGGAGGATAAGCCTCAGACTCTTTTGGAGGCTCATATTTTGGTGGTGGTTCTGTTGGATACACCTGTGGGGGCGCCTGGCCTGGTTGTGGATACTGCGGAGGCTGTTCTCCTGCAGGGTATGGAGGATAGACTTGTGTCGGCTGGTCTACAGCAGGGTAGCCTTGCGGATTACCCTGTGCTGGATATGGAGGTTGGCCCTGAACCTGGGCCGTCACAGCTCCATAGCTGGGGGGTGGAGCTGAAGCGGTTTGACTCCTGGGATCTGCCATGACCTGAATGTAGAAAATAAGAGTCTCATGAAAATCAAAATGACATGCATTACATATTTAAATGTGATTGACACTTTGACAAGTTACTATTCCACAGGTTTGTGGGATGTGGTTACTATATGGTTAGATTAATATTTGTAAGTTCAATTATTAAATTTATACAAAATACAATGATGTAGGATCTATTATTGGCCTAAAGCTACATATAAAGGGACCTGCATCTCATACACATTACATATACTGAACCCCAATGAAAAGTATCCACATAAAAAAATTAACACATTAATTTTGTAAGTTACTAAGTACTGTGTGTGCATATATGCATGGTTTGGAGCCTACATCAGGGTCATTCAGGACAACTTTTTAACTTTTGCTGGGTTGTTACATAATGCATGTGACTTTTGTGCACCGAATATGGCTTCTGACCACCACTCCTATTGGATGGCTAAAATGACCTGATGTTTTCAGTGGCTTTAAAAAGGGATGTTCAGCCAAGAAAAAAGCCAGTGGTCTCAGGTGTGTTGAGGCGATCATGCCGCGTCTGAGCCAAGGTCAAAGACACCATGCTTTGGGGCTTGCAGAGGGTGGAGTCCCAATCACTCAAATCGCACAAAGAATGGGGTGTACTCGGCGCACCATCCAACGACTAATTGAACGGCAACAAGAAACTGGATCCGTAGATGATCGGCCTAGGCCTGGCCGAGAAAGAGTGACAACACCTGGCCAAGACCGTCACATCCGGCTGATGCACCTGCGAGACCGTTTCCGTACAGCAGCCCAAACAGCCCGTGAGACTCAAGGGGTGAATCACCGTCCTGTCAGTAGTTCTACTGTGGAGAGGCGACTGAGGAGCAGTGGCCTAACAGCCAGAAGACCTTACAGGGGTAACCTGCTGACCCAACCCAGAAGAGAAAGACGACTGCAGTGGTGTAGAGCACACTCCAGGTGGACTCGCCAGCAGTGGAATACCGTCCTTTTTACTGACGTGTCCCGTTTTTGTGTCAGCAGAGCAGATGGCAGAGAACGTGTGTGGCGCCGGACTGGGGAGAGATATGCAGATGCCTGTGTCCGTCAGGCAGATCGATGGGGTGGACCCTCTGTCATGGTGTGGGCAGGCATCAGCAACCGCTACCGGACACCCCTAGTGGTCATTCAAGGGATCCTCAATGCTAGGCGGTACATTGATGAGGTGCTGGAGCCGCACATGGTCCCATTTATGGAGCAGCATCAAGATCTGGCGATCTTTCAGCAGGACAATGCACGTGCACACTCTGCAAGATTAACAATGAACTTTCTCAATGAGAACAACATCAATGTCATGGAATGGCCAGCGTTCTCACCCGATCTGAGCCCTATTGAACATTTGTGGGATCAGTTAGGCCAAGGTATTCAACGGAGGACACCTAGGCCTACTACCCGAAACCAGCTGATCCAAGCTCTGCAGGAAGAATGGAATAATGTTCCCCAACACAGAATTCAAACCCTGGTCAGCAGTATGCGCCGCAGATGTATAGCATGTGTTGATGCTCGAGGTGGCCACATCCCATATTGAACAGAAAAATTTGTGTGACTTTCAATTAGGGCAGTTAATGACATTTTTTGCCTGTAAGTGACGTTAATGTCGGTAGAGCGTGACATTATTTTTACGCCAGAAAGTGAATGCTTTGTTAAGTTCTAAGCACGTCTAGGTATGAAATGTTTCAAGTATAAACAATAAAATACTTCAAAATTGGCATGTGGATACTTTTCATTGGGGTTCAGTATACATACATGTATGATCACCACAACTAACGGTAGAGACAGTGCTCAGTGGCACAATGAGGTAGGATCTGTCATTGGCCACTGGCACCACGCACACCGTGCACCAGGCTTTATCTACACTCTAGTATAAGTTCTGTATCCACACATCCCATATAAGACAACAAACTACATAATGAATTCAATTTCCAAGCCTCCAAAAAAGGTTGGAGTGACAATCATGTACATTTTACATGAACAATCACATAAGGTGATGGTTACTCGATTCATTGTTACTCGAATTCACCGATCAAAGCCCAAACTCTTCCGATCAAAAAACGAATTAATACTGACAACTTTTTATTTATTTCCTGTCTGTTAGCTCATAGAAAAGGGCCCCTTTGATTTAAGAGTTAAATAGATGTCTTTATTATCATATGTTCTAATACCCTGCCTAGTTTTGATGTTGACCTGCCAGGAAATATTGCTGGTAATGCCACTAGCACAGGATTCCGTCTGTTTATATATATGCAAGCTGTCTTAATGGCTGAAAAAAAAAATCCCTGGATAATCCTGCCAAAAATAGCCTGCTATCTGAAGAAATGTCATTGCAAGGATCTCTGAAAACATCAAGACTCATCATTGGTGGATTTGATCATGGGTTGCTCAACGTCCATCAACGTCCAATCAAAATCCACTGAATTCTGTGTGCTAGGAGTTAGTTTGGTGTCCCAGCCAGATGACAAAAATGACACTTTCCATGATAATTTAGGCACAAATAAAAAAATCATTTGTTTCGTCTAGCCTGACCGACCCATCTCTAAAAGAGATGGGTCGGTCAGGCTAGACTCCCCCTACCAACCCGGTTAGCTTATTGCCAACCAAAAAAAAAAAAAGAAAAGACCACCTACCTACCCAATTTGTGGAATACATGTATTCAGCAAAGAAAACATACCAACCTACCCAAATTGTCAGACTATAAGAAAATAATTATGCCCACCTATCTACCTACCCCCAAAATTTTGATCCCTTTGGGGAAACACACTGATTATTCTTGGCCTTATTAGACCGTGATACCAAATTTTGATGTTGTTATCTCATGAAAATACTGTTAAGGAACAAATCTTGAGCACTAAATAAGACTGGAGTGAAAATACATGAGGGACCTAGGACAAAGGAATATTCAGTGTATGTTGTCTTGTTGATGAGGACGTTTCCATGTAAATTCACATTGTGTTGTTGATCAGTGTCCGCAATAAAGATCAGACAAGACACAATAATTTGAAGCATGTAACTGAATGTTATTATTTTAGTTATATTGAAATGTTTCAATAGAACAAATCTGTTACAGAGAATACCATGGAGTGATATTGATGATGACTGGCCAGAAAAATATGTGGATCTTGTAGTAGGCCTTCAATCTTGCCCATGATTCATTCATTATTATTGCACATGTATACATGCACCAGTTCTGTTGTGCTGCCTGCATGAGAAGTTTGGTGACCGCAATCAAGATCTAACTCTTTACTTCTTGGCCTTCAAAGTTTCAGAATAAATTGATATACATGTAGAAATTACACAGGAATATAAATGAATTTATTTCTCATAAAATTTATGATGATGTAGGAACTTTGACTGAATTGCTTAAAAAATTCTTTTCAAAATACCAACAGAACAAATGAATACATAAATCAATCTTTCTTTCCTTCCTTTCGGCATGCTCAATGTTTACAGGTTTAGTTGTACAGAATTTAAAGATTGTGACAATTTTTGTCTGAAGAGCAATTAACTTCTGAATATTTTTTTTTCAAATTTAACCACTGTTTGTATGAGCAGATTTGTTACCATGATAAAGATCAAACTCTGCTTCTTCTTGGGCTTCAAAGCTTGGCGATAAATTGACACAGAAACTACACAGGAGTATAAATCAAGTAATTTCTCACAAAATTTATGATATCTTTGCCTGAATCGACCCCCCCCCCCCCCCAATCTGACTGCATGTATCTTTATTAGTACAAATTTGAAGATGGTGACAGTTGTAGTCTGAGGAACAATTTTGTGAAGTTTTTATCCAATTAAATTATTGTTTGACCTTCATGTTATTTTTTATAATTAATCTTCAGCTCAAATTTTGATACATGTGTGCTTACAAAAAGGCTTGTCTCCAGGGTCTTGCCCTTGTATTTTTTTTTCAACCGATTGACTGCATTTTGAGAGAAAATTAACATAAAAAATTGAGTTTCTACAATTTTATTTGTTTATCAATTTCAACCCACTGCTTTTCACACGCCCCAGAAAAATCTGAGTAACAATGTGATTAATCAAGCAGTCCGACTCAGAACCATGCCCCTATAAGCGATCTATTGATGGATGCCAATATCAATGTTTGTAGGGACTCCCAATTGGCCTACAGACAAAATTCCTAATTAACAAAGGTGCAATTAATATATACATGACAGGTAAATTCATCCATCTGTGACAGCTGGCATGGGGCCAGGAGGTTTATAACCTGAACTGCTGGTGGGGGGGGGGTTGCTAACCTGTTCAAATGTACAATGAGACAATGGATGCTCTAATTGTCAGTTTCCCAATGCCTCTCTAATTGTCAGTTTCCCAATGCCTCTTTGATTGTAAGTTTCCCAATGCCTTTCTGATTGTCAGTTTCCCAATGCCTCTCTAATTGTCAGTTTCCCAATGCCTCTCTGATTGTCAGTTTCCCAATGCCTCTCTGATTGTCAGTTTTCCAATGGTTATTCCCTGCGGATCATTGTCACAAGATATGTTTATCTACTCTGTATCACCTCATCAGAATTAAACAGACACTGAGATACAACAGAAGAGTTGTCACTCTTCCCTGGCAAATTTAGGACATTCTCTCAATACATTTAATTCTGTTCTTTAACAGTTAACATACATTTATTGATTTACATGTTCACACATGACATATATACTAACAAACAGTCCATAGCCAGCTTTCTGTGACTGGGTTTAGAGGGACTGCTAGGACCAAGCAACAAACACATATATACATGTAAATATACATGTATCTGCTTATACATGTAGGTCCATTTTTATGAAAGTCAAACCCTATGCAACTTGCTACCATATGTTACAAAGTGACAATGATGTGTTGTCTGCTTGAGATTACAGTGATTCATCCCCCTATCCCATGGGATAACAAATTGGACATTGTTGGCGGTTTAACAACATGAAAATTGCGAGCCAAGTATCTAAGTGGGTGGTCTTTCAAGGCAGGTGCCCTGTAACTGAAGTGGTCTTTCAAGATGAGACCAGGGCACATATAATATAGCTTCCCTTTAACATGACTGATCAACAGTCTGCAGGCCATGGCCACACCCCAGAACTGCTTGTATATCTAGTTTTCTCACATACCTAATTATAGATACAGGCATTTGTATTTGTGTCTTTTTGCCCAGAACCACTTCCTAGTAGTCAATATCCTATTCCACAGTTCGAACTCTTTACTCTCCATAAGCTAACCTGGACAGCATTTGTAAACTGGTGTAGGACAAAACCTTGTGATCAACTAGTTGAGGACCAGGTTATGACACAATTTCTGATTGGTTAGCACTTAAGAATTTCATTGTGATAGGATATAAAGACCATCCAACAAAATTGCATTTGAGGGACTACTTTCAAAAGTGAAACTATGGCAGTCATGTGCCTACTATGGAATTCCATTCATAAACAAAAGGTCCACGGGCCTAATGCTCTGCTGGCAGTGTGGCTATATTGCACCTGCATCTTCACTTATAAGTTGCAAGTCCTCAAGCATGCAGTTCCTTTGATGGACACTGTTATATGTGCCAAGACATTAATCAGTGAGTCCTTCATTTTATGTCCTCAGTGACCTTGGGACAGAAGATCAAGGTCGCCCATAGTATGTAATACAAGCGGCCCATGGGCCTGGTACTGTGCTGACAATCCTATTGATGTCCAAGCTACACCCTGCCATTACAAAATTACCTCTTTCAACTGTCACGCATGGTGACCTCACAAAAATAGGTCAAGGTCACTCATATTAAATTACATTCTAGCATTGGACATGGATTATTTATCCTAAAAATTTGGCAAGTCTAATCCAATTACGTTTCCCAAATATGAAATCTTATATATTAAAGCACATTTTGGCTCATAATTTTTGTCAAATTATAGGTGGCACCACTAGTATTGTTAGTTACTTAGACTTTGACCTCCCCCACAATCCCATCACATTTGGTTGAGATCCACCACAAATTTAAAGTGGCTAGAGTGTTCACAAGATTTTAACATTTGGCCCCCTATATTACATGATATAGTAGGTGGCACCACCAAAATTGAAAGGAACCTATATTTTTATGCACCCAATAATTCCTGAAAGTTAATTGGGACTAACGTCAACACTTTTAAAGTTATAGCACTCACAAGCCAAAAATTTATGGCTGGACAGAATGACCGATGGAAGGACTTGACTGATGCTATTAGCTCTACGACATTAGGTCAGCAGAGATAAAAAGTAAAAAATTGCATCACCAACTGGTGATCAGGGTGACCCTATGTGTAATGTCAATGCAATTGCACAATAGTTCTTGAGATGATTTTTTTTTTTTTTCAAAAAGTCAATTAAAAAAAAATCATTAAAGATAGAAAAAGTCCATAATGGTTGGGTCATAGTGACACCCAAACTGTAGGTCACCAAGTATACTTTTTGGTACAATGTACACTAGTCACATTTTCATCTGGAGGCTCACTCTCCTTTCCACTGATGTTCCAAGCTGCACCCTACCATCACCAAATCACTTCTTTCAACTTTAAAGGCCTGGGGAGCTAACCAAAAATAGGCCATGGTCACTGACATTATATAACATGTTGGCACTGATCACAATCTATAATCTTATAAAATAATTGGCATGTCCAACTCAGTTACTTTTGAGTTATTGAATTTTGTATCTTTCAACACATTTTGGCTCATATTATCTGTCAGAGAATAAGAGGCACCACTACTGCACTAGTAACATATGCAAATTAGATTTAAACCTCTTCCGTATTCCCAAAAAATTTTGGGAAGATCAACTGAAAATTAAGATTTTGCCCCACAATTTATATAATACTGTTGGTGGCACCACCAATATGGATACAGCATACCAGTGGTGAACATTGTATGGGACTAACTTGAAAACTGCGGACAGTATCATGTCCAGAAGGAAAACTGTGATCGCATATCGAAGCTCGTTGACCTACTGTCAGTAGAGCTAAAAAGCTCTCAGTCATTCTATTTTTCTTATTTATTTCACAATACTGTGACAATTTGATGTAAGCTTAATTACATTAATTATTCAAGTAATTTCTAAATGGTTGATATGTGAACAGAGCATTCAGTATACAGACCAGAACATTTTTAAAAATTAATCATTTTGGGTATATACACCTGGCTGTGAAAAAATTTATGACCTTTCTTTTCTTCTTCTTTATTTTTTCTTGGGGGGGGGGGGAGGTCAGCCTTAACAGGAGTCCTGGACTTGATAAAGTTAATGGTGTGGCTGCTTATGGCAGGGGCCAACGAAACAGTGTCAGAAACAGCCAAGGCTACTGAGTGTAAAGGCTCCATGTATCAAATATTAATGGTTTTATGCGCTGCAATTTGATTTGATTTTGATCTGATTTTATTTGGCAAAATCAACATACAGCAAAATAATATAATACATATATGAAATGATAATACAGAAAACATAAAACAGATGATTGTACAATAATAAAGCGTCATATAAACTAAAATATAAAGTACAAACATAAAACATGATACATGGAACTTATATGGTTGATTTTGCCAGGACAGCCCAAAAAGTCTATACATCAACTTATTTCCATTGGGGTCCTGAATAAATATGTATGAATGTGATGATGAGGTGTATATATAGACATATGTATGAATATGTGTGAATAAATATAATGAATAAAGAAACAGGATTCTCTGTGTGACAGTCTAGTCACTGAGACTTAGTGAGAGATGAATAGAATTTTCATTTTGTTAGAGTCTGGCACTTTGAAAATATTCAATGGAACTTAAATGAATTGACTCTCCTCTTTTTCTTTTGCCTGTTGACCTAAAAGGCAATATTGATCTGACCATGCTTGGATTATGCACAGCTGGCAGCTTGTTACTTGGAAGACCGTCCATGTCCTTATTTTTTACTTTCTGTTGACGTTTCAATATAAAAACTTGAAAAGAATTTCAGAAAACATCCGAAGAGATGAGACTGCGACTGCGTGTCGGAGTGACAACCGTTGCTGAAATTAAACTTTGAAAAATAAAAGCACTGTTCTCAAGGCGCCAGACTGAGTCAGTGAGTGTGAGGTATGACAGCAACAGAAGAATTACAATCATCCCCAGTATTTGTCCACTATCTAAACTCTTGATATGACTCCGTAATATAGTATGGTCAATACATGACGTATGCGACATGTCCGACGTGACAAGTCGGCCTGTGTTGGGCAGGTGCAAGGTGTGTATTTATGCCAACCAGCCTCAGCTCCAGCGGCTGGATTGAGAGACACTTGAACCTCATCAATAGCGATTACAATAAGTATTGCTATAGATTGTTACCTTCTGGTTGTATTTGTATGCGTATTATCTCCGACTGACTTGACACGGCTGGTAAAACATGTAACTACCGAAACTGTGCCCTCTTCTTGTCACTGCCTCTGGATTGTTATCATGGTGCTTGTCGAAACCAAGTAACATAACGGAACCGGAAGTAATTACGCATATCTGGTTACCCAGACTAGTGCACAAGTTTTAATGTATTATTCTTATGTTATAAGTTGTTGTACATCCTGCCGTTGAGAAGACCACTCATGTTTTAAAACTTTTATGATTAACATATGTTTTACACAGAATACATAAAGTTTGGCGGTGAACCCTTATTTGTGAACGCAACAAAAGTCTAACTACTACTTTATCAATTAGATTCCTACGCGGCAGTATGTCTATGTAGTGCGATCATGTGATGATGTGTGGTTTCAAAATGGCTTCATGCAGATCCCATGATTGGTGTGTCACAACAGAGAAGTGAATCGTTCAAAGGCAACGGATTTCTGAAATAATTACTCATGATCAAGTTGCAGATCTAGTGGTATTACACATAGCAGGTAAATTCCAATGTATTTGTGACGTGAACTGTGGCATGACTTGACAACAAAAGACAAAAACAAAAAATGTCTATAGCCTATAGGGGATTACAACTTGTGTGTCTTCAATTTCAAATAGTACAATACAGTGATGGTGATCTGCTGATTGTGTGATTTATCTGTCATCTCACATTTTTCAGGAGTTTTGTTGGATACTCATCTCACAATTGCATGTTTTCTTAACCACATACAAGTGAAATAGTTGTGGCTGATATAAGGTGACAAATTGGAGAAAATTAACCTTACAATTAATCATTGCAGCATTAGAAAGTAGTCCTATGCACCTCAAACACTATACAATAATATTACACCTAAGGTACGAGAACAAAAATTTGTGAGTAAATAATGATTTGTGTTCCCGTTTACAGTGATTATTGGAGTACATTTCATGCTGCTCAATCAGGGAAGTTACAAACATGTTTACTAACAGTGACCCATACTAGGACCAAAAAAGGCCATAACACAAAATTCAAAGAAAGTGAAACTGAAAGTAAACTATTAAACTGAGGACAAAGAAGGGTTCTTTATCTTACAATATTATCAGTTTCATAATACAAGGAGAAAATGCTTTTGTGATAATATGAGTATGATTTTGAGTTGTATAGTACTACGTCAATGCTTTTTCTGCTAAAGAAAATGTTTTGACACCAGGGCATATTTTCTGAGAAAAATGATGCATTTGCCAGAATTAAAGCTACTGAGACAAGGGAAGTATTTGACATAAAGCAAAACAATGTAATACACCTCAACCGAATAAGGTCTCTTCAGTGAACATCAGAGATTTGAAATGCACTGGCCTTTTTTTGTAGTAAAGGGTAACAAATACATAAGGGGCTAGTCAAAATTAATATGAATGGGTGTAACCCAGAAAGGGGAGCGAAGCGCGGCAGCCATGCAGCGCACTTCAATTTGGGTGCTCAATAAAAGAACTTTTACCTTAAATTTAGGGCTCTGCCTCTGCCTTTTTTGTCCGCAATCGTGCAACCCGGTCTGAACGGTGGCACCGCAGTGTGAGAGTCTGAAGCAAATTGTCGTCTGCTGCGCTGCCAATCATTTGTAATTAGTGACGCAATCTTCATAGGCGGAGACTCGCGCTGCTACGTGACGTCACGCTTTATTGTGTGAGGCATGGAAGCACGGACATGCGATAACTCACACAGTGCCAAGTTTGTAATCTATGGTGCATAGAAAATAAATCAATGCATTCAATTTAATTAAGTAATTTGTGCACCCCTGATTTTTGCCACGCAATGCATAGAGAGTTTAAATTTAAACAGTTTATTCCTATTTAATTCAACCAATCGCCATGAACCATGGACGGCGGCCCTGTTTGAGTGACTTTGGCTGCTAACCAATGGGGACCGATTATTATCTGATTCTGCTGAAGAAAGCCAGTTTACCCATTGGCTTCCGGTCATGGACAAAAAAATCGAGCCGAACAACATGTCGATCGTGGTGGGTCCCATTGCCGTAGAGGGAGCTTCGCTCCCTATCAACATTCTCACATTGGGACACGGAGTACTAATTCCCAGAATCCCCTACACCCCTTGAAGGATGTACTTTAAAATGCTGACCATTGGAAGGAAAATGCAAAGCTGTACTGTTCAGTCACTTACTCAGACCCCCCCCCCCCCCCCCGACTTGCTGATGTAATGGTTATACAGCCTCTTAAGTACATGTATTACTGGAAATATGGAGGTTTTCAACATTTTTCAATAAGCAAAAACACTCAATATTTGCAAGAATTTTAGAAAACCTACAGATGCACTATAAATATGGAAGTTTTCAACATGAATCAGAAAGCAAAACACTCAACATTTTCAAGTATTTTAGAAAACTCACAGTTGCACATTAGATATGGAAGTTTTCAACATTTTTAAGTACATGTATGCAAAAAATAAACATTTATAAGCATTTACAAAACCTATGGTTGTACTATAAATATGGAAGTTTTCAATGTGTTTCAGTAAGCTAGAAATGTCAACATTTTTAGGTATTTAAAAAAAAATATGCAGTTACCTTGTCACCCCCCCCCCCCCATGTATTGTGTGTACATCCATGAAAATGTTGAATTCTTTGTGCTCATGTATGCACACTTCCTTATTAAAGGTAAACTTCTTGACCATGTAACTCTTGGATTCACAGTTAGAAATAATAAGGTTTCATTTAATATCATAGTAGTAAAGAGGTTTAATGTTTTGAGTTGAATAGCGAGTGACACTTGTATTTTTCACGCCATGATCACCTGTTTTGTGTGAACGTTGAAACACAGCATAAAAATTAACAGGTCGCATTGGATTAATAATCAACTGATTATATGTCTGCTTAAGGCATCCAATAAGCAAACACTAACATGCTATTCAACTTATCCATGGAAAATGAAGTAAAAAGTTAATGAAATATTGACGAAATATGCAAAGTGGATCATAGTCGGGTTTGTAATGCAATGGGATGCTGCTTGTACATGGCTTGGCCAAGACCTCTACTTGTCACTTGCGAAACAGCTGAAAGATGGCACCAGGCATTTCTAAAGTTATGTATGTGGGTCAAAGTATGAAAGTCTTGTGACCACTGTTGCAGCCTTATTATATAGATCATCATGAAACCCAGTGGCACCACCTACAGTACCATGTAATATATGGATCAAAACGTAAAAGTCTTGTGACCAGTCCAGCAGCGTTATTTTTAACGCAGCTGACATGTCAGTCAGCTGAGGTTATATGAGGGGCCGTCATCATCCAGCATCAACAATTGACTTCGTTTCCAAAACCATGGGGCAGATTCACTTCACACTTGGTGGGAATGTACCTTTGGTTGGAGTCTGTCAAGTTTGTTAAATGGTCAGGCTCCAGTGATTTTGGATTTTTTATGAATTTTTTTGTTCTTTTTGGGGGCAAATGTTAAAAAAATTCTCTGAAACCGCTCACCCAATTCTTTTGACAGCACGCAAGAACGCTCCTACATGTAGGAACTCCTAATTCTTAATTTGTTTACCAAGTGTTGCTGCAATCTTTTTCCATTTTTTATGTTTTTTTTTTTTGTTTTTTTGTTTTTTCATTATTTTTTACTTATTCTCCAGAACCATCACTCAGATTAAGCTGAAACTAAATGGATATGTTCCTTGTGAAAGGGTCAAACAAAGTTGTTTACTATGTGGCACTGATATGGATTCCTGATTTTTAACAATTTTTTCAATTCGGGTACTACCGGTAAGTGTACCTTTCCTATTTATTACTATGTACATGTAAGTCAATGGATATTCTGATACTTATTTACCTTTTTGACTTCATCTCCAAAACTGTTTGTCCGTTTCACTTCAAACTTGGTGGCAGCGTACCTAGATGTATCTCTACCATGTTTCTTCAACTTGCCATCTTCAGCGATTTTTGGATTAAGCAGGGCCAGTTAAGTGGAAATGCATTATATGTCAAGAAACTTTTTGAGCTACATGTATGACTTTGATATTGTACAGGATGAAAGTTCTCTATAAGGGCAACATTATCTTTGAAGATGGGTGACCTTGACATAGTTCCAAAGGTCACAGAGCTATGATTTTGTGACCAGGCTTGAGTCAGCTGAGCAAGGGCTGTTCACACAGCCTTGTTTTATGGATTTTCATGATATTTATTGAGAGTGTATAAGAGGTTAAAATCTGGGTTGCATATGATACTACTGGTGCAAGCTGTACTTTGACAGAAATTAAGAGTTAAAATGTCTTGAAAGGAGTTTAAATTCCGTACCTAAAAAATAATTGAATTACGTGTAGACGTGCCAAATTGATAGGATGTATAGATCATGTCCAGTGCTTATATGTTACATAATATCAGTGACCTGGACCTATTTTTGTAGGTCCCCAGGCCTGTAAAGTTAGGAGATGCGATTTTCTAATGCCAATATGTCGCTTGGACATCGATGGCAAAGAGAATTGAGCCTTGAGTACCTTGTCATACAACTCTACTTGGTGACCTACTTATTGACCTTTTTTTCCAAGGTCATTTAAAAAGATTAATAAAAATATTTAATTCAATATCTTTGATAAAGAATAAGGCAAATGATACCAAATGTACCACACATGTGCACCATACATGAAAATTTGATATTGCATGATATGGATAACCTTGATTAATTTCTCAAGATCATCAAGGGAGTGCTTTTTAGAAATTTTGTTTTTGTTGGTCATCAGATTGTATGTCAGCAGAGTATTATGCCCACAGGTCTCTTGTTTGTGATGGTGGCTGCTTCTCCTTACCTAACATTTGGTAAAGGCAGTCGATGTGAATTTGAAGTAAAAGTGTGAAGCAATAGCAAACAAGTAATAACATACCTTTTTGCTTATAATGGCAAGACTTTGTGAAAATTAATATATACAGTGGTACCTGTTGTATGTGACCACCCAGTCTGCCGAGAAAAAGTGGCCACACACAGCAGGTGACCTGTCACCACAGGTAAATTTTACAAAGAAATTGACTCATGTCCAAGCCCAGTGACCACAAAAAGCAATGCGGCTGCTCTCGGCAGTGGTTGCATACAGCAGGTACCACTGTACATGAATTAGTATATGTTCTAATAAAAAAACCTGCAATATTTAACTTGTGTGTTGTTTCTTGGAGGTTCTAGGAGAGGACACTGTTGTGGTGTCGAGCCTCTGCCACACATAGGCCAGCATGTCACGTGGAGACTTTGGATATGGCTCAACAAGGACAGCATACAGTGATGAGCCATCTGGGAGACTTGGACCTTACTCAGACGAGCCATTTGGAGGTGGGGGATACCAAGGAGGTTAGTAGAAACTGAGTGTGTACAGACCTCAGGGGTTTTATAGCATGATGACACACATCAGGCTACAGCAAACTGCTCCATTCAGTGTTCTGGGTTGTTACATACACTGTATTTTAATATTGAGGTCATTACAATGAACTTGGCTATTCTATTCAAAACTGATTCCCAGCACAAGAAGGCTGTCAACATGTACTGTACAAGGCTGGAAAACCCCCAAAGTGCAGAATTGCATCATGCAATAAAGGGAAAAATGTTGCTTACCACAGTTGACATTACCTCCAATGGCATGACTATGTTAGTTCAGTCAAGAATAAAAAGACATCCTTAATGACAGGCCATTGTTATATTATTCCCTAACCCTACAGTACTTTTGTGATGGCAGATGCACTAGAAGTAATCCTGTGTATGTGGGCTGGTTGTAACCTGAAGGCAACATGAGAATCAGTCTGCAATTCCAAGATGTAACATGTTCTCAGAATAGTTGCTGTTTTATCACACAAAGAGCTATCTACCTTCAAACAAGAATTTCAAGGCCATAGTAAGAACAAACAAATCCCAAGTGAGTTGGCAGAGGTTTGTTGAGTATAATCATGGGAGAAGAAAACCAGATCGAGAAACGAGGTGGGCGGTTGAAATGGAGAATGATATTTACCACCGCTGTCTAGCATACAATTCTTTGTCAGGCTTTGCACCTTGCTTATAACTGAACAAACACTGTGCTTGCCACTTCATGGCTCACTTTGGTGAATCTCAAAAGTGTTCAAGCCACTTCGTCTATCAATGCTAGCTAAAATTCCCCCAGATCCAATTTTAGAACCACATTATTGGCACATTCTTAATTTTCTGATACAAGTCAGCAAAATGAAACAATTTCTAATTTAATTTTCTCAAGTATAACTGCTTGTGACCATAAATGCGACTTTGCACATTGTTAATTCAACATCTCAACTGTTTAAAACACCGTCTTTAGAAAATCCAAGTTAATCAGAAAGTCTATTTAATCGAGTTAAAAAATCATGAAATTATCTTATCTTCTCCCACCATGCTGCAATCAAGAAAAAAGCAAATTGGCCATAAAATTGGTTCCACTTCCTTGATTTGAGCAATTCAAACACCAACTTGATGCACGCCATCTTTCCTGTTCAACTTTATTCTCAATTCAAAGTTTCAGTTGCACCTCCTATTGTTTTCATAGCCCCCAATCAGAAGAGCAGTGGTCTGACATGTGTCATCTGTCGGTGAAAAGACCAGGACACAGGCAGATGCCCAGAGCAACCACCAATAAATACATGTATCGCTGGATGAAAGGACAAATTAAAGCATATTGGCGAAGCCTCGTGCTTTTGAAGTTTAATGGAGGAACAGTAGGGTCTGACCAATATACGATGGCTTTGTTTCTCCATCAAGTTTTCTTGCTCGATGGTATAACAATGGGGCCACATATTCTGTGTTCTTCTTGTGTGCAGGCAGAGTGTCAACGGATAGTGATTACAAGTCATATCAGGCATGGAGAGGTATATATGTATAAGGGAATTAAGACAAATGCAAGGTAGTGACTGCACTACGTAGTTGCACTGCTGAATTAATACGCCTCGTCCATTCTTAACATAAATTACATACATGTACTTGTAAACATAAACAAACAGTCCAGTGAACAGTGCATGTTTGTATTTCAAGTAATCTAACCTATTTTACCAGCAGTTGGCATTTTTTCTTTTCAATCTGCGAAAGGGTTGTCGTCTCTTTCTAAAACTAGACCAACACATGCATGCTCTGATTGGCTGATTTGAATAAAAGCATATCAGGATTTGTGTTTGCAGGTCATCAGGTCAAACAGGCAGCAGGCCATAATTCAGATATTAAGGCAATGAAGACTGACAAGGTACATGTGGCAAACATGCTCATGTACAGTACCTTCTTCTTCTTCCATAAAATGACCACCTTCAACATAGTAAAGATTCTGTCGTGGTTGCATATGCTGTTAGTTGTGGGATAAGTTAGTTAGGAAGCATGGATATCATGAACTTAGAGGCAGGTTTAGTAGTTAGTGGTAAGTGGTTATCGTGTGTGTAATGTTGCGTTTAGATTGTTTTGGACACTAGAGCCTTGAAGGACTCCAGTGATGCGGCAGCAGGAATATCGGGTGGGAGGGCATTCGAGTCCCAAATTGTCCTGGGAAAAAAGGAGAATTTGCGGTAATCTGCACAGCAGTGGGGAATTTGAAAACTGTGGCTATGGGAGTGGCGGGTAGGGCGGATTATGGGACAAGGTATAGGGCGGGGGGAATGGCTACCAGGTGGTGGTGTATTTTGTACAGAATTGTGATCCTGCTGTCCAAGCGCCTTGCCTGCAGGGTCCGCCATTGTAAATTTACCAGCATGTCACTCATGCTGGAGCGGTTATGGTACCTGTTGGTAACATACCAGGCCGCTCTATGTTTAATATGCTAAGTAATATGTGTAATAGTGTACGGGTCCCAGACTGTGGAGGCATATTCGGTAAGGGTTCGAACGAGGGAAAAATAAGCATTTTCTTTAATTTTGTTGAGTTTATTTTTAAGTTTCTGCGGAGGAATCCTAGAGTTCTATTGGCTTTATTCGTGATATTGTTGATGTGTTGGTCCCAGCGGAGGTCTTTTTGGATGGTGACTCCTAAATATTTTGTGCTGTCTACATGTTTTAGGGTTTGGTTGTGGAGGTGGTACTGGAAAACAAGTGGGTTTTTATTCCTGGTGACAGAGAGGACATTGCACTTTTCTGGATGAAATTCCATCTGCCAATCGCTCTCCCATTTTTCAAGTTTTTGGAGATCCTGCTGTAAACATTGTGCATCTCTCAGTGTTTCTAGGACTGTATGCTTCATCAATTTTTCATTGTAGGCTATCATTTTACTCTTCTTTCGCAAGTAACTAATTAGCATTAAATTGGTCATCTCAGCATTTCAAGTGGTTTCCCAGCATTGCATACATGTACACTGGCTAAAACGGTGACCAAAGCTTGGAAACATTGAAGTCCAATATTATTGACTCTCTTGGGCCTCAGTGTTTGCCAGTGTTAGCCCATGTTTGCCAGTGTTAGCCCATGTTTGCCAGTGTTAGCCCATGTTTGCCAGTGTTAGCCCATGTTTGCCAGTGATAGCCCATGTTTGCCAGTGTTAGCCCATGTTTGCCAGTGTTAGCCCATGTTTGCCAGCGTTTGGAGACTTCTAATGCTGGCAAATGCTAACTAATGGTGGCTAATGCGCTACACTGTTCTTTACTTACAAACAGATTGAAGTACATGCAAAATGTGAATTCAGCTGGGTTGGAATGGAAACTTCTTTTGCAAGCCTGTCAAGGTGGTCATATACTTGCAATGTTATGAAATCTTGACAATACAGTGAAACCTGTTTTGAGGAACCACCTGAAGCACTGAAATGATCAATCTAATGCCAAGACCAGTTGCTGGTGTATACATGTTATGATAATGACACCTCAGTTATTGATCTATTTAAGTTAAAATGGAAAGCGGGGTCCAGACTCAATCTTTCTACTGGTGGCTTTTTTTTAGCTCAGCTGAATTGTGAGTCAGCTAAGCTTGTGTTATGACAAGCCATCTGTCGTCCGTCCATCTGTCCAGGAGTGAAATTTGTTTCTTCGCATTGTTATTAGAAGATGAATATTGATGCTTTGGTAACTCTGGAATCTCTTTGCTGTCATTGTTGGGTTTGATATTTATAATTATATGTGTCATGTTTTTCTACATAAGTGTATCATAGGAGAGACGCTCGTCTGTCTGTCATCCACAAAACCGTCAGTCAGATTCACTTCAAACTTGTGGGTATGTGTCTTGGGTGGGCCTCTACCAAGTTTTTTAAATGGCCACGCTCCATTGATTTTTGGACTTTTTATGATTTTTTTTGTTCTTTTTTGGGGGCAAATCTTAAAAAATCTTCTTCTCCGAAACCGCTCAGCCAATTGCTTTGATATCGCACAGAGACACCCCCAGGGACTCTTAGTTCTAAATTTGTTTACCAGGTGTCACTGCAATTTTTTTCAATTTTTTTATGATTTTTTGTGTGTTTTTGGTATTTTTTGACTTCTTCTCCAGAATCGTAACTCAAATTGAGCTGAAACTAGGTGGATATGTTCCTTGTGGAAGGGTCAGACAAAATGTTTCGCTAGGTGGCACTGCTGTGGATTCCTGATTTTAAATGATTTTTTCAAGTCGGGTACTTATCAGTCAATTCACCTTTCCTTTTGATTACTATGTAAGTCAATGGGCATTCTAATGGTAATTCACATTTTCAACCTCTTCTCCAAAAACGTTATCCAGATTGGTTACTATGCAAGTCCATGGGCATTCTAATGCGTTTTAATGGTAATTCACATTTTGGATTCTCTGAACAGACTGTTTGTCAGATTCAGTTCAAACTTGGTGGCAATGTACCTTGGATAGGTTTCTACCAAGTTTCTTCAAATGGTCACACTCCAGTGATTTTCGGATTATTTATGATTTTTGTCAAAAATCTTTAAAAAAAGTTATTATAGGAAAGGGTAACATGGGAACTTCTTGCAATGGTTATAACTTAAGTAATTTTGGCCAGATTTGTGCCAAACTTGGTAGGGATGTACCTTTTGTAAGTGTCTACCTGTTTTGTGCCAATGGTCATGCTCCAGTAATGTTTGGACCTTGACCTTCTTCCCAAGGTCAAAGGACAACTGATATGAAATTTACTGGTCACTTGATAATTTCAGATCTGTTTTGAGGTAGAACCTTGATGTTGCACATGTTAATGTTTCTCTATGAAGGCCATGCTTAGACAGTACATGAGTGACCTTGACCTCATATCTGGGGTCACAGTGCCATATACATGAATTTTACTCTTCACTATAACTTGAGAACTACTTGAACTGGGACCTTGATGTTGCACATGTTAGTGTTCTTCTATACAGGTCTGACTTACTCAGAACATGGGTGACCTTGATCCTATCCCAAGGTCACAGAGCTGCAAGTGGGATGAATGTCTAGGTCAGCTGAGCATGGGCTGTTCACAAAGCCCTCTTGTTTTAAAATTATATTTTTGTGAGTGAGAATGCTATTGAAATGATTTCATATCATGCCTGTTATAACTGAAGTGTAATTCTTATTGCTCCACCAAAAATCCATGGAGATACAGCAGTAAAACTATTTTGACAGTTTTACTTTCAGGTGAACATGGTGAAAAGTACTGCAGGACTAAGTTATGATTAAAGAACATGCTATCTTGTCTTTATAAGGTGCTTGCCCTTGCATACTGAGTACATGTACCAAACAAATATAGCATACAGGATGTTTAAGTCAATCATTGTTTCAAGATGTAGAGGAATTGTTTTAATTTTAGCCCTCGGTAGGGGTCGTAGAGGCCAAGAAAGACGCCCTGGTAAGTTTATGTGCATGCATGGTGTTTGCAATAGCCTGTAGGTAGAATAATGGTAGACCTCATCCATAGTCTATTAAAATAAGTTACTAATACTGCTGCTGGTTTTTTTGCGGGCCACATCAACTTCTGCTGTCAATAAAACATGGGGAGGAGTGCTGACTTGGGCTTTAGTAGACTGTATCTATCTATCTATCTATCTATCTATCTATCTATCTATCTATCTATCTATCTATCTGTCTGTCTGTCTATCTGTCTGTCTGTCTGTCTGTCTGTCTGTCTGTCTGTCTGTCTGTCTGTCTGTCTGTCTGTCTGTCTGTCTGTCTGTCTGTCTGTCTGTCTGTCTTTCTCTCTCTCTTTCACTCATCCTTGCTTGCTTGCTTTGTTTTTCTTTCTTTTGTTCTCCCTTTCTTTCTCACTCTCTTCACCTTCAATCCTTTCTATCTGATTGTCTATGTCGCTTTTTTTAGAACATGTCATCCACCAACAAAAATATTAATCTTAATTGGAGGTTACTTAAACAAACTTTTAGAGACAAGTCAAATTCTTTCATGTGTGTCACAATTTGTCCATTTATAAACTTAAATCATGTGATTATAACTGATGCACATTAATATGTTGGTTAAAGTAACCATGTAACAAACAAATTAATATGCAGTGGTCATCTGCTGCAGGCACTAATTCCTTATTTTGTCATTTGCTGTGCTCCTGGTGCATACCATCACCCCATATTCTTGGAGTCCATAAAACAGTCACAGTAATTATAATATTGACATAATATTAATATATAATACACCTCTCTTTGATTTTTTTTTGTCCTAATACCTTCTTTAACAGTTTGTGTGATATTTACTAATTGGGTGAAGTAAGGTCAATAAGATTATGTGTAGTTTATTTTATAGTAATGAGAAAACACGAAGAGCTTTGTGTTGGAGGGGGCA
Organism: Hermodice carunculata; assembly: GCA_964020975.1. Taxonomy (NCBI): domain Eukaryota; kingdom Metazoa; phylum Annelida; class Polychaeta; order Eunicida; family Amphinomidae; genus Hermodice; species Hermodice carunculata. The sequence continues at coordinate 137,504,211 of OZ026612.1, read as the reverse complement.
GATCTTCTGCAAATGTCTTGTCTGCTTGGCTGAGTCTTTTATGCTGTTTGCAATGATTTTTTGCCCTGGCAGCTTATTAGTCAGCTGGGAATATGCATGGGTCTGTGTCTCATGTACAACTTCATAAAAACAATTGCCACATCGTCTTCAAACTTGGTTGAAATACATTGGATGGGTCTCAGCAGAGCTTGTCCAACTCAACATGCTCTAGTGGTTGTTATGCCTGTATGTAATGCAGACATTCTAGTCTCTCTCTCTCTCTCTCTCTCTCTCTCTCTCTCTCTCTCTCTCTCTCTCTCTCTCCTCTCTCTCTCTCTCTCTCTCTCTCTCTCTCTCTCTCTCTCTCTCTCTCTCCTCTCTCTCTCTCTCTCTCTCCTCTCTCTCTCTCTCTCTCTTCTCTCTCTCTCTCTCTCTCTGCTGGAAAAAAAGGAAATTTTGAGAATGCATTTTTCTTAGTTACTTAATTCCCACAGGCCACTTTGATGCATGAAGTTAAGTATTTTGGGGAACAAATTGAAAATGATTTTAGTGAGGACTGATACTTGGTCCTCTACCTGTATACTGTACATGGAGGACTTTGACCCAATTCCTAACATCACTTGGCTAATTTTGTGAATTTCAAGAACTACAGAACCAGCTGAGCATAGACCTTGATACATGTATTAAACGTGATGGTGATCCTTCATAAGGATTGGATTGAGAGTGAACATGAGGGGCCTTAAAATAATTCCCAAGGTTATAGGGCTACTTAAGTAATTGCATGCAAGGTTAGCCACAGAATCGTCATGATTTTTTTTTTTGGGGGGGGGGGGTGGGGGTGGTGGGGGGGGGAGTGGTTTGTCATTTATAATAATAATAATAATAAAAATAATAATAATAATAATAATAAAGCCCTTCAATTTCAGCACTACACTAAAACATCAGCTGAAAAACAGTTTCATTGTTGCATGTGTCTACACTGTGTGTTCAGTGTCATTGTTATGAATAGTGTGCAGGCTGGAGTTAGACACAGGTATAATACCTGTACATGTATGTTGTAACTTAAAATATGTAGTGCAGAGAGTGGGTCAAGCTTCTTGTACAGTTTGTAAGGCTTGAGTGATATTAAGTGGACATTATGAAACACCATATCCAAACTCTTCGGCTGTCTCCATTTGTTCGCTTGATCATGATTTCCTCCTTCAGGATGTGTGAGTAGGACAGTTTTAATAGGCATTGAGCCAAATTTTATATACATAATTTACATGATTATAGACATTCACATGGACATGTTGGACAGTGTTCAAATCATACAAGTACATGTATGGGTACAATAGAACACACATATTTGTGATACATGTACATGTAGATGAATAGAAAAATAGATGATGATTCTTTTTATTTTGGCATTAGTATAATTATGATTTGTCCTGCAGTCAGCTGGTATGGCTGAGTGTCTACACATGTGTGCATACAAAGACACCAAATTTTGATGTTGTGATAATGGTATTTCTTTTGATCAATCCTTATTGTAAGCAACCAGTCAGTGATGATATCTAGAGGCAAAGAATGCATTTGTGTCAGTCTGTTCCATGTATGTCCATTGCACATTAAGGTGATTAATTTCAGCCTGCCACAGAGGTGTGAGTGCTGTCTTACTCTTCTGCCTGACGCCACTTTCTTGTCTGTAAACTGCATGTCTTGGTGTAAATGCTTTTTGGGAATTGGAGGGTGCAGTTATGGTCTGGCAAAGTGTTCTGTGCATGCCCCATGACTGCCAAACCTTGCTACAGTTTCTGTCCATAATTACCAAATTATTCAAAGTTTGATGAAGTCATCATGAGTTACATTGTTATGTACCAGCAAGTTACATTGTTACATATTTGTACATTGTTGTGCTTAAGTTCCATTGTTTTGTTTTGTATAAGTTACATTGTCACATGTTTGTACATTGTTACATATTTATACATTATTTTGTGTAAGTTCCATTGCTACAATGTATGTACATGTATAAGTTGTCACATTTCTGTACATTGTTACCTATAAGTTGGTACACAGTAACTGTTACACTTTGTAACTGCTCTATGACTGCAGAATACATGTAGGATGTCACTTTTGGGAGTTAAATGCCATGTTCTTCTGTCACCAGAGAGACATTGTGGGTATCAATCATTTACTTGTTACTTGTGACCTGTGGTCACTTGTGATTGGGGGGGGGGGGGTAAAAGATTATTTTTCAGTTTCATACCAACCAATATTACAAGCTTCAGCCACTTAACATAGAAATGTGCAGAGGTAAAATATGAACCAAATGGGGATGACAATGCAGGGTTGTCTGTAGTGGAACCCATCACCTCATGAATGCCATATGCTTTATGCATTACTCTTGAAGCAACATACATGTGTCTGAATATATGCTATTGTTATGGAAAAGCAAGGTTTCACTTAAAGTATAGAAAGGTACTTACTGTTCCTGTCTACACAACATATATATGCATCATGTTTTCTCAGGTGTGTCTGCATTATGTTTCAGGGTATAGTGTGGCTAATGAACTCAGTGACAAGATAGGCAGTAATATATTCCAGATCAACAATAATGGTAAGTCAGGGTGTCACTGCCTCCTGTTCTTGGCAAACACTGTGTCTGTACTATATCATTGTATAAACACATAGTTGTATAGCAGGAACTTAACATTACCAGTCTCAATAAAACATAGCTGTTCCCACGCATGCATGCATGCTTAGTGATACAAAAATACATACAGACACATCACAATGTTTGTGATGAGACAAGGAATAACGAGAAATCTTGTCTCAGGTTTGTGTTACAGAGCCAGATGACCATAACTTTCAACCCTAAAAAATGTTGATTTTCTACATCCAACATTTTCAGTTCCCCTGTTGAACTTCAACCTACCACCAGGTGTCACTTTGCATTTTAACCCTTTCTTCCCATCAACCCCTTGATGTAATCCTCATTCAGTCAGCTGGAACGGATATGTACAGATGCAACCATGGACCTCAGTGAGACCGAATTAGCACAGCTGAATATTATCGCCCAAAATCCCAGATGCATGATAAAAAATCCTTGTCAAAGCATTTTGGTCATATTTTATGAGATTGAGGGGTGGAGGAGAGTAAAAATTTACCATCATTTTGGACATAGATGAAAATGTTGACAATTATAGACAGCCCGTAAAGGATAATGAATAAAACCTTAGCTGGAGTAAGTATTTCATTTCGTTTCGTTTCTTTTCGCTTCGTTTCATTTCGTTTTACTTTATTTGATTTTATTCATGAAGTAGCTCAATATTTTGGTACTGTTTCTGCCAACAGCTACTACACTGGACAGAGCATTGAAGCAACTGGGGACAAACCGGGACAGCACACAACTTCGACAGAGAGTGTAAGTTGTCAAACCTTTCACCCTACAGAACTTATTCTTGTTTTTGTTGCTTTACCCCCCCCCCCTTTTTTTTTGGTGGTGTTGGTGGTGGGGTGGGCGGGGGGTCTTGTTTGTGGCATAGAGCTATCAGTGTACATGTAACTGTGGACTACCTCAATGCTTGAACATGATATACAGTGTAAGTGTACAGTGGTCCCTGTCTTGAGAGGTCACTCCAATGAAAGGCCACCTGGCTTGAAACATCTCTATTGGCAGATCCCACATGCTATCATTTCCATGTCATTGTACCTTAAATGAGAGGCCACTTTTGGGCCTCCCTTTTGGGGTGGCCTCTGAAGACAGGGACTACTGTAAATACTTTCGTATGTGGCTTGTTCTTCACACTCAATCATAAGGAAGCGTACAATGTAATATGATTATTTGTTTAACTGTTGTGGAGAATTGAAGTTTCTGAAAAAGTAAAAGATGTGAATGTTGTAATATGTAATCTACATTTGCTGTTGCCATAATGATATATTTTACAACATTTGTTGGGAATTTGTTACATTTTGTCTGTATGCTTTTATATTTTCAGACATAATACAGAGCAGAATACAAACCAAGTGATAGCAGAAACTGCACATTTTTTCAAACAATACTCACAGTCGTGTCGTGGAGCAGACAGGGTGAGTTGGATGTACATATAACTAATGTCTGGCTGCAGTCAATGCTGTAACAATAAGTCATGATGGTATCATGGTACAGAAAGTATGGTGGCTCCAATTAGTCATCCATTACAGGTGTCATGACAAAAAACATGTATTTAATAGCAAGTGACACATGCCAACAGAGGTCCAGTCAAACAAAAATACTGAGAAATTTTCAAAGCAGCAAGATATAAAATAATTTTTAAAAAAGTTGAATTTGGTAAATAAGACTGTTTCAGTGGCTGTAATGAGATCAATATTCTGTATATTTGTGGGCCCATGTAGTTCTTTTTATCATGTACATTGCTGGTCTGTCATATGGTGGAGCTATGCTTTCTTTCTTCGTTTTTCTTTTTTTTTTTTTTGGGGGGGGGGCAATTGCAGGTCATGTATTTGTACAAATATGCAGCACATTGTTTGAAACATCTACCCGCTCATGCCAGCCCTTTGTACATGTCTGTCTAGGTAGACATTTTACACCATATAGTATCACATCAAATATTGTACATATAGGTTTTTTTAAAAACATCACACAGTTGTAACAGCTGCCGTCAATAAGGTACCAACATTCTAAAAAAGATTGTACTGTTATAACAACTGCAGTGGTATGACACCAACATACAAAGTATAATTTGAGGCCACTTTCGATAGGTCATGATAGTAATCCATGTTTCATTACACATGATATCAGCAGTGAAGGTAACTTGCAGCCTGTGATCACATTGACAGGATATCAGTATGGCTGCATGCATCATGCACCGTCATCAAATGTTTCAATAATTTTTTTTTCTTTTTGTTTGATTTCAGGTGCAAAAGTTACAATTTGAAAGGTTAAAGAATGAATTCCGGGAGACAGCACAGCGGTATAATTCATTGCAGAAGGTGAGTTGTATTTATTCTTTTGTGTATCGTGTGGGACCTCCTATTGGATTAAAACACTGTTATTTTATAACCTGTTCTTTTGGCTCACCTGGGATCAATGGTGAACGCTGTGGCGATCTGTTGTGATAACTTTGAGAAACAGAGTTACAATGACACTGTGCTTAGTTATCTTAGACAGAATACAGTTAGGAATTGAATGTCCTTTCAAGTGTGTTCATCAGTGGGTGATTGCAACTTGATGATAGGCATTTTTAACAAAGTTACCTTTGCAACACTATGTAAAAATGTCTGTTGTCAAGTGGAAATCAAACAACACTGAATCCAGTTGAAAGGATAATATTGAATTTTTATGTCTACATTAAAGAAGCACACAGGCTTCCTTATTTAATATTAATGTCATAACGGTTTATTGTGATGCAAATAAGTTGAGCATGCTATGTTGGGGGGGGGGGGGGCATTGGTAGGGCACAGAATTTAGGTCTGCCAGCACAAGCCAAACTAGTCCTAATGTCATGTGTGTTGCACTGGAAGGTAGCTATGATTGAACATACATACATACATGTAGTCAACTGAATTCATGGAAAAATGAACACCCATACTTTTCCTGGTCTTCTATGCTAAAAAAGCACCAAATGTAAACATATGACATACATATGTAATATGCAGATACACTGAGCACTGAATGTAAGGTTTGCTGGTATTGTAAGCCTAATGATACATAGTGCTACACATAATTGTACAGTATTCAATTAATTGGATTAGATCATCAGTGGCACGGACATGATGGATGTGGCACTTCCTTGTAGGATCACCTGACATGGAATTTAGTGTTTGACTTGCTCACCAGATGGCATACTGTAGCATTCAACAACATTGGCTGACTTTTAGCAGTTACACTTGTCAGCAAATTATATGATTGTGTCAAACTGGTACCTGTATAAACAGAATGAGGTGGCATTAGTACTGTGACTGTACCCTTTGTTGCCTGGTCACTTGAACCTGTGCAGTGGTGGCCTTTGGTATTTGGAGAATGAGCTCATTTTACAAAGACAGAAATTCGATTTCTGTCATTTTTTTTTTTAAACAAGTTACTATGGTATAATTTTTGTCAGAAAGAAGGTTAAAACAAAACAAAAAACCAGGTGTAAAGGGAAGGCCAGAGCAAGCAGCAGGCGGCCATCTTGACAAAATCTGGTCATTGTCCCACATACAGGTGCACAGTATACAGTGACCCCCCTCTTTTAAGGTCCCTTCACCATAGGCCACCCCTCTTGAAAGGCCAACTTTCTTGTGCAGAAAGTATGGTATTTCCATCATATTCTCCCCTTCAAGAGAGGCCATCCCTCTTATAGGGCCACTTTTTGGCTGCATTTAGGGTGGCCTTATAACTCACTGTACTTACCACATTTCCATTATTCACGAAGTTCTGATCAGTTTGCAGGTATGATGGGACATAGGTCAACTTCCACATTAGTGATAACAACATAACTAAAAATGATAAGTTATATTGTCAGTGTTGAAAATTATGTCAAACTGCAACAAGAAGTTCAGCTTATTTTACAGGTGTAAAACTTGATTCCATCATTGCATGTGACATGTTGGGAATATTTTGTGATCATTTTCAATTTTTTCAAAACAGTGAAATGAAGCAGTTGTGTGTTGAGGGTCATAAGATGCACATGTAGGAACCTGGTATGTAAATTAACCCTTTCCCCTTTAAAGAGGCCAAAAACCAGCTCAAGGGCATTTTTTCTCTCTTTTTTGTTATGAATACATATGTACAGTTTATGTAGTAAGATTGATGTGAAGTACAGAACACTGCTATAGTCAATTAGGGTGCAAATAAGGTTCCCCCCTGCTGCCCAGAGGTCAAGTGTTACAAGGTTTGTGATTAATTTCAATTGTAACAAAAACAATTGAATCAGAATTATAGATGAGAAATATCAACTTGAAGACAACATACCTGAGGTCAACAGATTTCCCACCAAGAAAAACTGTTGACTCAATCTCAAACTAAGTCTGAATTCAAGTGGGAAAAGGTTAATTTCTGGAGAACTTACAGTGTACATTGGGGAGGTTCACACTTGCAGCCAAATTGAGAGTAGTAGAGCATGAGATGTTTCATTGGTTTGTTTCTCTGTTTCCACTTTGTACACCAGGAACTGGCACAGAAGGTGAAGTCCACATCTCCTGTATCCCAAGGGCCACACCCACAGGAGCTCATCAGCTGGACTGTAAGTAGTGCTAACAAATATAGATTAGAGTGTTGCCATTTCAAACACTCATACAGTCTGCACTACACGGGCCTCGTCCACCTCCCATTTTCACTTGAATAATTCCACTCCAAAATCTCTCTGCTAATAGGAGGAATTCATAAGTCACTGCGGACATGTTCTTGCTACCTATGTCGCCAGGCAACAGAACTATGCCTCCACCATGATGAGGGCACTTTCATCAATTTTGTCACGGGAAGATCTGAAAATTATACTTTTTATACTACAGGAATGAAAAATTCTTAATATTTGAAGTAGCCATTTATGTTTTGAACCACATGAATGACTTTTCTTAGACTTGTGCTTTCTCAGACTGCTATTTTTAGTACAAAGCGTGTTTTGCCCTACTAAATACATAAATCTGCCCTCCTCTCTGTTAAGTTCCTTGTGACAGGATAGAGGGCAGCACTTAACCACAGTTACTTATGAATACCTCTTATTAGGATCTAAAATATGGAACATCCCCCAGCATATCCAAGATGTGTGTTCCTTGTACAGTTTTAGTAAGGGCTGCATTGAACATATTTTTAACCATATATGTCCAACCTAAATCTGATCCTTTAAGGTCAACCTTGAAAATGTGTGCTACCTTTAATACTAGGGTGTATGATTTTTGGTTTTTTTGTTTTTTTTGATTTTTTTTTTTTTTTTTTTTTTTTTGCTCAAGGGTTTTCTGTTTTTCTTTGTACAGTTTTAGGTTTTAGTAAGGGCTGCATTGAACATATTTTTAACCCTATATGTCCAGTCTAAATCTGATCCTTGAAGGTCAACCATGAAAATGTGTGCTACCTTGGAGTCTAGGGTGTGATTTTTTTTTGTTTTTTTTTTGTTTTTTTTTTGTTTTTGGTCCAAGGGTTTTCTGTTTTTCACTCTCCATCGTTTGGCTATTTACTTGTTTTCATCAACAGCCTCTTTTTTTTTTTTTTGACCTGACTTGGAAAACTTGCATTTGACTGCCACCCCATGAATTGATAACTTCCAGCAGCATGGAACCTCACTTCCGGCTTCAATTTATGCCCAGAAAACCCTTGTATGAAGTCAGAACAACATAGATGCAGCCAGTCAATCTTTTCAGGGTCTTTTCTCATGAATTAGAAAGAAGAGAGCACTTAACTAAGGGGGCAGTGGAAAAGCACGAACAACAAGGTGTCCATATTGACTCATGCATGTTTTGCGGCCGCCATCATGCTTTTTCCCATGGAAACAGGAGTTCCTGTGAGAATTTCAAATCACAAGATTAATAACAGCAACACCATTGATAAACATTATCATGCATGTAAATAAGTCAATGAGGCTAGTTTTAGGCATAAATTTTACCATTGTAATGAAAGAATGTACCAGATTTCTACATTATTTGTTCTTTCATTTGATTTTTATTCCATTTACATGTGCTTTGGAAATTTGACCGCATTCTGTTAAATTCCAGAGAAAAATAACTTTTCCATCTTTTGTGATTCATTCTACAATTCCATCAGTTTTTCTGCAAAAACTGAAAGTCATCAGCCCTATAATACCTAGTAGTTAATCTCGTCAAATGGAAAATGTGAATATTGATATTATCTTAACAAATTTCTGAATGTGTCATTTATGGAGGTCTGCATCACTGTATCTGTATGTATCTATCATTGTTTTATTGTTCATGGCATTGGTACCTCAGTGGTTGTAAACTTAATATTGATTACTAGTAAACTTGTCCAACTAGTTTGTGGGTAAGTGTGTAAGGCTTGCATTAAGAAGCAGTTCACTGGTGATCACGCATGTCCATGTGGAAGTTGAGAGTTACATAATTATTTATAGGACAAAACCCAAGATCAGTGATGAGCGTTTCCAATTTTATCCAGGATATTCATGTTGTTGTTGTGGAGTAGCAACTTTAAAAATGTGCCTTTTTGCCTAATAAGTGGGAATGGTATACCAGTATATATGTAATGTTGTCAGTCATTGTCTTCACCTGAAGCCACTTGATGCTGGATCCTGGTTGATGTACACCTACAGTGGTCACCTAGTTAACCCTTTCCTGGTTAGAATAAAACCGAATCAGTGACTTTCCCCGGTGTGTGTTTGGTGGCGGGGACAGCTGATAACCTGGGGCTTGCCTTCATGGTGGCCATTATCTACAAAACTCAGCAAAAATGTTCTTATTAATACAAAATTTAACTAAGAAACATAACATAGAAGCACATTACAATTGACATTCAGGCGCTTTTGGACAATTTGAGCATGGAAGGGTTAATTGCGATCCACTTTTTTCCTGTTAGGATGAAGATGAGACGAGACACAGTGACCGGGCACGCCTGCTGCAGGAAGAGGAGCAACAAAGGCAGCAATTACAGGCACAGGAAGTGGTCATTGAGACCGACGTGGCTCTCATACAGGAGCGTGAAGAACAGATACGGCAGTTAGAGGTCAGAATTGCACATATGTAAACACACAATGTCCTAAAGGTTACAGCAACAACAATAACGCATAAAACTATTTGAAAATTAAGCTGTTGTCAGGGCAGGTTATGGCATCCACGCTACAGTTTACTAGTGATATGTAACCTCTGTCATTTCCATCCACTGCAGGGTGATTGTACATTGATGATTTCCATATGTAACCTCTGTCAGTTCCCTCCACTGCAAGGTGATGGTACAATGATCATTTTTCACATATATACACAACTTTTGAAAGCCTTGGTGCCGCCAGTGGCAGAGCCCGAAACTTCAAATGTGGGGCGAGGGTTGTCAATGGTATCCGCCAATTGCATGGCCAGCAATGCTGAGCACAATTATCAGTGTGGAGTCAAGTCGACCGATTTATGTGGGAAAATGGGAATTATTCGTATTATTCTTGCAGTTATGTGCCCCTTGTAAGTTTACCTTAATGTCGGTAAAATTGTAGAAGATATAGAAGACATTTTGGGCTAGGTGACTGGTGCCGAAGGTTGCTGGTTTGAGACCCATCTGTTCCATGGTCACAAAACATATAAAGTGAAGTAGTTATGGAATTTGTTTGCATTCGTGTGGGATGTTTGTTTATATGCGGTCATAGCAAGCAGCAATTGCCCATACTTCACTGCTTCATTTTGGCCCAAGTTTTGGATGGCATGTCTTCTAACTTGCTGAATCCATTGAAGTATTGAATGGCTTCATGGTCAGAGTGTTTCCAATAAAGGAAGCATCAGCAATGCTGAAAGCTACTGTAACTGCTACAATATATTTTTGAGATAAAGTTGACGATGGATTCGCTTGACACACACAATCATGCTGAAAGCTACTGTAAGTGTTACAATATATTTTTGAGATAAAGTTGACGATGGATTCGCTTGACACGCACAATCAGCTGACGGAAGGGGCCAATAGCAAAAAGGTCACGCAACAGGTCTTCAGGGATTATTGCTTGCAGTGAGGGACAGCACAATGCTTGTTACTTTCCTTCTGTAATTGGAATGGAGATTATTTTTAATGTTGATCAATCAATAAGAATAACAAAAATCACCAAAATGCTATGTCTGTCATTATAAGAAAAGCCATCAAGTGTTGCCGCTGTCAAGACTATGCGGTCATTTAGCCATTTATCAATGTAGCGAGGCCTATGAAACTAGATGGATAGAAACTTTGTAAATATAAGCGCTGCAGTTGCGATTTTGCTCACAAGTACCCAGGTTTCTTTTTATCTGACCTTCAGAATTAAGATGCCAGTGCAAGTAATTAATTCTTTCACCGTGAATTTAATCATACACTCAATCAGTATGAACGCTGACATGAGCTACAACAGCAATGTCTATTCAATGTGTTGTACCACTGTCATCGTCTAACAAGCAAACGCCTCTCCCAAAATGCACCAAATTACTGCTAATTGCACTTTTTTCCAGACAAAATAATCTCAAAGATATAATCGATTGATATTCATTGTCACTCTATTCAAACAAAAAGGTAGTACATGCCAGATTTATAGTTGTTGCAGCATCTTTTTTGCATCCCCATTCACGGGTTACAGGCATAGACTTGCATCAGACTTTCATGTGAGCGAGAAGGCGCCGCCCCATTCATTTAGTACGACAGTGTGACCGACAGGTGGAGCTATGCTTCAAAAGTTGTGGATAGCCTCTATCATTTCTATCCACTGCAGGGTGATTGCATGGTGATGATTTCCCATGCCCTAAACACCTCCTCTAAGGGTACCCATCCAACAGCCACTTAGGGTGGGTCTTACTCTCCTTTCTCCTGCCAAGGTGTGACAGTGGGGTGTCACACTGAAGGACACGTCATAGAGTGCCCATCAATCCAGTCTAATTACCGTGAATTCACTTAGTTTTGCATTGTTCTCGTTTCCGCTTATTTCGCTGATGCTTCAAAACTGTGAAATTCAGAACACAGTGAAAAAATGTTTTAGCATGGCATTGATTGGAAGTAAAACTAAAATAGTGAATTTAAAGTCTCAGTGAAAGGTCCAAAATGCAAAAACCATGAAAATAGATGCCCTTGAAAATAACTGTATTCACAGTAGTAATACCTTGTCACTAAGACAACACTTACATATAGGCCAACTGATTGCAAACACAGTGAAATTAAATGTATTCACAGTATTTTCAGATGGGGGTGATGATACAGTTGCCTGCAGCGGAGGTCATCACATTATGCATGTATAACGTTTGTCTTTTTATCCACTGCAGGGTGATATTTTAGATATAAATGAGATCTTCAGGGATTTGGCTACTCTTGTCCATGAACAGGGAGAAACAATAAGTAAGTATGTGCCTTAGTTATATTTGTGAAAATCTGACCACTACAACTAATTTCAACAGTACATGTAATGAAAAACAATTTCAATGAGAATAGTAGAGGAAACCTGACAAGATAACATGAGCCAGGCCAACAGCCTTGTATGGGTGGGTTGAGTCCTAATCCACGCCAAGGAAATCAGTTGAGTCAGTCTTAAGTCAAGGGGGAAGGGCAAACAACTGACTGTGATCTTTAAGTAAAAGTTGGTAAGAATGACCATGAAAACATCAGACAGGAGATCAGTCAGCTTGGCAGAGAGTACAAGCATCATATGGACGACCTTGGCTAATATGAGGCATGCATATTAATTTCCCACCATAACTGCATACCTGGTTGTCATAGTAACGGTATAGTCTTGCCTGGTGAAATCCAGGCAGTCCCTGTGTGGGGAAGCAGGAGAATGCTAATATCTTGGAAATAAAGAATACGTAGTACAGGCAGACGGAAATTCATTCTTGTAACTATTTTTGGAAGCACTAAATGACTATGACTGGTATTTGTAAACTTCAATTTCTCTAAACACACTAATTTTATGAGAAAGGAATATCTGGCCCTGTTATTGATAGTGATATGCCTGCATGTCCTCCATGATTCTGGTGCTTTGTGGCAGGAAATTAATATGCAGGTCTCTTATTTCTTAGGGTCATGGAGGGAGTGCATTTGAGGAAATGATTTTTTGGTGATGGTCATCAGATTATTTGTCAGCAGAGCATTAGGCCTGTGGGCTTCTTCTTACATATTTGAATACCATTTTAATATAGTTCGATTGTACATGTACTTCATGAAACAAGCTACACTTACATGTAGTCAATGACCTCCAAGTTTTGCTTTTTTTACATACAGGAAAAAACATTTTAGCATTTAAAATACAATTGTACAGTGTGTAAAGTCATTCTGTTTCTCTCCTGGAGTATGAGTAAATCATGCCATGTCAAGTTTATAATGAGTATATTTGGGGGGGGGGGATGTACGACCATTATGACTTTGGCCTAACGTCAACTAGCAACGTTACCCCTGCCTACTTGAGCAGCAGGACACGGTGATCCTAACTGCCACTGATGAGGATCACTCGATACAAAATCGTTCTGGCTTCCTCTCTGAGTTTTGGTTCCCCGTCACTGGTCTTGCAAGGTATTACATATTATAATGAATATACCTTTTATGTCAACAGGACCACTGGTATTTATTATACTGAGGCTGGTATGGTGTGTATCACCACAGAAAATTAAGAAGGCATCAGTCATACAATCTAATGAAATGATTTCTGTCATGCATGTATTTAAAAAGCTATATATGTCAATGCACACTACTGTAGCCTTGTCCTTGCCCTGCAGACTCTATAGAAGATAATGTGGTAATGGCCCATGACCAAGTAGGTGCTGGCAATGAACAACTGAGCCAGGCTGCCAAATACCAGGTACGTTATCATGGGTACAGAGTTAGATAAGCTTGCTGTTTGCATGAGAGGTCACGGGCAGATGTAATGTGTTGTGACTTTTTATGTATGTATGTATATATATATATACATACATACAATATATATATACAAATACAAGGGAGCAAGGGTCATAACAGGGAGACAGTATATATATATATATATATATATATATATATATATATATATATATATATATATATGTGTGTGTGTGTATTATATTCAGTTTAATATACACATGCATGTAGTTTGTAGCATCTAATATTAATATGTATATAATACATGTAGCTTTCACCATATGATGTTAACACGCATACATAGTTTGCACCATCTAATCTGAATATAAATATACATACATGTATTTGCTGAAACTTGCATATTGTTCCACTATTGTTACCTGTACACACATGTATATTATATATATATTGTATTTGTGTCTTTTTGTCCAGAACCACTTCCTGGGAGTCGTTACCCTATTCCGCAGTCTGAACTCTTTACTCTCCATAAGCTAACCTGTCCCTGTCTAACTTATATACATAGAAGTACTATGGTCCATATTGCACACGTTCCTCAGTAAAATTTTGACATAGGCTGTATTAGCCCAAATAAATTAAAGGGTCTTCAGCCGGTAACTACTCAACATGTTTCGGAGCCTTTTACCCGTACATGTCTCTCTGAGTAGCGGCTCCTTGTCTAAGCTAAATATTCAGCGAAGACAACCCACATAATAATGAATAAATATGAACGTGGCAATTGATGAATTAGCTAAATACGTGAAGTTTTGCTTATAAATGCAGAGCTTCATATGAAAGAAGAATACCTGTCAAACAAACCATAATTACCAAATTTTCATAGTACAGGTTCAGATAAGAACAATTTGACTTACCCCTGTACCAATATATACCCTTTCTAGCTGGACAGCTTATCCTAGTTAAACCATCCACCAATGTTTAACTGAAGTGGAAACAAGCTGGGGCATTATATTCAGTCCCAGTGATTGTAAAATAAACAGTTGCAGCTTGACCACCTGTATAAACCAAGGGAAATCATAGCAAGGACTGCAACAATGTATATCCTGCACCAGAGATGTAAAACAAACTCCATCATGACACCCACTCCTAAAACAACAATTAAGCTCTATTTAACTGCCAACCCTGAGTCAATGTTTCCACTTAACGTGTCAGGTTTGTGACATTTGAGAAAATACTGTCAATTTTGAGTAATTTTTTAATATTGAGTAAACGTGCATTTAGGCATATCAGAAAAGAATGAAAGTCATTCGCATTTATGCCAAAAACATGCTATCAAAACAATTTTTTGTAACAGGATTTTAAGTGCAATTAGGCAAACATGTAACTGTCGTAGGCCGCTTCTTGCTACCGGTAGCCCCTGGGGGTTTACCTAACAGAAAACATGTAAGCCTAAAATGTCTGATAGTGAATATTAAACAGAAAGATGCCAAAAGATAAAGTTAAGTAGCAAAACAGACAAGTCAAAAAACTGTAAATTATTGTGGCCAAACTTTCTAATAATCTTTGGATATTATCAGTAGAATTATAGGGCAAGTCAGAAAAGAATGAATGTCTTTTGTATCTATGTCAAGAGATTGCAATGAAAATATTTCCAGATATCAAGTACAATTAGGCAAGCTTGTAACTGTTGCTACCTGTAGCCCCTGGGGGTTTACCTTACAGAAAACGTAGCTAGCCTAAAATGTCTGAAAGGTGAACATTTAAACATAGTGATGTCAAAATGTAAAATTAAGTAGCAATACAGGCAAGTCTAAAATCTCTAAAATTATTGAAGCCAAACTTTCTAACCATCTCAGGATATTTACAGCAAAATTTGCAGAAATATTTGATCCAAAGTACACCTTTGAATCCTCATGGAATCGAGTGCTGTAAACTTTACTGCTTTCTGTCAAAGTCAGTCAGTTTTTTAGTAGGTACAACAGATACTGTGTTAATCTAAATTTTCATATAATGCTAAATGATAGTGTAAAACCTATCTGGAGCAAAAGCAGCATCACTCTGCATGTTAGACTGTCAGGTATGAAACTGTGTGCCAGGAAGAACAGCCCTCACAATCGTTTATCTTTAAGTATAAAGTTAAACAAGACCTTTACATGAAATATTAATTGTTTGATTGAGCACTGTCTTCTTTTTTTTTCAGAAAAAAGCAAGGAAAAAGCTGTGCTGCATCATCATAGTGGTGGTGGTGGTGGCTGCCATCATTGCCCTCATTATCTTTCTGTCTGTCAAGAAGAAATAGGGCAAGGTTGATACTTGTACCCTCGCCCCCCCCCCCCCCCCCCCACACTCACCCACAGACTAATACCTGTAATCATGACTTTCATCAGTGGTTTTCATTGTCAGATTATATTGATATGTTAGACATCATTCTACATTGATAATTGAAGCAATTTTTTTTTAAGTAATATAACTTTGAGGCAAAGACCTGTTCAGTTGTCATGAGTATGCACATTGGCACAACAGTACAAGTCAATGAAAGTGTAAAAAGCTAGTGAAGCCTTGATTTAGAATTAAGTTATTTGATTGTCTTTAAAGACCCCTTTGGAGAGAGGGGCAATATAAAAAAAGTGTTGACCCATATCTTTTACATGGATTGTGATACAGGCCAAGCCTACATGTATATTAATCACTCTCCATAGCACAGATGATGGCGTACACTTTCCTACATACTTGTTTGGTGGAGGAAACCAAAGGACTTGGAGAAAATTACTTTACACAGTCTTAGTGGTAGGAACTCTTTCCACTTGCTTCCCCAGCCGTGAATCAAACTGCGGCAGAGATGAAAGGCAAGCCTGCTGCAACTCGTTCAACCATTCACCCACAGAGAGGCAATCTTTCATGATCATAATAACGTATGTTCTCAGGGCACTGTGCTCGGTAGTTTTTGTATCATTGTATAAAATTTGTCGCATTAATTGCTTTCTGGCTTTTTGAGGCTGCAGTATTGTCATCCCTGGGGCAAAATTTCTAACCAAGATTCCCTGGATTGATCTTGTCTTGGCCAAAGAGCCCCAAAGCAGCAGGTTTAGGGTGCCATCTGCTTCAATGTGTTTTACTGGAAACTGCTTGATAACACAGAGCATTCTGAATGACAATTGTAGACAAGATCTGACCACATGCCAGATAACAGCTTTCTGGTTGGAAGCCACACCATGCCAGAGACACCTGTGGAGTCCATCTCAGGCAAGGACAAAGGTGTGTTTTCATTACAGAATTCAATGCACATGATGCAACGGCCCCAGGATTACTCGACATATGAAAGGCTTTGTTTTCATGTGTTAACTCATTCCATACCAGTCACTGATTTTCCCGTATATTTACCTAGATTTAAGACGACAATTGCATATTTAAATTCTTCATGAAAAGAGCTTTCATTCAAGTACCAACTTACCTATAGTCTTAAGTCAGTGATTCTGGCACTGCCTGGCAAGACATGCTGCAGCTGCCGCAAGGGCAGGTGCAGCATGACTTGCCAGGCAGTGCCAGAACCACTGACCAAGGCCTGTGACCATAGTATGGAATGAGTTAAATCATTGTGGAGGGCAAAAGCTGATGTTTTGAATTTTAATGAACAAAGTGCTGAATGTTACATTATGTGCATCTGTGGATGTCCTTTTTGCTTGTACTACATACAGGATTTGTTGTGGTGAATTTATGTTATGAAGGGCAATAATTGGGAGTACTGTGCATGAGATTTTGTTGATTTTTTTTCTTGCATGAATGTAAATACTTGCAGCAGTTTAAAGGATGGTTGTTTAAAATACCAAGGAAATAATGGCTAAATATGGTTTATGTGCCTTAAATTAATTCTTTGTTGCTAGACATATTTGGCTGAAATGTACTTTTCCTTTTGATTGTTTGTTGTATGCCAGGTCCCAGGATGGTGAGCACAATCTGTTTGCATGGATGTGTTGAAGTAGCAAATCAAAGAGAAACCTTGAAGCACCAGGTTATGTAAAGTTGACAGTCAGTGTCCAAAATTAAACTTTAAAAACTTCATAGCTGTGACAGTAGCCATAGAATGGCCCAAATCATGGAGGGAAAAAACAAAACAAAACCGACGAATTCTTCTGTTTATCATTTCAAAGACTTGTACTACCCATTGATTAGTTTTCACTGTGCTTGCTATATGCACACATGAAGACAACATTACAACAGAATCTATCTCATCCATATAGAAACTGTCTAAATGTATATACAATGTAAATTTGTCAATTATGTATATGCATAGTTAATTACTAATTCTGTGCAGCTTCTCCACTCAAAATGCAGAGTCTTTTAAGCAGGTAACGTGTAGTTAATGGGCATAGATTTCATATATACAGTGTGTTTGCTTAAATTGACATGACATATTTATAAAAGTGTAACTAGTAACTCTTTCAGTGCCTATTTTGGACTGCAGAAAGCTGTTGACCTGGACTGTTATATTCTATGTCATTTTAGGCATGCTGTTACTCAAATGAAAAGTGTTTTTAAAAGGAATATGAATGTAGCACCCTTATAATGTAGAGCAAATCGTGTTAAGTAGTTTGACTGAAGTCACAGCTGGCTCTGACAGAGCTAGAACAATGGCATTATGAAGTGGTGTGTAGAATTGCTATTGAACTCCTGGGGCTATCTCTGCTCTCCATTTCTTTGGTCTGTGTATGGAAGTGGCAATTTAACTCATTCCATACTAGTCCTTGATCTTTCTGTATATTTACCTAGATTTAAGGTGACAATTGCATATTTAAATTCTTCATGAAAAGAGATTTCATTCAAGTACCAACATGCCTATAGTCTTAGGTCAGTGGTTCTGGCACTGCCTGGCAAGTCATGCTGCAGCTGCAGCATGACTTGCCAGGCAGTGCCAGAACCACTGACCAAAGCCTGTGACCGTAGTATGGAATGAGTTAAATGTATGAAGCTTTGTTAAGAACACAATGGCTGTATTGAAAAATTGCCAGGAGCTTTGCATACAGGAGACTCTTCAGTCCATAACTCTTACATTGTAGGGACTTTCCATGCACTAGACTCTTCAGAGCTTAACTCCTATTTCTATGGACTTTCCATGCAGGAGAATCATCAGCGCATAATTTCCTTTTTATAGACACTTTGACAGCATCTGAAAAGAACATTCTTTTTGTAACAGGCTATAGATTAATATTGCTGTGGGTACCTTGATGTGTTAGCGTATCAAATGTGTACTGTCACAGACCATATAAGTTATGCATCATGCAAGAAATGTATTGGCAATAAAAAGTCATTTTCAATTTAGAAAGTTGAAATATAATATCGCACTTTTAACTCATTCCATACCAGTCCCTCACATTTTACGTATATTTACCAAGATTTAAGACAACAATTGCACATTTAAATTCTTCATGAAAAGAGCTTTCGTTCAAGTACCAACATGCCTATAGTCTTAAGTCAGTGCTTCTGGCACTGCCTGGCAAGTCATGCTGCAGCTGTCGCAAGGGCAGGTGCAGCATGACTTGCCAGGCAGTGCCAGAACCATTGACCAAGGCCTGTGACCACTGTATGGAATGTGAATTATTTTAGAAGAACGGTTTTAATGCTTTTGTCAAATAAAAATCCCAAGTTAGGTCTAAATAAGTGATAAATTTTGTACAACGTGTCATGGAAGAATTTGATTGTGACTTGAATGATGAGAATTGTATGTGGGAGATACTTTATTGTAAGAGGTGAGATTTGTATGTAGGAGATACTGTATTGTAAGAGGTGTGTTGATTTAATGTTAGCAAATTTAATCTTTTATAAATCTTGACTGAATTGATTACCGGGAGGATATTGTAAGTAAAGGAACTGTATCAATTATAAATGTACCATGTAGATGGACTTTGTCTTCAGTCTGTCTTGGATTTGAAATTTAATAAAACAGAAACAAACAAAAAAATAAAGGTGTCTAGATGACATGTATAACAAGTGTTGAATGAATTATTTCATGTAATTCAACTTTTTAGCTCAGCTGACTTGTCAGTCAGCTGAGGTTATAGGGTGGTCATCTGTCTGGCCATCTGTTGCCCCATTCATCTGTCCACATGTCACATTTTCACTTCTCCAAAAGTTTTAGCCAGATCCACTTGGATATAGGCCTACCCTGAGTAAATCGATCAAAATGCATTCTCTTCATGAACAGATGCACCTTGAAATAAAAGTGAAGGGAGTGTCTGCAAGAACTTTTTTTTTTCGCAGTTGTCGGATACCCAACTTTTCAATTTAAAATGGTTTGTGAAGATCCAACTTGATGTGTCAAAACACCTACAGTATGGTATAATGATGTCCATGGATCTGAACTCTTAATGTTAACATTGTGCTCACATGGTAGGGCAGTACTTTGGGAAAGCCCAAAGGTCGGTCGGGTTTGTAGGAAAGCAGAATACACTGTCAAGGGCGGCGGGTGGTGGTGAGGTAGAGGTGGCAGGAGTTGGAGATGGAAGAACTTTGTACCATAAATAACATTCCGGCAAGAAGGATTAATATAGGGCCACGCCCTGCTTCCTAATTGTATTTCTTCAGAAATAAAATACGTTTAAACCAACATTCCTGATACCCTACCTGAATGACAGCCACTTTAAAATTACTATAGATGTATCTTTACGTGCAACAGATAATTAAAATTGACAGGGGGTGCTTTGTTTGGTGAAGGGCAGTTAGGCAGAAAGATCACAGTCATAAAATATAAGTAACTGAACATAAATAATGCCAATAAAAGGTTATGTGACACAAAAATCAAAGATGCGAGGTCACATGTTAATGTGGCCCAAAACTGAGATTGTGTCAATCCTTGCATATCGAATTACAGTAGACCAGTTCATAGGACTCTGGTTTATTCGGTTTACTTCGGGGAGCGCACCCTGCTTTGTTTACATTTTGTGCTCGACCAATCTGGCTGGATGACACGTGGAAGGATCAGAAAATAAAACACATGGTGTGTGTTGGATTTAATGGAAAAACAAACTGTCAGCAAACTAAAAATGCATGTTTCACCGATGATGTGACATTTCAGGTGAAAGATTTCCACTGTTCAACACAAGCCATGCTGTAATCACTAGCGTTAGCCTTGGCATCGGTTGTAAACATGAAGGCGTAGGCCGGACTCGGCCCCTTGCTGATTGGACAGTCGGGCCAACAGTGGGATGCATAATTAATTAACGTCCGGAAAAGTTTAGTTCAACTCGGTATGAACAGGTCTAATGAAATTTTAGTTCATAGCAAACTGGGAACAGGATTATAATCACAGACCTTGTATGTGCTAATATTGAAAACAACAGAAACGTATCTCCTCCAAAAGCTTACGTCATATACTTTGGTTTGTTCACCTCTGGGGCTACAATTAAGGCAGTGCCAGGCCAGGCTGAGAGAGTGTGCACCAACCATATCAATGATGTAGTCCTACCCGGCTTCTCAGTGTGGCCAGTCACTTGTTCACCTCCAAATCTGCTAAGCCTTTGGAAGTGACAAAGTTTTGATGCCCAGGCCGCCTTACACAAGAACAATAATTGATATTTTGCGAGCACAAGTGTCTAGTGAGGTTTTTAGACAAAAGAAAACACAAGTCTTATTTTTCCATCAGTTTTCAATAAAGATTGCAACAGCCATGGGCTGATACCACCAAGAAAAAAGTGCATGCATGCAGTCGTGCCTTTTTACAAAGACGGTTGAGTGCATTTCAAATTATGCAAATAAGGGACATTTAAAATTTTAAATCTTGAATATTTTCAAAAGTATTATAGATTAACATTCCATTCTACCTTCTATTTATAGGTTTGTGATGAAAGCGCATGCAGTGAACCACAAAAATGCAAAATTTTAATTTATACTAACTAGAGGTACTTGAACAGTTTAAATGTTGAATATCTTCAAATTATTAAAGGTAGAGGTGTCATTCCAATTTCAGTTTATAGGTTTGTGCTGTAGTTGCATCCAATGAATCAAAAGCAAAAGTTGTGGTTTTTAAATTTATGTAACTTTTAGAGGCACACAGGCAGATTTGCTTTGTAGCAAATCGTCTTTTTTCTGCACCAACGGGACATAAAAATAAGCTGCGTCGTTTATGAAGGCACGTTTCAAGCGAAATATTTAAGATCATGTCAGATGAGTAAAGATTGCGTGTCTGTGCAGTTCAGTATGTATTGCACTGATGTTACATGAATATTACGTGGTCTGTGAATTATTTAAATATAGCGTTTGCTTCTCCAACAGGTCCCAGAGATCTGCAATTTACTTCCTAAAATCTGGTATGCCCACGTAAATAGTATCAACATTGTCATATGATACTGTTTATTTGATAGTTTGTTTTTATTCCCCTGCACCACCGGTACATAAAAAATAAGTTGTGTCTGAAGGCACGTGTCAAGGTGGAAGAGATACATATTCAGGATCATGTCAGGAAAGTAAAGAGTGCACTTCTGGGTAGTGGAAGAAAACCTTTATCTCGTTCGTGCGGGATAATCTGTGATACGTATGAGATAGTAATTCGACTTACGGGATACTTAAAAGATTATCCTATGCCAATTCAGTATCCATCCATGTATGGATCCCCCGAGAGCCTGTATCCTCCCTACCCGATGAACTATCTGTGTATCCTAAATTGCAGTATCCTCAATGTGGGTCCACAAGAAAAACTTACCGTTAAAAGTAAATGCGTCTCATATTGATAAGCATTTTAGCAACAGTAGCCATTGTTGGTCTTGTTACGGCCGGCTTTATATGTGCCTTGCTGTCGGGGCAGCAAAGAAGCATTCTCATCGGTCAGGCGCGGATCCAGAATGGGTGCGGTAGGTGCACCCGCATCTCGCACCCCCCCCCCCCCCCACACACACACACATACAAAGTGAAACATATTTTCTTTGTAACTCTGCAAACATCACTAATTAATGTACATGAAAAACATAATTGCCAGTTAAATAGTAGCCGGAGTCTGGTTTTAATCCAACAGTGAGTCCCAGACCTGTCAATTCTTCCGATTTTTGACTTGTCGCCCGGCTTGGGCATATGAAGGAAAAGTACAAAAATACATAAATCTGTCTAACGTATACTGTAAACTGCGAAGGATGCAGACCATTTTCATTGGCCATGTGGCTGCGCATACATAGTTCATATGAATCAGAATGTTTAATGACTGCTCTGCTACAAAAGTACAGCAATCTGCATGTCGAAAGGGACAAAGCAGACATATGCAAACACTGATAGAACATCAACAACAGTATCAGAAGATCAGATTTCAACATTAGTCCCAGATGCTTATGTTCCCGAACATTTCCAATACTTTTACCTTGAAGTTCAAATATTAACCTTTTATGGCGTGTGGTAAGTCGTTTCCTTCTGACAATAATTTCTAGTGTTGTGTGATTTGAATGTCAGGAGACACTCCCGGGACCATTCAGAAGTCAGTAAATATGATGTGTATAATAGAGAAAAATGATGGAACTTGATAATGCCATGTATCAGTGAATCATATATTAACCTGATATCTCAGGGTGTTTGTAGGCCTACAATTATTTGTCTGTTCAAAATTGCATTATTTTGTCCCCAGAATGTGTCAGATTTCACCATTTTGCATGCTCAACTTAAAAAATACGGAGGGGGAGGCGGGGGACAGGTGAAGCTTCGCGCCCGTCAGGCCCTTGCAACCAGCTCGCTCTGTGCAGGTTTTCAGCTGTAAAATTTCTGGATGCGCCTCTAATTCAAGTGATGCGGCAATGCTCGGGCATATATGCCCTATGTTTTCGGTTGAACTGAAAGGTTCAAGTCCGATCGTGGCCGGAGCTTTACCTGTTTCATAGCCATATGGATTGGACCTCAATAAATTGACCCTTGACCTTTGACAGTGCTGTCCAGCTGAAAATCTGTGTAGCAAAATTTTCTTTACTTGTAGCATTTTTTCCACTTATTTACATAAGAAACACTTATTTTTAAGAAAGTTTGTAGCAATTTGAAAAGCTTTGTAGCAAAATTTTGCTACAATGCTCCAGTTGGACAGCATTGTTTGACAGTAGGTCAATGTTATTAACAATATACTTCAACAAACCTTTAACGTTACGAATTGTTTTTACATTAGAAATTCTATGATAATGCCATGTATTAGTAAATTATATTTTCAACCTCTCATATCTCAGTGTGTTTGTAAAATTATTTGTCTGTTCAAAATTGCATTATTTTGTCCCCAGAATATGTCAAATTAAACATTGTGCACGCTCATTTTAAAAAAATACGGGGGGGGGGGTATGTTCTCGAACCCTTCTTGTGAAGCTTCGCGCCCCTCAGGCGCTCGCAACCAGCTCGTTTTGCACAGGTTTTTCAGCACCCCTGCTGTAAAATTTCTGGATCCGCCCTTGGTTTTACTACAATCCAATAAACTGTTATGAATCATCCCTTCAAGATGGCCGGAAATGTGATCAATCCAAATATTGAACTGTGGTTTACTGCTGTGGTTATGTTATGTGAAATTGTTGACTTGTAGCCAAAATTTGCGTGTGGGAATTCTGAAGGCAGTGCTGCCACTTCCTAATTACAAACAAAAATATCCAATTTAACTTTAAAAAGTATAATTTTTCAGAAAAAAGTATAAAAAAAGTATAGATCTGAAGCAACTCACGGGTATTGCAGCAAAATTATACTGTAACAAGAGAGCTGTGTGAGCCGCCCATGCTCAGCTGACCTAGAGATTCATCACACTTGTGGCTCTGTAAACTTTGGATAGAATCAAGGTCACCCATGTGCTGAGTAAGTCTGAGCTACATCCATGGAAGAACACTAACATGTGTAACACCAAAGTCCCAGTTCAAGTACTTCCCAAGTTATAGCACTGAAGAGTAAAATAAATGTGTGTTGCACTGTGACCTCAGAAATGAGATCAAGGTCACTCATGTACTGTCTAAGCGTGACCTTCATAGAGAAAATTAACATGTGCAACATCAAAGTCCTAGCTTACTCAAAATAGATCTTAAGTTATCAAGTGAACAGTAAATTTCATATCAGTTGTCCAGTGACATCGGGTCACTGATGTACTGAGTGTGGCCATCAAAGAGGGTATCCGATGACCCTGTAAAACATGAAAGTAGACCAAATAGTTCTCAAGTTATCATCTGAAGAGTTATATAAACTTAAGTGACCCTGTGACCTTGACAATGAAGTCAAAGTCACCCATGTACTGTGTAACCCCTGCTGCCATGCCTTCAAGTCTTCCTATGCAATTTTGAATCAATTGGCCAAGTGATTTTGGAGAAGATTTTTTTTTAACATTTGGCCAAAAAATGGAACCAAAAACTCGTAAAAAAAAAATCCAAAAATCACTGGAGCACGACCATTGAACAAACTTAGCAGAGACCCACCCAGGGCACATCCCAACCGAGTTTGAAGTGAATCTGATGAGTGGTTTTGGAGAAAAAGTAAAAAATGTGAATTACCATTGCAATCCCCATTCACTGACATAGTAATCAACAACGCTGTATGCATTAACCGACAAGTACCCGCATTGAAACATTCATTAAAAATCAAGGATTCATAGTGTGAAGTTCTCACATAAAGACTGTCGCTTTGAAAACTTGACAAGTTCATTAATTCCACGGTCCATATACAATGTATCAATTACAATTCCTGTTCGTTCCCAAGGCACAATATTGCCTGGGTGACAAAACTCACAGCCAGCCTCTCTTGACCACATAACTTCAACAAAGCAGAATTTTACTACCACTACTTAGTAATCTAATAGATATAAAATGTACATGTATATAAAATAGACTTAACATGCTTCACACATGTTTGTTACGTGCATGATTTGCATATAATTTGGAAATGTTCATTGGCCGGAAGTTCTGACGCTGACCTTCCCCTTGTACCTTGGCTTTTGATTGCTGCATCATTTAGGCCCTCTTTTTTCCGGTCAAGATTGCTGTGCCAGACTCTAGGATAGACAACACTTTCACTGATCTTTCAAATGATGACACTGTGCTCTTACCTGCGATCACATTATTATTAAATAACAGCGGACTTGGCCTGATGAAACTCAAAGATACACACAGATGGCCCAAGCATAAGCAGTCAGTTCTAAATGTCACAATGCATAAGATTTTATACTTGTTCTTGGACACCTCAAATCACTGTAAAGATTATAAATCACTGGGAAATTAAAAAGAATTTTTTTTAAATCTTTACAATAGCATCACCACATTGTGAACACCTTTGTTTGGCCGTTCTAAAAGGAACATTTCCACCAAGTCCCAGCATAATCTGAGTGACGGTTTTGCAGAAGTCGAAAATAGCAAAAACACATTTTTTTACATAAAAAAATATTTTTAAAATCACAGCGCCACCTGTTGAACAAATTGAGGTCTAAGGGTCTCCAGAAGTCCCCCTCACTAATTTCGAAGCAATTGGCCACGCAGTTTTGGAGAAGATTTTTTAAAGATTTGCCCCCCCCCCCCAAAAAAAAAAAACAAACAAACAAACAAACAAACAAAACAAAAAAGTTCATAAAAAATCCAAAAATGAAGGGACCATCACCATTTGTACAAACTTGGTAGGGACCCAGGTACATTCCCACCAAGTTTGAGGTAAATCTGACCAGTGACTTTGGAAAAGAAGTCAAAAATATGAATTGTGGACACCGACAGATGGACGATCGATGCCTAACCACCACATAGGCTCAGCTGACTGACAAGTCAGCTGAGCTAACAATCACCCATAGTTGCTTGTAATGAACAAAGAACAGACTTCCATGCTAAGCTGTACCACTTAAAGTGCATTTTTGGCTGCCTGTGTCTGATGGGAACCAGGACCTTGGCTATGCATCAGGTATCTCGATCTGTACCATGGTCCAGATCCTCATGATGACTGACACCAAAACATGCAAGGTTTCTGTTAACCCCAAATGGGAATATATTACCCTTTCATATCATGAAATACCCCCTCAGCAAAATTTAAAGGGTCCAAACTTCCTATATTTTCTTTGTTAACTTTGCAATGGATAGCAAAAAATTTGACTCTCTTTCAGGTTGGGACCCTTTGAAAAAATCCCGAACAGAAACACTGACATGGATCCATGGTTGTCACTCAGTAGGAAGATGGTTCATCATTCTTGTTAACCAGTCACTCAGAGAGGCTGTGAGAATGCTTAAAACACTACCCTTAACATCTAACTGAATTCCAATCAAAAGGTCAAAAAATTTGTCCAAAAAAGTATAAAAAAGGTATTTCAAAGAAAAAAAGTATAAATAAAGTATAAAAAAAGGTAAAACAGTGAAAATAAAGCATCATACTTTTAGAAAAAAAAGTATAGAGTGGCAGCACTGTGAGGATCTGAAGAGACTAACGTGATGGATATATATATATATATATATATATATATATATATATATACATATACATATACATACATATACATATACATATACATATACATATACATATACATATACATATATATATATATATATATATATATATATATATATATATATATATATATATATATATATATATATATGTATATTGGCCTGAAATTAAACTGTTTGTCCTTGTCCTTCCGGAAAAAAGGGACCAAGGCACAGGGCATAAACGGTCGACGCGTCTTCCGGGTGCTGATCTCAAGTATATCACTGAGCACCGTTTGCCAGCGGGTCAAGCTTTTCACTTGATTAAACATTCCTGCAAAAGGGGGAACCAGGGCAATTTGCCAGGTGCTACATTCTAGACAAAACAAACGCTCGAAATCGTCTTACGTACGCGCAATTGGTGAACGATAGCTTTCTTTTGTTAAACTTTGCTTTGTACCGCACGTGCGTCCACCTAGTGCCCGTCGTGGTTTTGTCAAAGCGGACACAATCAAGCCACGAAGATGGAACAGCACACACCTGTCAGTGGATTCGGATGGTGTGGGCGCATGCATGCGTTGTTCATTTTGTGTTGCACAAGTTTTAATGAAGTTTTCATGGTAATGTACACAACATGAACGTAATTATATAAATATTTCGTTTCTGCAGGAAAAGTTATCGTAGAAGACCGGAGTACGCTTTGAAACTGGAAAATCACAGGTCTTTCCAAGTTTCCGAAATGGGACACACGACTGCGCCACGCTGACAGCAAGCGAGGGTGAAGGAGGCTGAGCTGGTGGGCACCCTGCGGAAAGTTGGGAGGTTTGACATTCAGGAGAGTATATTTTATCTGCCATTATGTTTCCCAACCAACGCACTTTATTATACCAGTGATATTTAAGAGATATCATGTTGCAAAATTTTCGTGTTTGGGGAGCATTTTTCTTCCCCGTTTTTTTTTTATTCCTAATCTTACAAAGTGAAAGTCCGACTATCGTCGAGACACAATTCATGACTGCAATTTTGTGACATGCTTTTAAAATTCAATTTATTTTCTCCTGTTTGAATCGATCTATCCAGTAGCATGTAGAAGAGTGCATTATGGTATTTTTGAAAAAAAAAATTCTGCACACATGAGCAGGAATAACAGAAACCGTTCTTTTTGGAGTGTAAATTATACAAGAACCAGAAATGAGAACGCATGACCACTAATTGCATGTAGGCATCTGGCCATTTGAGTGTTCAAACTAGGAGGCAATGTGTACGGAAGTATATTCTACAGTTTGGGGGATGTCAGGCCACTGACGATACATATCGTAAACCACGTTTTTTATGGGCTACAATATGCGTTTCATATAACTTTATGATGACCAGGTGGCTTTTTGTAGGCCTACCTGGGAGAAGTAACACATAGGAGGTAGTAAGGACAACTCTGCAATTCCTCACAAAATAAAGGCCTAAACCCAAAAGCAACAGATCCTTTTATCCCAGTTTATAATAAATTGCTTTTGTGTTGCAGGTTTTGAACTTACTGGTTCTTGGTGCCAAGGAGCTTTCCCAGCCTACATCAAGAAACTTGGTCGTTTCATTGGGATTAATGTTGTTAATACAGTAAGTTAAAATCAATTCAAGATTTGGATAATGAATACTATAGCCAAGGTTCAACCGATAAGCACACGACTCACGAGGAATTATCATAGGCTACTATGCGTTTCGTATAACTTTATGGTGACCAGGTGGCTTTTTGTACCTGGAAGAAGTAACACATAGGATTAGGAGGTAGTAAGGACAACTCTGCAATTCCTCACAAAATATAGGCCTAAACCCAAAAGCAACGGATCATTTCATTTTAGTTCATAAGTTGCTTTTGTGTTGCAGGCTGTAGTTTGTGTGTACGAGTTTTGAACTTGCTGCCAATACTGGTTCTTGGTGCCTAGAAGCTTTCCCAGCTCACATCAAGAAACTTGGTCATTTCATTGGGAATAATGTCAATACAGTGAGTTACAATCTATTCAAGATTTGGATAATGAATACTATAGGTTCAACCGATAAACACACGAGGAATTATCATAGTGTCAAAGAGCTTTCCCAGCCTACATCAAGAAACTTAGTCATTTCATTGGGAATAATGTTAATACAGTAGGCCTAAGTTACAATCTATTCACGATTAGGATAATGAATACTAAAGGTTCAACCGACAAGCACACGAGGGATCATCATAGACAACTATGCATTTTGTATAACTTTATGGTGACCAGGTGGCTTTTTGTACCTGGGAGAAGTAACACATAGGATTAGGAGGTAGTAAGGACAACTCTGCAATTCCTCACAAAATAGAGGCGTAAACACAAAAGCAACAGATAATTTCCTTCTAGTTCATAAATTGCTTTTGTGTTGCAGGCTATAGTTTGTGTGTGTGAGTTTTGAACTTACTAGTTCTTGGTGTCAAGGAACTTCCCCAGCCTACAGCAAGGGACTTTGTCACTTCATTGGGAATAATGTTGATGTGATAAGTTAGAATGTATTCCAGATTTGGGTATTGAAAAAAATAGGATCAATCTATGAGCACATTAGGGTTTGTACACATTCGCAAGTTGAGATAGAAACGGAAACGAGACTCATCGGAGATCATGTGCTCCTCCCGCTCCCTATTCGCTTTTCAGATAAATAACGTGAAATCAAATTAATGTAAATGTGTGCCATTACTTGCATGTAACATAACTGAGATTAGCTTGTAAAATAATAGGAACTCTGTATAGCAGGAGAAAGCTTCCGCAATGATGTCATCAGTTTAGCGTTCAAGTCTCAGAGGCGTGCAAGCATGCGTTGGGTTCCGTCACCATGATCATAAAAATCATGCAAAATTCTGCGTCACGTTTAGTCTGAAGCGATCATAATGGTAAGTTTGTTTCTTAGAGAAAACTCCAGTATACAAAATTGACAGTTTGTTAGTCACGTAGGCCAATTCATGCTTTAATGCTTATTTTTGGGTCAAATTACAGTATATACTACAATTCAATAATGGTTTTAAAAATTTATAGGGCACCTGAGTACGATGATGCAGTTCAGAAAAAGACAAAACATATTACTTCAATATAAAACACAATTATGAGACTGAATAAAAAAAAGATACGTCAGCAGTTTACAAATGCCAAAATGTGTCGTTCCGCAATTTCAATGTTTGTCTCAAAATGCAGAAACATTTGAAATTTGCCTGCGAGGCAATTTAAATGTGCTTGTAGCAGTAAGAAAGTTATAACAATTTTGATATCAACTTTATAAATTAATTTTTACATACCGAGTTATGGTTTTTGGATGATAGATGATGCATGTTTTGAAGTATTTGTCATTTCAATGCTCTGTATTTACATTAGTGACAGTAAAAGGAACATAACAGGTAAGCTCATCAGACTGTCAAGTGTGTGAATGTTCCGGACGTCAGATTTAAAGAGGTAAAGAAAGTGTAACTTCTAAAATGTTTGCACAACTGATGAGTTCGTCAGTGCTGTTTAAAAGAAAAATATTGCGTGTCAGTGCCGTAACAATAGTTCTTGAAACTGGAATGTCTTGTCATTCTTAAATCTACCGTCACCAGTATACCAGAAAGGCCACTGCTCATTCAAAATATTATGTGTAAGATTTTTGTTTTGAAGCTCATTAGCATCTTAGTTGTTATGTATTTACACGTAATGTTCTGTGGTACCAAGAACAGAGGAGAAAATTTTGTAAAAATATTTCACTTGATGAAAACCGAGAATTTAAGGTGGGAAAATATACCAGAAAAAAAGTAAATACATGTATAAGCAGTGAATGTGTTAAGCACTGTAAAATCTCGATGAATACACCACTTGTTTTCACGAATGAATGATATATTGTCATCTTTCCCTTGGGAAAGATTTTTTTTATTTTATTTATTTATTTTTTTTTTTTTTTTTTTTGGTGTGCTACCATCTAGGAACAGCGGCTCGCCGGAGAGCCACCCGATGCTGTTCCAGTGCAAGTTTAATCAAGTGAAAGTCACCTTCGGGTGTACACCATGTTTGGGGTTCATGGTACGGGGAAGTATGGTGTAGTAATGGTGCTGTCCAGCTGCGTACAGTCCTCGTGCTGTCTTGCATGGTACAGTCATCATACTGGCCAACTTGCTCTAACGTCCCCCCCTTGCACATTTTTTTAAAAATCTTATTTCATGCGTCAAAGGGAGTGGGTGGGATGGGATGTGATGTGTTCATGTTTTCACCACCATAACTTGTAATATATACTTTACGATGTCTCATTTCTCAATGTATCTTGTTGCAGATTACCGAGGCTTGGAGGTGAAGACCAGCTACAGATAGACACAATCAGACAAATGGAGGAAATAAAATTAATATAACACCGTTTCGTTTTTAGCAATTCAAAAAGCTAATCTCCACAAAAATGTAAAGACCTGAAATACCTGTGATTCAAATCTGAAAAAGTTTAGGATTCTACTTGAGAAAATATCAAGTTCTAAAAAAAAGGGAAAACAAAATTTGGATGAAAGGATTATCTTTATAATGTACATCAAAAGGCCTAGAAATATGCTTTCCCGATCAATGGCCCCACTTCTTCAATAAAAAACAAAGCTGCCATTGGAAAATTTTAAATATCCATAATTCTTAACAATTTTTTAGTAAAAATATTATTTCTTCCAGACATTGTATTTGACAGTTTTGAAGAACATAACACTTAGTGTATATACCATGAAGAAAAGCTCTTATGTATTGCAATGATATTTCACTTATTTTGCATGATAATACTAATCATGATGGTGAGGATGATGAGATGATCACGCAGTCCGGTTTTCGTTGTCTTGCTGTCGTCCATTTTTTTTTCACTACAGTTCCATGAGTGCAAGACAATAGTGATTTGTTCCATATAAATTGACTAGGTTTCACTGTGCTGTCATTTTCACTGATGCCCCACACCACAGGAATTATTGCAGAAAATAATTTTGATTAGCTGTGCATCTCTAGAACAGGAATGTCATCAGTTTGTTGTCAGTTTATGCCCACAATATATGAAACATTTATCTACTTAGTTTTACAGTCGTGTCAGATCAGGCTTAACGTGCAAGTTTCAATGTATAGTATACGGTTTCACAATAGGAATGCGCTAGAAATGCGCTGAATGAATAATGAAATGAACCGCTTAGGAAAATTGTTTTAATACTTTCAGATGAAATGGACAATTTAAAAAAATATTTGGATGCTATAGTTTAAAGAGAAATATGCTGCAATAGAAGGTGAAAGCTTGCATGTCCAGCTTCTTAAAATTCAGGCATATTTTACATTTTGACGAAAAGAAATTTAGGATAAATTGTGCTGAATATTATTGTACAGAATATCACATGGTTGCTTTTCGAAATGGACTACCATCTTCAATCTAGTCGCAAAGGAAGGTGCAAAGGCGCTAGACGGCACAAATTTAAACTGCTGCAACCAGTGGTCTTTTAATTTTCAACATCTGGTGATCAGATTAAGGGATCCTAACTAATGCTTCACAGACTTAAATTACTAAAATGATACAAGTACGCGTGGTTAAAAGTCATGAAACTGAACTGAACTGTTCCAATCTTAGGCCTTTTAGTTTCAATTTTTCCCAGTTAAGGTAGTCTTTGAAAGGGAATAAAACTAGGCCTTCCCTTACATGTTACTTTTTTTTTTTTTTTTTTTGCAAAATTCAGTATCAGTGACCTTGACCTTATGGCAGAACATACATTACGTAATTATTAATGATGATATACAAATATGTGTGTCTTTCATAAACTATTTTTCTTCCTAATTTGTAAAATACGACTTATAATAGGTTTGGACTGACATACTTAGAATATACCTGTGTTGCTGTTTTGACCTATGACCTCATTTTTTAAACTTTTGTTATACCAATTTGGGATGCTATAATGGTTTTGTGCATAAGGATGTTGTCTATCAAAAAGTACAAGTTTATCCTTTTCGACGACCCACACAAAATTTCAGAATATATTGAAAATAAGTCACTCGGCTAATTTTTCACGTTTTCAGCTTTTAAAGTCAATTATGATGACCTTAACCTGCAACTGAATGACTTTCCATTAATGTAAGGATATTGTCTATCAAAAAGTACAACTGTATCATTTGTACGACCCACACAAAATTTCAGAATGAATTGAAAATGAGTCATTCAGCTAATTTTTCACGTTTTCAGCTTTAAGTTCAATTATGATGAAGTTGACCTGCAACAGAATGACATTCCATTAATGTATCCTTGACTTCCTTTACTTTTGTGAATGTATTAAAATTCTAGCTCTGTATTTTGTAAAAATATCTCACAGTTACAACAAATTTAGTAAAATGTGGTATGTATAATATTCTTCTGCATTTTTACCCTTTGACCCAAATTTCCAAATTTTTACAGTTTATTTTTTTTTCTAAAGCTTGTCGCATATTTATATGGCCCAGGGTGTTGCCTATCAAACAAAATTAGTTTCATCCTGGGTCCACGTGATCAAGGTTACTCGAAAACCAAGAGACTTCTCGATCTGGCCTCTGGACTATTTCGTGACGTCATGACCCAGTGCTCGCTTGATGGCCAAAAAGGCGCATGCTTGTTAACTTTTCACTTATAGCATATAAGCTACCCATAGTTTCAAGAGAGAGAGAGAAAGAGAGGAAAAATTAAAGACTTTGAATTCATCACTTGCAAGAAATAGGGCTTCTTTTTTTAAACATATCAAATTTGGGGGTTAAACGGAAAAGCAGCGCAGATCAGCGATGAACTTGATGTAAAAAAGTACGGATATATATTTCCGTATAATAGCGCGCGTCAGCGAGCTTTTACCATTAACACGTGAATATAGGATATAAAAGAACGGTAAATTATCCAATCAGAAGAGTATTCAGTATCTCCAACTATGTTGATTTTCTTCGTCATCCCTTACTACGCTCATGTTCGCAGACATTGCGTTTTTTAGGCACCCCGGGTAATTTTCGCAATTTTATTTACACCAAAAAATCTCAAACTTACCGAGTTTTATGGAAATCATGTCAATAATTCATAACTGGGCTTCAGAAAACGTTGTCGGCAGAGTGTAGTGAATGGTAACGATCACCGACTTGCATCGTTAACACCTCGATGGAACGTGGACCTGGCAAACTTTTGGGGCTGGAAATGGGTTTCCGCGGAATAGAAAAACTTTAAAGGTGTGATTGAGGGTAACCTGAATAAACATTCCAAGGTATGTAGTATTTGTTGCGCATGTTGCGTCTCACCTTACTAATATGTGCACACTGTGCTGTCACTAAGTCGCTTGTCAGGGTCTCCCAGATTGCTGTCACCAAGTCGCTTCTCTGGGCCTCCCAGATTGCAACTTCCAGTCACACTTACCCCCCAGGGGCCGCAAAACGTCATGTTGCCAAAGCCTGCTCCGATTTTGGTGTTGCCGCGCAACAATCCAACAATCAATCTCCCTACACACTACGTCTCTGTCACAGGATACGGCACTAGTTCAATGGCTATATAAAAATCATGGTCATGGACATGGGAACAATACTGAAATTTGTGTAACAGTGTTTAACAAAAAGAAAGGCTATACGGCAGATAATTTCGTTCATTTGTTCAAGGTAGTACGCACTGCCTCGCCCCACCAGACTGGTTTAGTAAATGACCGTTAGAGGAACCTAACGACCAGGTGATGTTTTTATAGATACTTTGTAATGCTGACGCTCGCATCTTAGGCTATGCCTACAACATATTACAAACTGATGTACTATTTACTATTTAAATCGTAATATTTCATTTGAATTCTGTTTGAAAATACATTTCGTCCATCCTAATACCAACATGTATACAGATCTATTAGTTTCAGAATACACGTATATATATATATATATATATATATATATATATATATAATATGTATGTGTGTTTTCAGTGCACAGTTTCCACGGCGCACTTTGAAGGCAATGATGACGAGGAAAGCTGTCGACTCAGTCCAAAATTCAGGATTGAAAGATTTGATTTATTTTTCGTTTTTTTTAAACATATTTATTTCAACTGGATTGCCCTGTAGTACATCGAGATGTCACTAATCGGGGGGTTCTCCAGAACATGGAGTTACACACAAAATGTATATTACAGAACACACAGGACAAAACATGAACAAAGTTACACAATTAACAAAGAAGCTGTACACGTTTCATATTTGTTACCGCACACAAAAATCAAAATAGTTAGTCCCCAAAATGCAAAACAAAACAATTTTTCTGACGATAGTAGTCACACTTCTATTTGATATGCTTCGAGGTTTTTGTCGCATACAACCAGCCAGACAACACCTCGTACTGCGCGGAAAATAAAACCAGGGAGGTGTTCCATGGTATAGCATGCAACATTTTCCATTTTTTTCTCTGATCGAAACTTATTCACAGATTACTGTGCGAATTGTGGGATGCCACACTGTGAATGCATGATATATACATATTGGAGGAGATATCGCAATTAGCAGCAGAGTGTGTCTTCAGTCGAATATACGCAGCCGAATACACTAAGAATTGGAGGGCTACTGGAGCTGTGTATTCCCATTGAGTTTTATTTATAATGCAAATTTTAATATAAATTTTAAACCTTGCTTCTTCAATTAAATGCCCTCTTTCAACTGATTGAAGATTCTGGATTGTAGCTGTTATCAAAGGATTTACAATGGTATTTACCGTTTGTGGAAAATTTTACCACAAGGATGTTTTTGAAGTTTGTGTAATGTATATTTAACTTGACGTTTTAGACTGCAAATTACAGTGTAATTAGCTGTTTTAAATTTTTTAACTTGTAAATACTTTTTATTTTAAGAAAAACCTTGCATTGCAGAAGTGTAAATCACTTGAAGAGCGAAAGTCTCAATTTCTGCGTCTTTGTTTAACACAGGTTTGCTTTGAAAGCTGTAAGTCCAGTGGATTTAAGCAGTAAGTCAAGTAGATTTAGACCTGATTACTCTTTCACTATGATTTGTGCATAATCTATACGCACATACAACATAATATATAGATTCGCCGTTTATTTGCTTTGAAAAGCATTACAGGCCCAGTTTAAACCTCTCGAGTAAAATATATTGTATTTTAAAATGATTTTCTTGGTTTACATCCTTTACATTATTTCAGTTAACGTGCCTAGTCTAATTCAAGTTAGCAAGTTACTTGAGTGAGTCAAATGTCACTGGCATTCACCCCTGAGATTAAGGGTTAAGATCCATAATTAGGCCTATATTTGGATATATCCCCCTATAATATTTTTGCCATCAAGAAGTGTCCCTACCGGTGCTTTCGTGTGTCTCAGGGAGAGCCTTTCGGTGTTGTTCTTTACTTTTGTGTCCCATTCTGTGCTTTTTGGCAGTCGCGGATTAGCGGGGGAAGCGCTGGGGGCGCTCGCTCCCACCCCCTTTTTTGGCCCATAAAAAAAAAAAAAAAAAAGGAAAAAAAAATTCTGGCGCCTCCAAAAATTGTTGGTCATCTCCGGTCACACGAGAAACTATGGATGGGTTACCCATTACATCTTTGGTC
The DNA here is from genome assembly GCA_964020975.1 of Hermodice carunculata. Lineage (NCBI taxonomy): Eukaryota > Metazoa > Annelida > Polychaeta > Eunicida > Amphinomidae > Hermodice > Hermodice carunculata. Next base: position 137,467,882 of record OZ026612.1, on the reverse strand, counting down.
CGAGCTTTCCGAATCACTAATTTCAAAGACAGAGTCGATTAATCAACGTGGTGTCAAAGATCGTCAGGCTGACAGGCACAAAAACAACAACAGATACGGCAGCGCCCTCCGTCGAGTGCAGGAAGACTGGTTCCCAACGTGAATGCATCCTCTAATAAGCAAGGTGATAAAAAAATAATCACACGACTATTAAGTATTACTTTTGCTGCTGACTGAAGATTTACACATTTGTGAATTCAAAAGGCACATTTGTTTTTTCTTAAACTTGTGATATTGAAGACATTCCTCCGAGAGGAATTAGTTTAATTTTTTCATGGTTAATCATATCCTGCATTGTGGATTTGTAGCAAAGTAATATATTTTGACTTCCTTAGAACAATTGAAGCAACTTTTCTTCAGAGCGTTTGCCAGCGGTAGCCGGCGTTAGCCAGCGTTTTACAGCGTTTGCCGGCGTTGAAAGGGTGTCAAACGCTGGCAAACGCCGACCAACGCTGGCTAACGCCGAGCCCAAAAAGGCTTAATTGGATTTTGGCGTTTCCCAGCGTTTGTAATGCCGGCTAACGGTGTCTCACGCGGGCAAACGCTGCGTAACGCCGAGAACCGCCCTGAAACGCCGAAACAAGTTACTAGTATATATATATATATATATATATATATATATATATATATATATATATATATATATGTATATATATATATATATATATATATATATATATTCCCAGAAGTTTCCCACCTCTTTCATACATCTTATTTGAACATTTATTTTTATATTAAAAATCAACTTGGAGTCGCTACACAAGAATGATAAACTTGTCAACATACATTTGTTTCAATACATTTGTTCACCCCACACTTCTACTGCTGCTGGGTGACATCCCAACAACTGAGTCTTTTAATCCTCTATTGTTCCCGTAGTTTAGTTCAAAGGTTGGAGCTACCGCTGGTTTAAACTGACACCGTAATTAATCTTAACTGATGCCATGTTAAAATAGGCTATGCACATATTTACAAATGAACATTGCTAAATTGACCCGAAAAGAAAATAACAGCTTCAAATGATTTGACCCATCAGGGAGAAGAGGAAGTTTGTTCTTATTAATACAAACATGAGAATCAGTTCCACACCTTCCGTGTTGGTCTGAATGAATATTTTAAAAATGGAAATAGACGTAAAGCACAATCCAATCCATCTATGCTGTATGGGCAATACAGTCACTGTTTATGTCTAAACCTATTCCATTATTAATCAATATCATCACGTTCAATTCAGAGTTTTGAAAATTCAAGTCCCCAGCAGCCAAATGAATCGATACACGGGTGATCTGTGGAAAAACCATCAAGCATATTTAGCAGTGTTAAATGTGCGGACACTTTGTGATGGCGGTTGTATGCCTTTTACCTTGGGGACAGCTAATGTATTTATAGTAACCAAAAGTTGCCATATTTATAAGTGAAATATTTACGTTTGTGAAATGAGAACCTTCCAGTCAATATTACTCGTAGTGTAATTTTGCCTTGTTTGGCTTTTATGTATAATGAAGAGCTCGCTATTTCCCATCATCATCATCATCATCATCATCATCATCATCATCATCATCATCATCATCATCATCATCATCATCATCACTATCGTCGTCGTCGTCGTCGTCGTCTGTGTGAATTGGTTTCTGAATTTCGGTCGTCTTGATGTATGCCTATTGGCCCTATTTTATGCGTTTACTTTATGGCCAGATGCCTCGGGTACAGGCCTAGGTATATAAATGTGTGAAAATAATTGAAGGACTCCTTGGCTCTTTGTTTTGTCCTGCCTTACTACATCGTTTGCAGGTGGCAAACTTTGCAGACTGCAGCTAATATAGACCCATACATAAAAGGTATGCACTCTTTGAATTCAGGTGCCATCGACTTTAGCCTTTCCCCAATGCAAACGTCTGTAAGTTATACTCACATTGCCTTTTTTATTTCAGACATTACTTGCCTCCATAAAGAAATAAACGATACCGTATCTAAGATAAACTATAATGGTACGTATAAATGATACCATATGTAAAAGATTTGCACATGTGTGAAATAGATTTGACAGACGTGTGTAATAATACTGTTTACATATAAGTTTAAATTTTTCTCATATATTCAAAATAGGACTCACATTTGTGATAGTTTAAGGCTCATGTGAAATAATATTACACAAAAGTATTTATCTTTTATACATATGCACAAAAGAATCGTGCAAATCCTTTGTACATGTACATGTAAAATAAATGACTATCTTACATATGTAAAATTGTTACATATATGTAAAATAGTAACATTTTTATTTATATTTTTACGCATGTTTAAATCTTTTTCGCTTCTGTAAATATATAAAAAATCCGTTGTTTAACACATGTGAAAAAGATTTTGCATAGTTATACCCTTTTTACACATATTCAAGAAAGATTGACACATATGTATAAAAGAATTTTTCTTTCGTGTGAGTCTGTTTGACGTGTGACTTTTCTTTTAGACACACAAAAAGATTTGCATATATGTGAAAAAGATAAACGCATATGTACAAAAGTGTATTGAATGCTAAAACGGTGTGCCATACAGATCAACGGAAATACGACCAAGATGTTTTATGATGGACAGTGAGTTTAATAGCCATGAGCGAGAGCGGATTAACGCATTATTCTGGTTCTTTTCGTGGAGAAAGTTGAATCTGTTAATCGCAAAACTTTCTTGTGGATGTTCATGTGACCTCCATTTATTTTATGGTTGAATTTTAGCTTTTTAACACCATTGCATATATATGTTTGTCATCACCCGTTTGAGTGGGTAAGAATGTAATGTAATATCTACTTTTAAGTTTCCGCACTGCGAAGAATCCAGAAAACAAAACAAAACAAAACAAAACGAACGGCGTCTGAAGACAACACGCAGCTGCATCGACAAATACGAGTTCTGCTTGTTTTGGCTATTGAAATTTGATATATGGTGTTACGTGAGTAATTCGGTCGGCTTTCGGGTAGAATATTATAGAGAGCATATTAGAAACGACTCTTAGAGGTACGGGGGGGGGGGGCTGTCTCTTACATAATTCTGACCACAGGTACATTTTTTTTCCTAAAACTGATAGGGACAGTGACTGTGCAGTATTCATTGACAGGTCAGCTTTCAATATACTCAGTGTAGTGACTAAATACACATGGCCACAATGGGGAGTACTCCGAGTCACCGCGCAAGGTGGTGTGACTGCTGTCAGTAATTTAGCTGTAGCAAACGGTAATATCTTAAAATTTTCCCAGTGGTGACCGGGTTTTCTTGTTCTCAGATGATTCAGAATATTATAAGAAACACTTTGGCATAAGATATGTTTGGGTTTATAAGTTAGAAGGTACAGACTTAATCCTGGTTTGTTTACATTTTTTTTGCGGGTTGAAGTAATAGCATGACACCATGTGGGATCCAGGATGCACAGTGTGTTGTGTCACATAGCATTATGTCTTATTTAGATAGATGCAAGAAGCCAAGCATTTATCACTTAACAGAGCACAAACGGACCAGGCAGGAAGGCAAAACTTGAGTCTTTATTCGCAGAAAAAGTTACTAAAACATGCAAAAGTGTTGAACAGATTTATAAATATGTGTTTATTTCGGCAGACGTGTATGGGTATGCGTGGTATTCATTGCGACTGCCGTTGTGAGTGGAGGTGCTCTGTCATTTTCACAGGGGTGCACATACATCTACATTTACAAAATTTAGTTCTCCATATTCACATTAAGACAAAATGCAAACGTTGTTCTTTCCTACTGGGTCCTGGAAGGAACATGGCTTAAAAATTAAAAAAAATAAATAAATAAAAATAAAAAAAAACTGGCTGTGACGGGTTGTGTACTAGGCAGTGACAGTTTACAAAAATAATCCCATTACATGTCAAATAAAAATTACCAAATTTTGCCTGGCCCCTACGAAGGTATCAGAAAATAGTTGCTCAAATGCATGCAGATTCAGTCCACAATATTCAAGATGGCCCCATATAACTTTCATGACTTATTAAGTGTATAAAATTGTAGGTCGAGTGCGATATTGGTGGCGCCACCAAGAACATTATGTAATAATATTTGGGACAAAATTTAAAATTCTTGCGACCACTCGAGCATCCTCAATGTTTGATAGATCTTCATGTAATATATTTGTGGTATTGTGGAAGAGGTCAAAATCTCTGTTGCTTTTCATGCTAATGGCGCCACCTATAAATTGACGTAAACTAATTATGAGCCAAAATGTGTTGAAAGATATAAAATTCCATATCTTAAAAAAAAAAACAATGCTAACATGTTACACAATCTTAGTGACATTGACTAATTTTTGTTAGGTCACCAGTCCCATAAAGTTAGTTGAAAGAGGTGATTTTGTAATGGCAGAGTGTAGCTTGGACATGAATACGGCAAAGATAATTCAGTCTCCAGATCAAAGTTGCATTTGAGTACATTTTACACAAAGCTCTACTTGGTGACCTAACTTTTAGGTCACCGTGACGCAATGGTTATAGATTTGGCACCTGTCCAAGTTAATTGTTTTTGTTCAATAACTCGAAAAGTTATCACCCCTGTTCACAAGTCAGCAGAGGAAGGGGTCCGTCCCTAAACTCTGCCCCCTTGTCTGGAGAGTAGCTGCAAGGGCTGACTTGTATCCCTCTATGGTGCAAACTTTCAAGTGCCCCTCCTCAAACAAACTTAAAAGAAAGTCTACAATCAACAGGACCAAAGCCTTCCAAGGCAAAAAGTCCTTAGCAGTGCACTAAGCCACAAAGCTGTTCCACCGTGAGTCATAAACCTTTTTAAGAGATCTTACAAAGCTTCCCACAGGCAACTCATTCACCCACTCCCTTTGAGTGGCCTGCTGACTTAATTCCATTGGCAATAGTTGCCAGACGTAAAGTCTGAGAAACTGCAAATTGTCGTGGAACTTGTTTGAGTCTGGTTGCTGGAGCAGTCGAGGGAGACAAGGCAGTGACTATGGATGCTCTACACTCAACTCCAGAAGATCCAAAGACCATTACCTCTTGGACACCAGTGGCCCACAACAATTACTTTGCGCTGCTCCCTGAATCTTGCACAGAACTTAGTAAGAGTGGGGTTGGAGGAAAGGCATACGCCCACATCCCCAGCCATGAAATTGACATGGTGTCCTTCCCCCATGCAAACTCGTCAGGAAGTGGGGACACAAAGGTCCTTGTTGTGGACCCCTGGTGGAGCAAAGATCTATGTGCGGTCCATCACAAAGGGCCCAGATCGCTTCCACCACCCTGGGGTTCAGAGACCATTCGGTCTGAATCATCTGCCATTGGCACGAGAGCAGTTTGCTTTGATGTTCAGCAACCTGAAATGTGCCGACAGTGGATCCAGATGCTGTTCTGATGGCATCAGAGCAGCATCCACTTGGCCGGAGAGAACAGCCGTTTCCACCTGGTACCTCCCCATTTGTTGATGTGCTGAACTGCCATAGGATTGTCGCACATCACAAGGATGTGCTTGTTCTCCAATTGTGATCAAAACTGGACAAGAGCGTGAAGAATCACCTCCAGTCCTAGCCAGTTGATGGCAAACTGTGTCCACTGAAGAGGCCATTCGCCTGAGGCTGTTACAGAGTCCAAATGTGTTCCCCAGCCAGATAGGGAGGCATTGGTGAAGAAATTCACTACCAGGGACTGCCCTGGCACTATATTTGCCCAGCAAGACCACCAACTAAGAATCAGCCAATCGTATGGCTGGATGGGGAGATGCTGGGACTAGAGATGGCTCTCTCAATCCCAGCAATCCTGGAAGCTGAGCTGAATAGGCTGATAATGAAGCCTCCCCAGAGGAACACTAGAGTTCATGGATGTCAAAGTCCTGATCAGGTGCATCCACTGACGCCCCATTGGAGCAGATGCCCTTCTTAACTGCTTAAAGAGGGCTAAAAGTCACTTCCATCTATCCTCTGAAGGCTGACAGATGAAAGAAACTGATAGAAATTGACTCCCCAGAAACACAACAGCAAAGCCTCATCCAGAGACTTCTGCTGCTTCTTCTTGGCCAAGTATCTGCCCTCTCAAGGGGAAACCCCTGGCCAAACAACCAATAACCAACTGGGTCGAAGGGCAGCTTTTAAGCACCTTTGCTTACTAATGTCGGTAAGGAGGCCACAGAGAAGAGAGCATTACATTGCGCCAACTTGACATTGGCATCGAGCATAATAGCTCCACTGTACTTGTGACCCACTGGTCAGCTCCAAGACTGCTCGAGGCCCAGTAGGGTCTGCACCAAGGGTTTGGTCGAGGCTAGTGTTGAGGGGTCATCATGGCCTCCTCAAGGAGACCTGTGGCAGAACACCCCCAAACAATTGCGGAAGGAGCCAATGATTGTCATCACCCACATGTCCTCTTTAAAATGCCAAAGCATTGACAGAAGCAGGGAAAAAAACTGCACTTGCTTGATGCCACCAGATGGGAAAAGCAAGTGTTGCCCTCTTCTGCTTTGGGATTCTCTCTCAGGAAATCTGAACAGTTGATGTTGAGAATGTCCTAAGCTGTAGACAATCCTTTAGTCTTTGCTTTAGCATTGGCATGAGGCTCTGTCACTGTGGTGGCCTCAGGAGCTGGCATCGCAGGAGTCGCAGACACAGAACAATACTGCATCCATGCATATCTGCAGGCAAAATGTCCAACAGAAGCTCACCCACAGGAGGAGGCAACATCAGCCCACTGGCATGCACATGGTGAATAGGCCTAGTGGCCAGGGGAGTGACTACCGTTGCTGCTTCTTGCACAGGCGGAATGGCCACCAAAGCTAAGTAACCCATCACCTCAGCAAGGGAAGGCTCAAGCGCCAAATCGCCCCAGCCCTCCCCCATGTCAGCATAGGTTCCTGGAGAGGCAGCCTGCCTAACAGAAGGCTCACCGATCTCCCAATCAACTTTCATTGAGGCCAGAACAGACTGTGAGATGCTGTCTCCACAGGAACTTCTCCAGGGGTGGGGCTAGCAGTGCTGAGCCACTCCATGTGGTACTGCCCCATCCTCCAGAAGAAGAGTGGCTGAGAAGACTGCTGTCTATCCTCAGCCGGTGATGTGGCCAAACCGTGGCTCTGTATAGTGCCACACTTCCCTTTCAGAGAAGAAGAAGGGGAATACTGGTGGTGCCTCCTGTTCCTCTTCTCCTTCTCCCTTCCATGGCAGGAGTGCAAACACTCACGATCGGGGGAGGCAGGCAGGGGAGAGATCTGACGTGAGGCTGACTCATCTCCCTCCCCCCCCCCATCATATAGGGAGGTCTATACTATGAGAAGCGGAGTGTGCAAAATACAACTGAGTGGTCTGGCGTAGAGATAGCTGACAAATAACCACTAAGATATAACCAGGTGCATTCATTTGGTAATGATTAGTCATGGATCAAGAGGACTCTCTTTCAAGTCGTTAATAGAAAAGGATCCGATATTAATAGCCCTGTTCATACTGAGTTGTACTGAACTTTTCCAGACCATAGTTAATTATGCATTCCACTGTTGGCCTGATTTTCCAATCAGCAAGTGGCCAAGTCTGGCCCAAGCCTTCATGTTTACAACGGATGCCATGGCAAACGCTACCGATTACAACATGGATTGTGCTGAACAGTACAAATCTTTTACCTCAAATGTCACGTCAGCGATGAAACGTGCATTTTTAGTTGGCTGATCGACAGATTGATTTTTCATTAGAACCAAGCACACCCTGTATTTTACTTTCTGATCCCTCCACGTGTAATCCAGCCAGCATGGTCGAGCACAAAATGTGAACAAAGCAGGGTGCACTTCCGGAAGTGAACCGAATAAACACGAGTCCTATGAACTGGTCTATTGAAATAGGATATGTTTTGAGTCGTAAAATTTACCAAATCCTGGCTAGGTCACTTTCCGAATGGTCAGAATCCCAAGACTAACATCTGTCGTTAAAATCACAAGTAACAATGGTTGTTTTGGTATTACATGCAAGAGCACTATATTTAGTCAAAAGTATCTGAGTGATCAAGGTCATGGGGAAATAAGTCAATGAGCAGCACGCTGGTCAGGTGAGCGATAATACGCTCCTTATACCGCTAGGCCAAGGTATATGTAATATATGTATATATATATATATATATATATATATATATATATATATATATATATATATATATATATATATGCATATATATACATATACATATATATATACATATATATACATATTGCAAGAATTGTACACAAAATGACAAGATAGTTCTGCTGTGAAAGTTATGTGATTTTATGTACTTAAAAGGTAAGCTACCAAAGATATTCTATGAAGTAGCATTAGACTTGTTTGTGTTATTCGTGTATACAAAATAAGGAGCAAATTGTTTGTGCTAACATGAATACGTATTATGATTTGACAGGTTGATTCAAATGTTTCGAACCCACCACACCACAATTTGCAAACACTTGTTCATAGCCACACATCAGACAACTGACTTGAACTGTTTGAAGAGCGAGAGGGGCAGATACAACGACTAGAGTTGACTGAGGTTGTCTACTCAGTATGGATGTAATAATAATAATAATAATAATAATAATAATAATAATAATAATAATAATAATAATAATAATAATAATAATAATAATAATAATATAATAATAATAATAATAATAAATTATAATAATAATAATAATAATAAATTTATTTCGGAAAGCTACCCCTTTGACACGAAGACACCGTAGACCGGGGTACGTCCACGATGTGTCCATCATAGCATAAAATGAGAAATATATACAAACCAACATTCAACTAAGACGTCCATGACAGCATAAAATGAGAAATATATACAAACCAATATACATCCACGTGTGTTAAAAGTAATAAAATATTATTTTCATGGAGTAGAAACATCATGTATAATATCCGCAGCTATCCCTATAGTGCAGCTAATCTTTACGGCGGCACAACGCATCAAGCAGGAATCTTTTGCACACATTGTCAAATTCAAGAATGGCGGTTTCATTTGTGTCTATATATTGTGTCCTAAAAGCAGCATAATTTGCAAAATAATGAGCCGTTTATGAATCAATGCTAAATATATGTACTACCACTCGTGACCAGTCTTGATTCCAGTAATTTAAAATACTTGATTTAAACATATCTTATTTCAACAGAAAAGGGATTGGAGAACAAGCTTAAAGCTTATATGAACTCCTCTCCGTGTTAATCTTACATGACAATTTCGACAAAGCAGGTCTGTAGATAACAATAAGTGCATGATAAAAGAAAGTAAGCAGTACAATTTATACAAACAAGAGTGAGGTAGCTCAAGCTCAAGTTAATTACTTAATCCGTAGGTCGTTAAATTTTGGGCATAAAAAAAAAGAAATGCACTACGTCTTCTGTTCCTGACCTACATAAAATACAATTTTCATGCTCCGATATGCCCCATCTGTGTAGGTCCGTCTGCAGACCGAGGCAGTTAGTTCTCGCTTTGAATTTTAATCTGGCGCCATAAAAACCATTGTATCGAAATAAATAATTTTCTGTAGTAGAACAGACTTTAAGGCATTTGTACAAAGACAGTGTACTTTTCGCTTCAATTTAATCCACAAATTCCTTATTGAATACATGCATTCTTCATTTATAGTACACATCTGATAAAAATTCATTTTGTCTATAAATTACATGGTGCAAACCGGCATTGACGAGTGTTTTGCTAATTTACTCTACGTAAGACCAACAGGGTGGCGTTTTGTCGTAATTCAGCGAAAATCTGTTTACAAAAGCGTGTACCGTAAGGTGGCATTTCAAGCGATGAAAATACTTAACTCTTTGCCTGTCCAAACATGCTGATAGGTACGGGGCCTAAATCGCCGAGCGTAGCTGGGATGGCAGGTGTCTCCTTTATGCGTATTAAATTACCCGGGCGGCTAAGTATTGAATTGATTTTAAAAGGTTCGTGCATTCTTTAGTGTTGTCCATCGAAACTGCACACCCATGAGAAAGTGAGGGTAGCGTGACGTTTTTTCCATAAACTATCACCAAAACTATTTCTATTGATATCCTCGTGCGACGCCAATGCACTGCACAATTCATGCAACGGTTGAGCTGAACAGCCTTTAATAGGTATTAAGTGTGATTTAATATTAAGTCGGTTAAAGACTAGGAATAAGATTCCTAAATACGTGTAAGTGGCACATTTTTGTATGGGCATGTGACCTAACATCCACGATTTTTGTATATTTATACGTTTACCGATAACCATGGCTTTTGATTTTACGTGATTAAATTTAATACACCATCTTATGACAAACTGGCTGGCTACCATTAACATCCCGGATAGGTGTACGTCTGAACTAGCCGTTAGCACAATATCATCAGCGTACAGTGAAGTTGGTATGGTCTGCTGATTAAAAATGATTCCTACTTGGCGACTGGATACATCCTTGTTCTGCACCATTAAATGTCGGAAACCAGTCATTTTCAAATTGTCCAAAAATCAGTTGGTTTTCAACTTTTTCGTACAGGCCGAGTTAAAGTCTTCATGCTTTTCCTTGAATTCCATTTTCCCATAAATGTACAAAATAATTTATTACGATTTATAGTATCAAATACTTTACCTATGTCCAGAAATGCCAACCATGTTTTCTCTTCGTTGTCTTTTCTGAGACTACATACGCCTTTTTGTGCGAAATATTGATCTTCAAGTCTACGACCCTTAAGGTACGCTCCCTTGTATTCCCCAAGAATACCACTTTCCTTTAAAAAAGGCCAGATATTGTGTTTCTAAAACTGACGAGAACACCTTATAAACATTTGATGTGATCGTGATACCATGACAGTTGCTTAAATTTTCAGGCTTGCCCTCTTTAAACAGAGGCTTAACAATCCCTCTATACCAGTCATCTGGAAATGTTTCTAATAATTTGCACAAATTGAATTTTTTTGCGAGCGAAGCATAAAGAATAGGTCCTCCATTCTTTAAAAACTCATTCGGAATAAAGTCTATGCCCGACGATTCCCATTTTTTAATTTATCAATTGACCGTTGTATTTCATTCTCTGATATAATCATGGAGCGTGCAAAAGGGATTGAGAACTGTATTTTCGACATCACCATTATCCTTGCGTAACTCTCGTATGCGCTTCTCACACCCATCACTGATGGACTGTCCACCCAACACACGCCATTTAAAACTTTAGTTCTTTCTTTTGGGTCCTCAATCATACGATCAGTGTTGTTTGGGTCACATATCCGTATTATGTGTTGGGCACGGTTGGCTGAGCGGTGAGACGCTCGCCTTTCACCTCTGCGACCCAGGTTCGATTCTCGTCCTGGGCAGCATGTGGAAAAAATTTCCACCACTTGAACCGTGCACGGTGGTTTTCTCCAAGTTCTTCGGTTTCCTCCACTAGGCAAGGTAGGAAGTATACGCCAACATCTGTGCCATGGAGAGTGACTCGATAAGTCAATGCTTGACTTCTTTCACAATCCATGTAAAACAAATGTGTCTATACTTTATATACGAGTTGTTACCATTTAAGCGCCTCAGCATTGGTCAGTAGGCTCATGTATTCTTAGAACCTTTCCGCGAATTCTGTATTATTTTACCTTTTGTTCCATTCTTTTTGTTCTGATTTCCTATTGCACTTGTCTTTTGATTCTTATATATTCGTCCCAAAGATCTTGCATTATCTCGGGGAACGCAATACCGCTGTTCGATCATTGGCTGTAGAGCCCATTGGCGAGTTTACGGTTTCGTATAAGTGACCCTATTTCTTTATTGCAAAAATTACTTCTTTGTTCTCGGGTCACTTTTCTCCCAACAAAGCTGTCTGGCACCTCAAAAACAATCTGTTTCGGTCAGACCATGCCTTGTTAACACAACTGTACGCGCCATCATTGTTATCAAAATTAGAGCAGAAATTTGCCAAACAAATTGAGATCTCCTTTTTGAACACACCCCAGTCTTAAACTTTATCCACCTTCCATTTGCTGAGCGAAAGTGTGGTCCACTGGGTGTGCTTTTGTTACGAGTATCCATGTTAAAATTTACAAGCATTGTGTTATGGTCACTGCCTAGGTCATACAGTCCTACCTCATCAATCGTAATATTCTCAATACATGCGCACAGGGCATTTGTTGTCAAAGCATATTCAATAGTTGACTGAAGTTCACCTCTATACCAAGTATAAATACCACAACATGATGAGGATAAATTGAGAACTTTTAGTTCAGTTGTCTCTTCGAGCGATTCGAAAAAGTCACCGTTAAAACTGGCTTTATTTGATGCCCTAAATTGTTGCAATCGCCCATTAAATTATCCAAACAGAACACATTCTATTCCTTCGTCTTTAAAACTGCTAATATTCTTAGTTCATTTATTCATTAGGTTGACGCAGTCATCTTTATAAGAGATACCAAGCCTAACATTGTTGCCTGCGATTTATCAACATTCTTTCAAAGTCGTCATGTAACGAGTTTCAAACATTTTCATCTGGTGCAGTCATGTTGCTTTTAAGAAGATAGCCCATGCCGCCCCAAGCACTTTTTGAGTGACTTTGAGTCCTAGATTTGCCAATCCATCTGTGTATATTCGAGTAAATATCGTGCTGGTCGGCATCGTGGCATGTTTCGACATTACAGTATATAGAAAATTGTTCTTTGTTAAGTAGGTGGGTAAGTTCTACTCTTTTGGCTAGCCCAAGATTTTGAACATTGCAGTATGCCACACTGAACTTTTTGTCTAGTCTATTTTTATCATGTTTCTTACCGCCCCTATGATGGCGTGGTCTGTCTATAAGTCCTAGTCTCAGACACTCATGGCACGGCACCTCAGATCCATGTCTGAAATTTTTTAGACACATGGTTTTCTTCCGAACACAGACTGATCGACAGACAGGTGTGACAGGCCAAAATTTTACATCAAAATTTCAGAGCCGAAATATGACAGGTGTAGGCCGTTATTGTGCAGAGCACTTTCATTAATTATGCAATGGAGGTAGAAAGCTACCTCCATGATTGTGCCAGCCGCCACGCGACACTTGGCGTCATTATTAATGAGCATGCGCAGCCGTTCTCTCTACACACACCTCCAAGCTCTGTATTCACAACCACAGCACATTCTTGGGCTGACATGATGTCAGTCTGAGGACACAAACATGAAACACGTATATCTCTAGCAATAAGCTGCCCTTCTTTGCCATCAGGTGATACTGATCTACGATATCACTGGCATTCATTGACTGAGCACAATTATTACATCCTACTTGCAATATGAGAGTGTTATCTTTCCGTTTTTCTCTTGCCATGGCTGAATGTATCCTATCGATGGTTGCTCTTTAAGACAGTTTTGTCGTCTTTGCTGGATATGTCTCTAAGAATTGAGTTGCCTATCATGGTGTTCGTCACGTTTTCTGTTATGACGCTGTCTATCACTCACAGAATGTAGAGTACTTTTCCCAATGAAAGAGTCCACGGTTTTGTTTTCCAGAGTATGGATGTATACATTCTCCCTCGGAACTGAAAATTGTTTTGCCTTCTGGTGTACTTGAACCTGATTGACGAAGATTTGCATGTCACGTTTTAACGGGCCAATATACTGATCCAACGTTGTTTTAGTTTGTTAACCAGAGAGATCAGGATATTAAAAATTTATATGTCCGCTGTTAGCACTGGTTACATAAAGATTATCTTTCACTCTGACGGAACCGGATATATTTATCTCAAACCCTGTAAACCCAAATCCAGTGACTGACCATGTAAAAGTTGAGATGATGAAACAACCATTTTCCTTCAGAATAACGTAACCGCACCTTTTCGGCTGTAACTTTAAGCCCCCCGAGTTCTCCGACAACACCTGCCAATTGTAGCTTTTAACGTTTTACTCATAGTTTTCATTTTAAACATGACATTTTTACGCCAACAAAATGAACACACCCCAGCATAAAATAGTTGGGAGATTCCGACACGATGGCTGTTTAAACATGGATAGATCGATTTTATAGGAATGTTAATTTATACTGTGTCTCCAAATTGATAATCGATGCACGCCCCGGTCAAATTGTTTGCGTTAAAGAGTCGTTCTTATGTAATAATGTGTTTTGTCACTAGAAAAACTACGTTTTTACTTAGCTGGGCGTTGCAGAAGTCGAGGTAATCCTGATGTACCGGACATGTGTTTCTATTTTTTCTTTTTTTTTTTTTTTTTGTCAGAACGATATAATTGATCTAAATTAATGACATCTTCAAAGCACTAGCAACAGTGGTTGATGACCAGGGAGAGAAGATGGGCAAGTATTTAAACTCTTACACGTCCGAGTTGGCCTGAGTCAACAGCTTTCCGGGCAATGCGGCCAAAGCGCAGCGAGGAATGCTGTTGACTTGGACCATTAGTATAGTCTGTGCTGTTTTATGGTAACTGCATGCTTGAATGAAAGGTCAGTTTATCAGGTAAATGGATCTGGCATTGTCACGTCAATTCAAAGTGGCAGTGAAGAGTGATGTTTTACCAATAAGTGGATACAACACACAATTGACAATATATTGTACTTACATAAAAAGTTCAAAACAGATATAACGTAAAATCGGTTATCAGATGCTCAAACGACTGGCCTGAGTAAGGTACAACTGTACTGTAGCAAATATATTGGTGTTTGATTGATCCGAAAGAACAACATTAACAAATAACATTACATCTTATAAATAAATGTGTACACACATTTGTCGAATAAAATTATTAGTTTGTATTTGTGAAAGTCATATGCTTTGTGAAGTTAAATGAAGTTAATACCAGAAGAGAGAAAAAATAATATAATCTAACAAAAGATTAAAAAGCTTTGAGTGCAATTTAGATATGTGGGTCAACCTTTCCAAAAAAACTAGTTTTTGGTATCTTTTGTCATGCGCAATTTGGAGATCTCAGGGCAGTTGGATACGCAGAGTCACAAAGAAACCAAATGAGTCTCGACTATGCCAACTATAACATCAGTTTCCCCATAAATAGTCTATACTATCTGTTTAAAAATTTTCACCAGTTTCAGTGTATTCAGCGCCATGTCAGAAGTGAAGCTGTTTGTAACTTTTTCAATGAAACCTAAAATACGGCAAATCTTCTATTTCTTTTCTTTTTCCAAAGGTCATGATAATTACTGCTTTATTGTCTGTCCCATGAGTGATTCTTGTTCGGTATATATATATATATATATATATATATATATATATATATATATATATATATATATATATATATATATATATATATATTGCAATGAAACATTCATTTCCACAACACATGGAATGACACATTACAGTAGTAGACCTTGCGAAAAACAAAAACAGTTCGAATAATTCAATGTGAAAACATGCTGATAACTCGGCTAATATATATAAATTGAAGATCCATTTTAGGTGGCTAAATAATTTGAAGATTTTGCTGGTCTTTGATGTCACTGTGACGTCATGTGATGATCATGACTGCAGTGAAACAATTGCCAGGAGAAAGCAATGTTTTAATGCTGTCAGATTTACATGGGTGTGCAGGTCTATGTTGTAAAATTTTGGAGATGAATAAGTGTCCTTGAATGGGTCAAACCGCCAAAAACAAAACAAAAACAAAAAAAACATAAAAACTAAAAAAAAACAAAAAACAAAAGCACCCCCCCAAAAAAGAAACAAAAAACAAAACAAAACAAAACAAAAACAAACAAACAAAAACAAAAAACCCACACTGTACAGGAATGTTGGGTCTGATGTCATGAGGTTCAAAATGATTACACAAGCGCTCTCACCTAAATTGTTCAAAAACATTTAAAATTGAAATTGAACTTACCTGGAAAATATTTGTTCAGATTTATTGCATATGTATATATATATATATATAGAGAGAGAGAGAGAGAATGAGAGAGAGAGAGAGAGAGATAGAGACAGACAGACAGAGAGAGAGAGAGAGAGAGAGAGCTAGAGAGAGAGAGCGAGAGAGAGAGAGAGAGAAATCTAAACACTCGCACTATCTATCTATGGAAATCACGAAATTGGTTGTTATAACGTTTAAAAGCGTCTCCTGAATCACATTTTGCGGTTATAAACCAGCAGCGGAAACCCAAGTAGTAGACAGTGCTTCATAAGGCAAATGCTTGGCTTTCAAATTTCTGGATGACGACTGGAAAGTGAGCTAGAAGCGAGTTTTTTGTTGTAGCGAAACATTATGCAACCCCCGACCAGGCGCCTCTCACCAGAGGCCACCCCTCTGAGAGGATCACCATTCTTCTTCGCCTTAATCGTTGACCTCAAGGTCACCCCTTAGCAAATTTAAGGGAAGTCTTACTCGGATAAATAATGACAAAATTTAGTGCACTCCAATCATACCCATTTGGAGATGTGGCATGGAAACAATTTTATTTTGCAAGGCATTGGGACCTTGACCTATGGCCTGAAGGTCATCCATGGTCATACGAAAACAATCCCAAAATATCTTGAGCACTGTACCAAAAGTTTCAAGTGAATCTTGCTTACGGTTTTGAAAGAGTCCAAATGTAAACTACCATTGCAGACCCCATTGACTTGCATGGTAATTAACAGGAATACCCCCCCCCCCAAAAAAATAAGATCAAATAAAAATAAAAATAAAAATCCAAAATTATTGGAGCATTAATATTTGAACACAGTTGGCACATACCTACCCGATGTACATCCCCACCAAGATTGAAGTAAATCTGGCCAATTGTCTTGGAGAAAAAGTTCAAAATGTAAACTAGCAGTTCCCATTGACTTACATAGTAATGAACAGTACTGTATGGAGTTTAACCTTTCAAGTTTACACAGGTTTAAAATGAACCATGCTAATTGAAAGTCCATAGGTATTTTTCTATGAACATTTACTAGTTACCTTGTGCCTACGATGCACCATTAAGAAGGTGTAAGGCAATATGTAATAGTTGCTGAGCAGCAGAAAAATTTAACACGGATTTGATCCTACATCTTTGGTGATACTCTGAACAAAATCTCACCTTCACCACCCACCCCCACCCCCATGGAATCTGATTCATGCTAAATGTCAGAAAGACAAAATCTACGACACAAGCATTTAAACCACTCTGACTATAAATGGGATGACCACAACTGAATATGAGAACTGATCGTCTAAGCTACTGTCAAGGTTTCCGCATCAAGTGTAGTTTCTGAACAGTATCCTCGCAGCCAGAAGGTAGATTATTTATAGGGAATTTCTCCTTTCACCTGCCTAAAACTCATGTGTTGGATTCGCGTTTTAGTACTCGTATCCCACTGCAAAATACCTTTACATTTATGCATATCTTTTTTCTACCTTCATTTGCTTTAAGTGGCCAAAGTCAAGCTCCCCGCAGATCAAATTGCGGACAGATATCTACCAAAATGTTGTATTCACAAACTTGATTTGTTTCCTGTAAAACTTTGTAAAGATACTTGGAGACCGTCAGATCCGTTTTCAGCTCTGCTGACCTAAGGTCGCAGAGCTTATGGCATCACTCATGGCCGTCCGTCGGTAAACTTTTGGGTTATGAGCGCGATAACCTTAAAAGTTTTGATCTTAGCCCAATACAACATTCAGGACTTACAGGGTGTATGCAAATCTAGGTTCCTTTCGATATTGGTGGCGCCACCTACAATATTATGTAATATAGAGCTCAAAATGTGAAAAATCTTGTGAACACTATAGCCTCTTTAATTTTTGGCAGACCTTCACCAAATTTGGTGTGATTGTGGGGGAGGTCAAAGTCTAAGTTACTAATGATACTAGTGGCGCCACTTTTAATTTGACGGAAATTATGACCCAAAGTGTGTTTTAAGATATAAAGTTCTATATTTGGAAAAGTAATTGGATTAGACTTGCCAAATTTATAGGATATAGCACAGTAATATTGTATGTAGGCTGTATCTACTACACAGTGATATTGTCTGTAGGATATGTTTTCTGCATAGTAATAATATATGTAGGCTAAAGAAGATATTTATGATGCTGTTTGCACAAGTACCCCAGGAAATGCTGATATGAAAAATTTCCCGAACGACAGGTTATCAATGACCGTGTCTGTGATGTGTCAATTCAGAAGTTTTTATCCTCCTGTGCACGAAGTCTATTTGAAATATGTTCGGTTGTGTCTCAACAATTGCTTGTCAGTCGCACCTGGACAACCTTTGGCTAACAGGATACTCTAGACGAATCAGCGTATACGTTATCAACCGCCAGTGATTTTTATCCAGCTGACTTGTCAATCCAAGTTGTTCAAAAGGTCACGCTCCATTGAATTTTTAAATATTTTTTATGATTTTCTTTGTTCATTTTTGGGGTAAAATCTTCAAAAATCTCCGAAACCACGTGGCCATTTGCTTTGAAATTGCATATGGATATTTCTCGTGCCCCTAAGCGTTAATTTGTTCAACAGATGATGCTGCTATTTTTTTGGGGGGGGGGTGGTGTTAAGATCATTTTTCACTTCTTCTCCAAAACCATCATCAAGGATTGCTCTGAAATTTGATGGAAATGGCTTGTGGGAAGGTCAAAGTTGTGCACTAGGTGATGATACTCTGGATCCCTGATTTTTCATAATTTTTTTCCAATTTGTCAGTGTGATAAAATGGAAATTTTTATTTTTATGTCTGAAAATTGTTGCAAGTTTTCCACGAGTTTGAAATGAAGACCCCGAGGCTTCTGGGAAATTTGCCTGTGAGTCCCACTTCTGATTGTCCGTTCTTTCGGGTACATTGTAGTCTTGAAATTACTTTTTTTCTTCTGTGAAATGATTTATGCTCCTACCTTAATCCAGATTCAGCATGGGCTCTTAGTTGAACATTTGTACACCGAAGGGCGAATTTATAGCAGAGTTGTGACAAAAATGCACGGCTGGCATGTAATTGTCCGGAAAAAAAATCAACAAAACCCCGGTGCACACAATCAACATAGCTTATAGGATCTATTGACGGCCATTGTCGTCGGTCTGTATATCCAACCGGCTTCCGTTTGGATGTGAGATCAGTAAACCTTCATTACACGAGAACATATAACAATGTATGTATGTATGTATGTATGTATGTATGTATGTATGTATGTATGTATGTATGTATAATGTTAGATTGTTTATTTCACATGTAGGTTTTTGGGGAATACTTTCATCACATCGGTCAACCAGGTGGGACTGATCATTTTTGAATGTGTAACTCAAGCTGTTTATTGAAAAGCGAAAGATTCCCTCGTCAAGAAATGCTTGGCCCCTTGCTTTGCTAGTCCCCTCAGTTTTTATTTTGCCCAACAGGTGGTGCTGCATCATGCTATTTTCTTGCCGGGGCTGTGTCCACAATATTTATTCCAAGCCACTTCTACCGGTGTGTTATCACCTTAACAAGACCACCAGAAACAGGCAAACAGTAGGGAAGTTGTGCTCATAGCAGTGGTATTTGCATAATGCAAAATAATTTGTATTGAAAAACTTCAAAACAAATTTGAGGAATGGTGGCGCTTCAGGAATGTTGCAAATTTCAGCTTTTACTGCAGTCACTTTGGGGTTAAAAGGCTCTCTGAAAATATATGGTGCTGGTGGTAGGGGACCATGCTCAAAATAACAATGGTTGCAAGAGAGGGAGAAAAAGGCCAACATAACTGGACATATAATGACAATTGTCAACAGTTCTCTTCCAATCAAAATGGGCAAAGCAACTACCTGTGCGACATCAAGTGTTTAATTTTCCTTAAAAACAAGACACCCCCCACCTCTCCCGAAAAAAAGGCAAAAATACCCGCCCCAACAACAATAACAAAAACAACAAAAACAACAACAAACAAACAAACAAAAAAGAAAGGGGGTGGGTGGGGGGGCGGGGGGTGCGGGTGGAAACGGCTAATGATCTGGCAAACATGATATTATGTGTGACTTAATGTGCACTCTTCCATGGTCGCAAAATCTTCGTGCATTTTGCCTTGGTTTTAACTTGAAATCCGAAATTTTCTTAAATTTGGAACCAATCATAGATGACCAAGATGGAAAGTTTGGCCATAAAAAATGACCTGCTGAGAAGGAGAAAATTACGTGTGAGTTTGAGGCGACCTTCAATTGAACCTAACTTCACACATGAAACTGAAAGTTTAAATATTTTGCAAGTATTGATGCACTGCAATTTTCTATTTTTCCATTATATTCTTCCAAAAATGGTTTCAAAGTTAGCAGTATTATGATCTGACATTCATAAATTTTACACACTGGGAACATGGACTTATACTGGAGGTCCTCGTTATCATGAAGACCGTAACATGAGTAATCACATGCTGAAAGCGATGCATCTCTTCTGTATCCAAGTCACCGAAACATACGAAGTTAACTTTGATTTTAACTTTACACAAAAGTTTAAAAAAAAAAAATCTGTTCAAATTTTTCTAAGAGGGAAGAGAGGTGTTGCTGAAACACTGGGTTTACTTGCAAGCGCCGATGAACTAGTATTCTGGTGCACAACTTTGACGATGACCGCCTCCAAACCTTAAAATTACGCTCATACAGAGCATAGCAATATGTGTCCAGAAAACGGGTAGTCATATTTAATAGATTAATCGGCCAGTACAGCTAGGATGAACTTTTTTAGTGACAAAATAAAATGTAGGCCTGTGTATGTGAACTCCACAATCATACACTTAAACGCTGTGACGTACATTGAACGCTGCTTCAAAACACGCAGAGAGATAAAATCCTGTAAGAGTTACAGAAATGCTTTGAGTAGTATACTTGATTGGCTTTGAGTAGTATACTTGATTGGACAACTAAGATAGATTAATATGATCGATTAACCTCTGGTTAAAAAAAGACCAAAAGAAATTTGAAAAATAACTTTGGGCCAGTATCGGCGATGACGATACGGTAAGAAAACGGGGGGAATGACTCTTAAAAAAACCCGTTTTAACAACGTTGATGCTATACCTGTGGCGCTGAAGAGTTTTAAAATTCTTGGAGGTTTAGTTTTTCTTAGTCTGGTAAGGTGCTTTGTTCCCTAAAGTTGCTGTTCTAACAGCAAACGAATCATGTTAATTTTTGTAAATCCGACTCTAGGGTTTGAAAAATTAATTACACTTCATGAATTATATCGAATTTACATTTATGTTGTGTAAATGAAGCGTCCTTATGAGGGGGTATAGCGTTAACTGTTCTGTAAATTTCTACAAGTACATTTTGTAGTCCCACCCAGGTTCAGCGTATGTGTGTGCTATCAAAAGTGTAGAGTAGTCACTTTTTAAGTCCCGAAAAATAATTTAGGAACTTTATATTGCATTCTGTTAAGTGTATTAGTGTCCACAGATATATCCCACTAAGGAATATTAATTCAAATGGGAAGCAATAGAAGTTTTAGACTGACTAGCCTTAACGAGAACTCCGAAATCTTGGTAAATGTTTAAGTACATCGAGTTGAGCCAAGGTCTCGCCACAAAGTTTTATTGTTTCATTTCACTTTCAACGAGTTTGCATATGAACATGATCATATGTTTTTGTTACGTCTTACTTCTAATTGAACATGTGCTTAACTGCTCACAATCTTCAAATAGAAATTGGTAGACACAAGCGCCGGAACAAAGTCCCTCTAAGCGAACGCCTATGTGAAACATGTCTGCAGATCGAAGATAAATATCATTTTGTTATGTTTTGTACCAAATTTGAAACTGCCCGGGGAAAACTATTAGACACATTAATGGAAATATTTGCTGATTTTGATTCATAAGGTGCTCAAGATATGTTTGCTTTTATTATGAACTTAAAAGATCCAGAATTAATTAAAGTATTTGAAACTTTCATTACTAATTGCATTATAATAAGGAGTAAAACATTATAAACTCTCATACACAACACTTATACGCTACATTTCCGCATCTGCATTCCTTCTGTTGGAAACCCCCCCCCCCCTTTTTTTTTTTCATTGCTTTTGTTTTATGGTGTTGTATTGTATTGTAAGTGCTTGGTCTGTGCGTTTATGTTGATTATGTCTTGTATTTGGCAGATTGCTTACTAATGTATTGAAGCGCAGTCAATCAAGATTCATTTCATTTCCTTTCATTTCATTTCATTTCATGCGTGATCCGAACTTACAGACACAACCGTACAGGCCACTAGTTTTCTAATGTGTGATTATGCTATTTTCGGCGCGTCTTCTGCAGAACCACTGGATCACCGAAGCGCAGTCAGTGCTAGACAGCTGCAAAGCGACAGCACTGAAACAGACAAGGCTAAGAGTGGCCCATGGTACAAAGAAGCAGCCTTAAGGATCCGTTGCCGCATGTGCAAGGAGAATCTCAAAACCATTTTCATAAATGTGAAGACTTAAATCAGAGATTATTCTAACAGAATTTAAACTGACTCGTTTCAGACTTTTTGAAAGATACATCGAAGTTACCGAACACACACACACACACACACACACACACACACACACACACACACACACATACACACACACAAATATTAAAAAGAAAAAGTACTAAATATATGATACATTGCAGTTCCGCTGATGGTAAAATCAATATGTGACTACCCCATACTACAACCCTTGTATGGGCACAAGTTTCTGAAAGATTGTGAAAATGCTAACAGGTTACGGGACCACCATGGTCCTCATGTTTGTATAACACACCCATCCACTGTGGGAAAATGTACAATGAATCAGGTTAAAATTTCAATGCATTTCCATTCCATCCCTCATTGCTTGTGAAGATAAGGATGCTCCAGGCAGATCGACGAAATGTCAAAGGTCCGATCATAAAGGCTCGACTTCTTTCAAGTTCAAATGCGCCGATGACTCTTATAATTGCCAAACTCTTGCGCGAAAGCTGGCTCGGGGTGACCTTTATGGCTTTATGTGTCTGATAGTCAAGTGACCAGGCTTTGCAAACAAGAAGTCTGTATGCTTTTTATTTTTTTTTGCAATAAGCCCCATAACTATCGCGCTGAAAACCAAGAGGCTACAAAATCCAGCCTGACACAATAGGTCTCCATATTTTTCATTGGATTAAACCATGGGGGAATAAACTAGACTATTTCATACATCGGATTGGAGAGCAAGTGTGTAACACTTATATGGGACTGCTCTCCTATTATTACAAAAATATATTTCATTATAATACAAGATGACTACAAACAATACAAAGCATTTAATGAAATGAAAGAACAAACAAATGAAAGTGGTCGATACGAATATGTAATAAAAATCGAAATCTGTTAGTGTGAACGATATAGTTATGAACGATCATAAATATTTTACAGTTGGCAGAGTCAGTGAGGCTTGGGTGGCCAACTAGAAGGGCATCAGTCAATATGGAGGCACATTCTGGTGAGCCAGTCGATATGGAGGCACATTCTGGTAAGCCAGTCGGTATGGAGGCACAGTCTGGTAAGCCAGTAAATAGCTGTGTCCTTAGAAAAGTCAAGTAGGAAATGCTTCATTTATTTATTTTTATTTATGTATTTTTTTTATGTGGAAAGTCTGCAGCAGATTGTTCCTTGTCATACGTATTATTTGGCACTATATGGTATTTATTGCTGTGTGATGCAATAAAGCTTGACCGGGTTTAGATGACCACAAGCAGAGCAAAGTATAATTGGTAACATAGGATGATTTAGTGTGAAAAGATCAGTGTGTGAGCAACTAGTGTAGAATATATTGTGTATTTATGAGTAAAGGGATATCAAACGAGAAAAGAAGATTGCTTCAAGGCAAATCTGTCTGTGTGCTTTCAAGTTATAAATATTGCTAGATGAAAATTTCAAAGGTCCAGATGACATTGACCTTTAGATGTTACAGCTTCATTACAAAAATATGCAGTGTTGCAATACCTACAAGTTGATTCCAACATGATTAAAATTGAGATTGCATGTTATTACAAAAGATATGCAGTGTTGCTATACCTACAAATTTGGACCAACATGGTCAAAATCGGGTGAAAATTGACAGTTATGGCTGAATGAAAATTTCAAAGGTCCAACAGACATTGACCGTTGACTTTTAGAGGATACATGTAATTACAAAAATGTGCAGTGTTATAAACATATACATTGAAGTTGGATTGGTTATCTGCACCGATAATAGTTTTGGAGATATTCAAGATTTAAAATTTCAAATACCCCTAATTTGCATAATCTTCAACATTTTTTCTCCTCTTTATTAAAAGGCACAAATTCATGTATAGTTCTATAACCATGCCAAGTTTGAAGTTTTTGAGTGTAATAGTGTTCGCGAAAACTGGCGAACAAAATTTGGTGGTAAAGAAAAAAAGAGAGAAAGAACTCCAGGCAAAAACAGAATGTATGTGTTGGCACAATGGCTTAATAATTGAAAATCGTAACCACAGAGCAAAATTTAAATTCAATTTTCAGCATATTATGTCACTTCCAACCAAAGGTAGTACAGCCAAAGTTTGCAGACAAGTTCAATCATATACGTTACATTCATCTAACACTTGTTGAAGTAACAAATACAACCAAGTCACATGCGGTGAAGGTATTTTTATATCTAGGCCTATATATTGATTACACGAATCCGGACTCCGTATCAGCCGTTAAATTGTTTGGTTTGATAAAGTCCTCTAACATAAACCGAGGATTTATCTAAGCATATTAGATAGGTCTGCATGAAAATATTGTGTGTGCGTGTATGTGGTTGGTGGGTGGGGGTGGGGTGAGGGTGGCAGTCAACTTACACTGGCAGCACTTGAAACAATGAAGCCTGACACCACAGCCTATTTTGACTGTTGATTTCCTTTTTGCTAGGCCTGCATTAAAGATATTTTTGAAAGATGTGAGTTGGTGGTACACCACACTTCAAGCAAACGAAACTCTATCTCCAAATTTTAAAATGACAAGCAGCTTAGGTACGACAACTTGATTTTTTATTGCAGATGACCTGTGAATTACACCGTAGTATCATAGGGTGGTCACGTTCATTGTGAATAACTTCACAGGTCGACTCGATCAAAGGCAAACCGGGCATGTCGGTCCGGACCCATTACGAACTATGTCTTGAACTATGATAAATATGAGAAAAGCTGCTTTAAAAATGTTTTATGATTACCCATTAAACATCATAGTGTCTTAAAAGTGGCGTACATGTATTCTGATATACTGTGAGGCTCGGCATGGCCTACAGTAGTGACACAAAGAGAAGACGTCAATTTTGTAGGAAAGGGAAAAAAGTTCTCAAAACTGGATGGTAAAAATACCGAGTACGTACAGATGATTTTTTGTTCTGTTTTAGATAATGGTACACCTTAGATATCGAATTTTCTGCTTCTGAAAAATATTTAAATTGGCTGCTTTATGAAAAATTTAATATTTTGTTTCTAATATGAAGTTGTCAACTCAATACCGGAGTTACCTGGCCTTTTTCCTAATTTGGCCTGATTTAGAAGTAGCGTTTTTTATAACTACAGGTTAACAAAAACGAAAAAATGCACAACTATATATATATATATCGGTAGATAGATACATACATACATACATATGTAATATCAATCTGTGCAGAGAAAATATTCTTGCTTCTTATTTTTAGTTCGCATACATGTGCTTTTTTCAGAACCTTTGCAGGAGAACTGATTTCCAAACCATCTGAGAGCAACAGATTTTAAATTAAAAACTTTGAGTGAAGTTATGTTAACAAAAATATAGACAGATGACACTTTAATATGCCTATCGTAATTTTACAATATTTGGGTACGCTTGTCAAGGCAAATACATAAAATGAGCGAAGAAAATAGAGGGTGTAACTGACATTGACCTGCTGCATAACCCTACCTATCCCATGGCAGAGACGTGTGTACATCACTTGCTAAAGATTTATTATGCTATTATGAGATTGACGATCGCATTTCATAACAATCGACGGATGTTCAAGTGCTGGTAATTATGGATATCTATTGGTCATGTTATCCCAATAGGCCAGGAAATCACACCGTGTTAAGCACAATGCATTTGTTAGCTCAAATATGTCTTCATTCAAATTAAGCTTTTACTCTAATAAAATCCTCTTGTTGGAAATGGATTACAGTATGCTGTGCCACATATAGTTGTGTGGAGCTCAAATAAATCTTCTACAATGTCTGGCAATGCTTCCAGTGAGTAGGTTATAATTATTTTTATGGAACTATACCGGATATATTTTATATAAGCTGTGACCAACAAAAATATTGTTCAATGCTAAATGGTTTAGGGCGTTCACGATTATGTGGTTGGTTCATAACTGAATTTGTGGACTGCATGTAACAATTTATTCTATATAATTGTGCAAAAAGCGAGATTATTATATGATATATATAAAGCGTAAAAGAACTATTGAAACAATGTAATGTGTACAGTATGGGTCTATGTAGCATAATTGTCTGCTTGTTTGAACGCCAAAATGTTTTAATTTGAAACTCCCTTATAAAAATGTCATGAAAACTGATTTATATAGCCACAATATTACATCTAAGGTCACATTGCCCTCGTCCCGCTATCCACTGATCACAGATACAATTTACTCAATGGTAGGCTGATGCAGCCAACTGGAACAGTTAAACTAACGGTGCACAGCATGTTACCACTGCAAGCTGGTAACGGAACTCATGTAGATTTGCCAACCATGTCTTTCTCACGGATATCTCGGACCTCAAGCATAACTATCCGGAGAATCTATTCGTCCGAATATCGGAACAAGCCAGTGGAGAAATCATTCCAAATATCTGAGAAAGACAACTAACAAATTCCGTTGATCACATATGCTGGTGGACTTAAATATGTACAGTCCCCGATCTGGGACAACTCCGGACACCGTACTTTATATGCACTAGAATAAATATAATGAACTGGGCCGCGCCCATTATGGCATTCACGCATACCTGCCTCCATTGAACCATCCTGTTTAGGAATGGGGATTTGGTACAGTTGGTATGTGCGTTTCCCGTTTTCGGCAGGTGATTGGTGCCGCGGGTAGCTGGTTCGAGACCGAGTCGTTCCGTGGTCACAAAACAGATATTATTAAGTGTGTGTGTGAACACAGACTTCTTGTTTTTCTTCAAATACATTATTCTTTCTTTCTTTCCTTATTTCCGTGTCCCATTTTGTGGTCAGCTTTTCTCAGGCACTACTGTTCCTAAAAGCACCAAACTTGGCATGGTGATAGACCTGACAGTGAAATTGCGCATATTGTTTGGAACAGTCATGATGTTAAAAATGATGCAAATTAAGGCATATTAGTGGAAATTGTAAATTTTGCATATCTCCAAAACTATGGCAGACAGAGTTGCTATTCCAAGCTTAATATGTGGGTCTATGGCTACGGCAAAATTCTATAGCATGCGAACAAAGTCCCCCCCCCCCCCCCACACACACATACACAAGCTGGTCCCAGTTTCCTCATGAAAGCTGTTATGCAACCAGACATAATTGAACTGTGAGGGCCAGGCCTCAATACCTATCAGTACACAGGCAGTGGTTCCCAGCGCTGTGGGTTACCCTTCAATTCAAAGGGAGGCTGGGTGTGTCGGTAGCTACACACAGTAAAACAATCATTAACGGGCACCTCTCTGCAGTGGGCACCTCCTTTCAATTAGCAGTGGGGGCACCTTAAATATATACCAAAATCTACTGCAGCGGGTACTTAAAAAAAGTTAATCCATACATTTGGATTGTTTTCTTCTCAAACTATCATCTTGCACCAGTGCTTATCCCCTTAGCCAGGTTCTTCACTCCATACGCTGTAATATCCTAACCACATCAAAGAGTGCAGTGTTGGCCAGCCAGTCAGCCAGTATGTATATTCAAAGCATAATAATTTTCTAATCTAACATTGATTCCTTTGACACCTTTGTGGACTGACAACAGGGTTAGATTATCAAAGAGGAGAGACTTAACAGCTGACTTGTCTGAAGCAGCAAGTGTGTGGCTGAGTGCCACTTGAGTGATTTGCTTAAGGTTACAGTGAAATACTTTGAAAGTTAGGCCTCCCCCCCCCCCAAGGAGGAGGTGGCATAAAGCAATTACGTTGTCCACGTGTGTGTATGTGTGTGGTCCACTGACCGTTTTCACTCAATAACTCAAAAAGTTTTTTGCTTAGGGGTTTCATATTGCACATGCTCAGAGTCCTGAGAAAGGTCTCTGACGAGTTTGAAGATGGGTGATCTTGGCCCAATTTCAAAGGTCACAGAGCCACTTTAGTGAATTTGTTTTTCACACAATTACTTGAAAATGTTTTTGCTTAGGGCTTTTATATGCTTATAGTCCTGAAGAAGGTCACAGACGAGTTTAAAGATGGGTGACCTGGACCATATTCTAAAAAGTCACAGAGCCATTTTTGTGAATTTGGTTTTCAATTAATAACTTCAACAGTTTTGTGCATAAGGGTTTCCTATTGTGCATGCTTATAGTCCTGCATTAGGTCTCAGAGGAGTTTGAATATGGGTGACCTTGACCCAATTCTCAAGGCCACAGAGCGATTTTAGTGAATTTGATTTTCACACGATAAGTTGAAAAGTTTTTAACATAGACCTTTCTTATTACACATGGCTTTAATCCTACATAAGGTCTGGACAAATTCAAAGATGGATCACCTCTACCCAAATCCCAAGGTCACACAGCCCGGGGGGGGGGCATAGATCTAGCACTCTCTGATTGCGTTTTAATCATCATTGTAACCTATGAGATGAAAAGTGTTCTCTGCATGTAAATTATTGGCAGCATTAGATCAGTTCAGTTTGTACTCCTGCCAGTCAAGCTAACAGCAAAAACTTCTCCAGTATACATGTCACAATGAAGCCCACAAAATTTCTAACACTTGGTAACCAAGCAGAAATACTTAAAGAGCTTGAGGGTAAACCACAGAGACAAATGGTGACAGAGTATGGCATATCAAAAGGGGCTGTGAGCAACAATGTCAAAAGAAAACCAGACATGATGTCAGCTCTTGAAAAAATGAACCCTAAAGGAAAAGAGTGAAGGTCAATACCCATGGACAACTGAATGAGGCAATGCTTCAGTGGTTCAGTGTGATGCACAGTGAAAACATCCCATACAGTCTCAGGTTAAAGCACGAAAGAAAAGGCCAACATTTAGCTGAAAATTTGCATGTACATTTGCAAATATACATGTTCATGTACGTTGTACATGTGATTAATTTCTAAAATCAGGTATTTTCTCCCTGTTGCAGATAATGAACAATAAATTGTGAAACATTGTTGTCTTATATTTATTTCATTTGGGTTTGCAGACCAGCATAAACATGTACATGTCTATGTGCATCCCTTGTCTATCTTTTGTTTTGTTTACTCATCCATACTACTGGTAACTGGTAATCTGTCTACCCACGCTGGTCAACCCTCTTCTGCACTGGACACTTCCCTGCAGTGGGCACTTTTCTCCGGTCCCAAGGGTGCCCACTGTATAGAGGTTTTACTGCAGTCTGAAGCCTCCTTGGTTTGACTTACCATCACAATAAGCTAGTGCTGACTGAGAGGTACCATTTTAACTGCAACTGGTAAGTTAGTGACATAGTAGCATCCAATAATATATGAACCAAACTTAGGCATGTCTTTGTAAAGGGAGATTCCGATCAACTAGTAGAAATCACTCAACCACAGGTCCAAACTCTCTGTAATGACGAACTGTAGTAAGGAGGGATGTTGGTCAGGGTCAGTGGGTACATTGGGGCAGGCAGAGCTCGCGTGGCTCTTGTATTTCTGGACCCAGCCGTGACATTTGCTCATCAGTTAAATATCTATTAACATTGGTTCATAACCTTTGTAAACACCGCCCACTTCCAACAAAGAGTTATCTTATTTCACCTACTTTCAGCCTGTGCAAACTTGCAACTTAAGTTTGTCCACGCCTTCGGTAGGTTGTTGGACCTGTATAGTCACACATGTACATGACATTGTACTATTGCATAGACTTTTGTTCTATAAGAGCTATGTAAAGTTGGATGTTGCCTGTGTAACCTTACAACTGAAGTTTTGAATGACACATTCAGGCTAGTGACACTTAATAACACAGCTAGATTTCTGTAGGAGCTATGTGAAGTTGAATGCTATGTATGACAGTGGATTAGCTGAGCCTAATAGTTGAAATTAGTAGAGATTGTCATGTAAATATTTTTATGTCTCTGTGAATAGTGAAACTCGGATACATGCACATGTATATCAATGCATACACGCTTCACTTGTTGAAGCAATTTCATGCCGCACATTTTCAAAGCATGAGAATCTGGTGTTGATGTAGTAATTTTTATTTCATAGTATAAATGAATTTAGCATCAAATCTAAATATAATGTAATTATGCAAATTAGTGGCAATTAAAATTTTAAACGCTCCATATCTTCCAACCTATTACAGTTAGACACCAAATTTAAAGTAGTACATGCAAGTTTGTGAGACCTGTCAATCTGATGCACAGTGAACAAATACTGTACCATTTGAAATTATGCTAATTAGCAGCACTTGAAACATTTGGTTTAAACATATTTTATTTCAAAAGAAAACACAAAACAACATGAATATTTCATAACACCAGTTCACAAATAGATGTTGAATAGGACATATGCAACATATTGAAACATTTAAAAGTTGAATATCTCCAAAACTACTGCAAATAAAAGTGCCAGTCCAACTTCAATTTTACGTTTGTGACATGGCTGCCTCCTATGAATCATGAACCAATGTTGTGGTATTTTGATTTATGTAAATTAGATGAACACACAAAATTGAATTGTTTGGATAACTTTCAAACTGCTACAGATAGAGGTGTCATTCCAGCTTTAATTTGTAGGTTTGTCATATTGCCGAATCCAATGAAAGTATGAACCAAAACTGTATCATTCTTATTTATGCAAAATTAGGTGAAAACACAAAATTTAAATCTTGAATAACTTCAATATTATTATAGACTGGGGTGCCATTCAAACTTCCGTTGATACATTTGTAAGATAGTAGCATCCAATCGACCATGAATCAAAGTTTTTTCAGTTTAATTTCTGAAAATTAGGCAAAACACAAAATTTAAATCCTTAATTAGCTATACAAAACTATTGTAGATTGATGTGTCTTTCCAACTGCAATTTATAGGTTTTTGACATAGTCGCACGAAAAAAATTATCGCAGGAGTTACATTAACACTGAATAGGCAATCTAAAAGTTTGCGGGGCACACAGACTGATTTTCCGACAAGCAAATCAAATTTTTTCTAGTTCTATCTTTTTATTTATTTTGAGATCCGATTTTTGGAACAGGATGCATATAAACCTAAATATACGAAAGCACAATGCATGCTACAGAAAACACCAGATATAAAAATATACTTAAATGGCAATATGTATCTTGTCATCTGTGAATGCAATCACATCTCTGCAGCCGCAGGATAATAGAAATTATTAATATTATTATTATTATTATTATTATTATTATTATTATTATTATTATTATTATTATTATTATTATTATTATTATTATTATTATTATTATTATTATTATTATTATTATTATTATTATTATTATTATTATTATTATATGGCATAGGAGTAAGTCAACGAAAGCGACCTCAAACACAGAGAAAGTCGAATGTAACTTCCAGGGACCACTCCTAATTAAAATACTTCCGGGGTTTTGCATGCAATAGTAGTTATTACTATGGGATGTACGTTTGTGGCGACTACTCTGGTGCTGTACAATGACACACTTCATTGCTAACGATTTGCTATGGTACCGGCGAATTTTGAAAATGCCCATAAGGTTGTTCACTTTGAAAAAAGAAAGAAACCTGTTCTGAAAGGAAAGCTTGCTACATATTTAAAGTTATTACAGCCTTACGCAGGACCACGGTCATTTCTTAGTTTCAAAAAGATGTATTAGTGAAAGCTTGTCAGGAGACAAATATGTAGTTTTAAAATGGGGCTCAACTTAGTTCAACACTTATCACCAAGTGTTACGCTTTCAATGCTGTAACAGCAATTTATGGGGTCATAAATAAGATGTATTTTGTGATTTACGGTGTGATGGGATTCCTATGCTTGTAAATACTTCCCATTGTCACACAACTCATTTTTTTACCTCGTTTTTTTAAACGCACCTGATAGTACCAGGTGAACAGCTGCCGCTCCAGAATGCTAGTTTTTATGTAAGCTTGGACATGCCGTTGAAAATGTTCCAGCTGCACCTCATAAATGATACAACACGTTAAACTTTAGGCTCTGGTCATTCAAAATGACGCGAAGTGTTTCAATTTCATTGCGGGTGATATAGTAGAAGTTTTTAGTGCTTTCCGTTTGAAAACTGAAGTAGCGATAAAAAACTAAACTAATACAACAGTCTGAGTTGCTGAAATTCGTATTTGATTTACATTACATCTAGGCATCTCTGATCTGACAAATGGCAAGTCAGCAAAAATATTTGTTGGGGGTTTGTGCTTCAGTAATGAATGTATGCGCGTGTTTAAAAAAGATAATAATATCCCACGACGTACGAGATCACGTTGGCAAATATTGGTGAATATTCAAATAAATACCAAAGCATAATTTTGAAGAGGAAATCACAGAAAAAGTTACTTGAGCATAGCGTTCGAACTAACAATAATACATCGATGTCAGGCTCTTAATTTTTTGTTTGGATATTTTTTTTCTGCTTATATGCAAGTCAACTATACTTAAAAGATGTTCCTGCGATCGTATCTTCACATCGATGTGCTAGGCGTCGTGGATCACTTTTCGGCGTCTCCGAGACCCATGGCGACCATGCTGTACCTTGGTAGGAATACACTTTGCTTTAGCTAAGCTGGCGTACTAGCTTACCGGGCGGCGTTTTATGTACCTTCTTACGTTTCATTTTTTGTTATTCCATATACATATACTATATATATATATATATATATATATATGTATATATATATATATATATATATATATATATATATATATATATATATATATATATATATATATATATATATATATATATATATATATATATAATCTACTGCCAATCGTCAAAAATCATTCAGATATTTGCTTCAAAATACCATAGGCTTTAAATCATGACTGTTTCTTAATTTGGTCAACGTGCCGAATTTATTTTTGGCTACACTGCGTGAATAGCATCGTTTCTGTTTGTTTTAACTTCTGCGGCAACCACACGGAGGTTCTTTTAATACTGAAGGGAAATGCTCCTTACGTTAGTCACTACTTGCAGATCAATGACCAACATACTTACTGTTTCCGAACTTACTTTGTATATTACATCACATATGATGGTGGTTTACTTAGATTTATTTGTCAATTTTCATCTTATTTGGTTCATGTTCGCTTAAATTGTGGGTATTGTAACACTGTACATTTTTGCAGTTACATGTGACCTGTAAAGGTCAAAGGTCAAGGTCATTTGGACTTTGAAATTTTCATCCAGCCATAAGCTTAATGAAATGTGAAGTACCAAAGGACAAAAGTTGTAGCATTTAATATTTACAACTTATTTAGGCACACAGACAGATTTGCTTTGAAGCAAATCTTCTTTTCTAGTTATTTGTATACAGTCATAGTATCAACACTTTAAAGTATCTTGAATTTTAATTCGGCCTACTGTTTAATTATATGTTACACTACCTTCTCATTTCATCTAGATGTATGCTGGGTCCCTTGGAAGAATAGAGCTGCGCTCTGAAAGGGCTACCCAAGGTAAATTAAAATTCTAAATAGATAAATAAATATGATCATCAAATCATCGTATGTCCAGAAAACGAGTAGTTTGCACTTTAGCATGTTATATCTTTTACGAAATATTACTTGCTGTAACAAACATCATCTTCATCTGGTGAACTCAAACCCAAAATTCAGTCAAGTGAGACAACATAATCGCCGTGCATGGGGTGATAAAAGTCACTATAATGCCCTGTTTCTGGACATTACAACAGCTGAGCAAGAGGTCACAATATTGGAGAATAAGTTGCATTTTTAGGTTTTGTGGCCTGGGGTATATAATCCACTTCAACTTCTGAAATTTGAAATTTCCAATTTTGTATGCTTTATTTTCATACTATATTGCAACAAAGAAGAAAGGCGTATGACAAGGCCTCACTGCATCCAGAGTTTACCAGTGATTTCAATGGGTTTTCTTCTTTGGGTGCGTCTTGTGGTGTTTGGGCAGATGATGCTTAAATTCACATTGAGGTGGCGTGTACAATTTTTCCGGTATTATATGAAAATATTTATCAGTATAACTATAGTATCGGTGCATGTATATACATGTGTGTATGCATGCCTGTGTATGTATACATTTCTTCTTGTGCTCAACTAAACTCGTTTATTTATTTATTTATTTATTTACTTATTTATTTATTTATTTTTTTTTATTTATTTATTTATTTATTTATTTGTCTGTCTGTCTGTCTGTCTGTCTATCTATCTATCTATCTATCTATCTATCTATCTA
Source organism: Hermodice carunculata (assembly GCA_964020975.1). Lineage (NCBI taxonomy): Eukaryota > Metazoa > Annelida > Polychaeta > Eunicida > Amphinomidae > Hermodice > Hermodice carunculata. Next base: position 137,433,442 of record OZ026612.1, on the reverse strand, counting down.
TCTATCTATCTATCTATCTATCTATCTATCTATCTATCTATCTATCTATCTATCTATCTATTTATTCATCCATCCATTCATTCAGTCATTTTTATTTATTTTCTTATGTGTGTGGGTGTTTGTTTGCTAATTCATTTATTTATCCTGGGTAGCCATTTCAGAGCTACACTCCGTTCGTTACAAGGAGCCCTGCTACGACTAAATTATATTGACAAAAAACTATGTACAAAGTAAAATATACACATTCAACAAATACAAAACCGTTTGTACTGCTGTTTTATGGTACGAAGGTGTTCAGTTCTCCTCATGAACTCTGGTAGTGTGTTTATAGCTCTTTTGAGAAGAGCGTTTATAGCTCTTTTGTGAAGAGCGTTTATAGCTCTTTTGTGAAGAGCGTTTATAGCTCTTTTGGTACTGATTTAAAGTTTTCTTGCTGGGATATACTTTTCGAAGAGCCGTCCACAATCTTTTAGGCCGAGCCCTGTCTTCAACTAAACTTTTTTCAAAATACTTCTGCTTAACATCCCTTGTGATAGTTGTAACTCTATCCCTAGTTACTTTGTACTGCGACCATAAACTGGCATGGCTATTTTTAGAAGCAGCTTCATGCAGATCGTCACGCCGGTTACGCAGCGCAGTGGTCCTAATTTGCTGTTTTGTTGCCACGGGTTAATTCCTTGGAAATCATACAAGGTCAGAAAACCAAGAACACTTGGGCCTTAATTTTTCAACCAGATGGCACTGTTTTGTTGGGTTTTTTTTTCGGGGTGGGGGGGGGGGGAGGGAAGGGTTGGTGTGGGTAGTGTTTTTAATGGCGACAATTGAAGGCTGGAGTATCTTTAGTTTTGTACCACCAAAAACTTTAACCGACCAATTCATTTTGCCAAGTGTTGAGCTGATGTAGTGCTCAATTATAATAGAAACACAATAATGCTGTAAATAAAGAAGTGATTATTTGTTTCATTTCAAACACGATTGACCGGAAAACCTAACAGGGGCGTACTTTAATATATATGTCTGGTATGTGTGTTCACTGTTACTTTACATATAATATAGATATTTATAGTATCTTCCTCTCTATGTCCAAGAACAGAGTCAGCAATAAAACAGAGGCAATAGAAATTAACATATATATATATATATATATATATATATATATATATTCAATTTTGGATTTTTTTTGTTATCAACATAACGATGTTCAACAAGAGAGAATAACTTTGGTCACATTGGTACTAATTTAATATCTGTCTAGTTTATGTACAGTTGGTAAAATAATCAACAGTTGATAATGATTTTTAACCGCCACAATTTCAAATAAGAGGACTGTGACAATCCTGTGGTAAGCTGACCTTACATGCACAAATTGAGAATTTCTATTTCAATCCCCATTGACGTGCATAGTAATTGATAGTAAGGCATGCGCAAACTGACAAGCATCCGATTTGAAAAAAAATCAGGGATCCAGAGTATTACCAGCTGGTGAAAAAATTTGTTTGACCTTCTCAAAAGCTAAATTTCCATCAGGTTTTAGAACAATCTGAGTAGCGTATTTTCAGAAGAAGTAAAAAATATGGAAAACACAAGCCAAACAGTCCCGGAGAATAAGGTTTTAAAGATTTTGTCAACAAATAGACCAAAAAATCACCAAAAAAATTAAAACATTAGTGGAGAGTGACCATTTGAATGAACGTGGTAGAGACTCACCCACGGCAGATCCCCACCAGATGTGAAGTAGGTCTGGTTTTGGAGAAGTCGAAAATGTGAATTGCTGATGGACGGGCGGACGACGACCGACGGATACCCATCAGATAAGTTCAACTGACTTGCCAGTCAGCTGAGCTAACAATGTGTCTGTTTATCTATGTTTGCTATCGATAACAGAATTGAACGTCGCAAATTGGGAGTGAAAGGGGGGAAGAGCAGACAGCTGTTTGATGCGTGCGCCATTTCTAGCGTTGACTCCTCGTGCCGACAACTGTTAAACCTTTTCATGAAGACCATACACTCCTTATTCGTAACGTTCAATATGTACATTAATTTTACTATCATGTAATATAACTTAATTACCTTCGCAAATAGTTTATTCAAAGGGTTTAACTAAACACATTGAAGTGGTAAAACTTAAAACATAGTTTTTGCTATTCAAAATACTTGCGAAAAAAAGGAGCTTGTTGCATGCTGAGAGTAATAAAACTGAGTAAAAGTGCCTAGTCCCTAGCGAGGAATGAAGAATAAAAGTATAATAGATCCGTTACTATGTAACGAAGTCATGTCACTGCGATTGGACTTGTGCTTTAAAGCACCAGCAATAAAGCTGGGGGTTCCTATAATGCCATTTTTAAAAATGTATCCAATAACTCCGGTTGTAAATATGAGAAATTAAAAATATGGAGATGACAAATAGAACCAGGGTATGGCCAGCATTTTATAAATTTAATCAGAATTGTAGATATCTGTAATTCAAATTGCAGACATCTAAAAATCAATTTTAGATATTTAAAAGATGACTAAATTACAAATATGAAGTCAAATATATATATATATATATATATATATATATATATATATATATATATATATATATATATATATATATGTATATGTGTGTGTGTGTGTGTGTGTGTGGATATATATATGTGTGTGTGTGTAAGTGTGTAAGTGTGTGTGTGTGTGCGTGTGAGAGAGAGAGAGGGGGAGGGAGGGAGGGAGAAAGAGAGATATCTATGAATCAATTTGATATATCTCAAAAAATATTTATAGATAGCTAAAATTCGAATAATATATATTAAAAACTAATTTCAGATATAGTTACTAATGGCCGAATAATAGATACATACCTGTTAATTACTTTTATGTTTGATGTACTCTGTATTATGTGTTATATAACCATGACCCGCCCGTACAGGTGTAAAAGCATTTAAAAATAGCTAATGCATAAAATTCAATTACACATATCCATAATTCATTTTAGGTGTCTGGAAATGATTTCTGGATGTATATGATACAATTTTAGATATTCAAAATGATAATAAGATATATAAAATGGTTTCATCTTTTTAGATACCTGAGACGTAATTATAGATCCTTTAAATATAATAACAAACATCTAAAATTGAAATTGAGATTTTTATAATTTCAGTTACAAATAAATATTACAACGGTTTGCTATAAAAGTGTTCTTTTTACCGAATGGGGGGGGGTGCAAAAGATATTAAAATAAAAAGCTTTATCACTCAACAGGCAGGATATTAGTGCCACTTGCATAAACGTTGAATGACATGGGATATGCCATGCGTCATTTGGAATGAATATCACTAATTTTTGCCAGTCCTGGTGACATAAGTGTGCTTATATTAACGCGGCATAAAATGGGAAAAATTCCACCATAAAGGCTGAGTTCAGCAGCAAACAGATTCTTGCTGTACCTCTATAAGTGAATGAGTCCTTGCAATTTCATTGCACTGCATATATGCTAGCATTATAATAATAATCAACCGCGCGAACAAACAGAATTTAGGTGCGAGTATCTCTAAAAGGTTTTAAACCGCAATTAGCAAATAGGCTATTTGTTGTGACAGTCTCCAATAAAAGTGTGGATCAAATATGTCAAATTCCTTCGGGAAGCTTAGTAGTTATTTGTCCATATAGGTCCATATAGGTCCATATAGGTGCATATAGTAATAGCCACACTCAACGTCATAAAGGCAATTTTAAGTAAAAATGGGAAAAGACACATGCTACTGTTAATGTGAGGTAATTGAGATTCTTAATTTTGCAATGTTCATTTGTTACATCAAACCTTTTGGGTTTTTTGCTTGGGCAAATCACCATGTTAAATGAAGGGTTTAGGTTGAAGAAGGGGTGAATGAATCTCGTGTCGCTATTTCTCCGTAAAAACGCCGCTGGGCGGATGGGCATAAAGACATATGCTACTGCGTTTAAGTTGCAAGAGACAATCACGGGATTACTGTCGTTCAGCGGCCAACTAAGTGCAAATGATCCACCACGCACATTTCATGAGAATACAACGTAACAATAGTCTAGACTGAATGACCCAGGCAGAAGTAATGTCAACTTTTCAAGCTGTGTGTGTGATCAGGGACGTGCTATAGCACGTCCCTGGTGTGATACACTTGGTTTTGCCCATTACAGACCAAAACTCCACGGTACAGGCAGTGTTCCATATTATATGCCGAAGTCTTATTGGTTTACGGCCAGTGCCCCAATCTTTGATAGCTGCTGTGTTTTCATATTGACAATGTTCTCGGTTGTTGATTTGCCCATTATATTAAATGAACGGCTCACTTTTTTCAGGAGATGGGACGGAGATCGATTTGGAGACTAAAAAGTGGACATTGATAACGTTTATTCGGAAAGGCTTTATTTGCTGGCCAGGTCTGTATTTCATGCGAACATCTTAGCAAACTGACAATAGACGCTGTTGGCAAAGGCAAAACAAATCCTCCTTTGCTTTAAACATGATTCATGACCTGCAACATCCCAAAATATTACAGTTTATGTCGACATGTAATACTCAAATTATGAGTGTTATACTGCAATTTGTTCACTCATACGTACATGCATACATACGTAGGTACGTACATATATAGATACATACATACATACTTACATACATACGTACATACATACATATGTACGTACGTGCAAACATATATACATACATACATGCATACATACGTACGTATTCACGCATATACATACATACATACATACATACTTACATACATACATACATGTGTGTGTCTGTGTGTCTGTGTATCTGTATGAGTGTGTGTGGGCAGCTGCACTTCACATGGAGTCCATTTTGTTGCCTGTATTGCAATATACGATAAGTTTTCTTATATTGAGTGGGTTCCAGTCAGCTTCCGTCCTCAAAGAGTTCTACTTCGAACCTACCTTAAAATTGCATGATAAATCATGTAAATTGTGTTAATTTAATTGCACAGCAAAATTATCTACTGATTACTGAACTTCAAACATATTGATTTTTCTCCTTTCTGCCGGAATATTTCAGCTGTCATAAAATAATGAGCAGCTGTATATCATATTGTGACATGTCATGATAATATTTGTTTTTCATGTTGCTTCGGAAGTTTATTGTTGGCCATAACCGAAAAATGAGTTTTATTATTGGATGTTACATTCACTGAACTGTTGTGTAGGCTTATCCATAATATTCATGTCATCTCATAGATGTTTAACTGAAATTCGAAGTGTTTTAACTGGCTTACTTGAAATCATTTTAATTTTTTGCGACATCTTACCGTTAAAAATATTCGTGGCTTTAAGCAAAGCAGTGCTCCTCAAAAGACTAAAATGGACATATATTCATAGGAAACATATAACCTGCACACTGAAATGATATTCTTCTGCATTTTAGTTGCTTTTCCGTGAATTTGCCAAACTGCTTGGATGAAAATATCCCCATACAAATTCTATTAATTGCTCATGAGCTCTACAGTATCAACATGAGGCTCAAAAATTCTATTCGACTACATTTGGCCGTCCTCATTAGAGAGGTATTCTCTCTCTCTCTCTCTCTCTCTCTCTCTCTCTCTCTCTCTCTCTCTCTCTCTCTCTCTCACACACACACACACACACACACACACACACACACACACACACTCTCTCTCTCTCTCTCAATTTTCTGATGAGGAAGCTTCGTTCAGCTTTTTTACATACTCGCATATGAACTTAAAGGGTCAAAGTCATCATCCTTTGGCATTGGTAGTCAAATTGTCTTCATGACAACGTAGTTTTCAGAAAACCCGCATTGATGCTTTGAGAGACCACTTGCCACTGGATTAATGTCTATTATGAATATTCAACACCACCGCGTCACTGTAGGATTTCCACTTTGTACTGTAACGTACTGGAAGTTTGGCACACTGTTATTACTGAAAAGTTGACCTTCTTTCAGCCAGATCATAATATACCCCGGGAAACATATTTTGGCTCTTGGCATGTTTTCATTATTATCATCTTCACCATTACTATTTAGTTTGTATGGATTTACACTACATTTGGAGTGTAGCACAAAACGTAACTATTTTGCACATAACATTGGCAAGGTCAATGCCATATGCCCACCGAAAATTATGAACTTTAAATAGGAAGTAATGTCGGATTCAGTGGCTCCGAAAAGATTCCATGTAGTTTTCTTTCCTGTGAAGTCATGATCATTGCCTGTTATAGTGCCTCATGTTTACTGCCACCATATTAAAAGGTTTCCTGAAATGTAGCTCTCCAAAACTCCAAATAAATACAAATTACCCAAATCTATGAGGGGCTTTTTAGCCGCACACATTGACATTAATTCTGTGAAAACAATTTGTAAATTAGTATGACGAGATAAAATTATTAATGTCTTCTAATTACATCCACGTTACATTGTGATTAAAGAAGTAATACTCTGTACCGAAACTGACTGTACCATACGATCATGATCTTCATTATTTAATAATCTCACCATCATGGGGGTCCAAAAAAGTGATTTTTGTACCGAAACTGTACCATACGACCATAATTTCCATTGTTCAATAATGTCACCATCATGCCTGTTAAAAAAATTAAATCCACGATTATTTTAACTGGTATGATTCTTGTGGGGCATACAAAAATTATAGCTGGTATGAATCTGAAAGGGTATACCAGAATAGTGTTATCTGATACGATTCTAGTGGAAAAGTTACAGCATTAACGTACCATACTACATGTTGTACAGTATTAACGTACCGTACTACATGTTGTACAGCATTAACGTACCGTATTACATGTTGTACAGCATTAACGTACCGTACTACATGTTGTACAGCATTAACGTACCGTACTACATGTTGTACAGCATTAACGTACCGTACTTCATGTTGTACAGCATTAACGTACCGTACTACATGTTGTACAGCATTAACGTACCGTACTACATGTTGTACAGTATGAACGTACCGTACTACATGTTGTACAGTATTAACGTACCGTACTACATGTTGTACTGCATTAACGTACCGTACTACATGTTGTGCAGCATTAACGTACCGTACTACATGTTGTACAGCATTAACGTACTGTACTACATGTGGTACAGCATTAACGTACCGTACTACATGTTGTACAGCATTAACGTACCGTACTACATGTTGTACAGTATATTCTGCCTTGATCAGTCCGGAGACGGTTGGTCGATATTGTTGAAGATTAAATATGAGTAAGGTACATACAATACATCAGCATGACACGCTTTTCTGTCAACCACTGCTTTGACACGCTCCAGGATGACAATCAATACCCTTGGCGGTGTCATCTCACTGGACGGAAGAACACTGAAGGCCGCAGCTGCTCCCTGTCAATATTTAGTGAAGCTTATTTGTCTGCTGGCTGCGCATCCTCAGGAAATCCACAATTTCAGCTGGACAGCACTTCTATTTACCAGAGGCTGTTCAGCAGCTGTACGACACAATAAACCAATACTTTGTCCTCCTACGTGTGCAAAGTTTCTTTTTAAAGCATTTTGCACATTTTTTTTGCCGCCAGCTGGCTGTAGACATTACCGTCGACTTTTGTCAATGTAACATATTGTAAGAAATAATGGATAACTTCTAGTCTTATCGCATTACGGAGTCTGTTGATGAAGTTGACGGCTGTACCTTTATCCGAAAAAAAAGATGATGACTGTGTCAACTCAAATAGGGAAGGCTATGTAATCCCGATTCAGGGATGACTATGTAATCCCGAGTCAGAAATCCTGGTCCACCTTTCCAACCTGTTGCACAAATTCCCAACCATTAACAACACTGTCTAGATACTTGAACACCCGTGCTGATTCAGATGTCCCTACCTCATAAACAAAAGTCGCATGTTCTCATTTAAATGGATTAAAGCAAATCCCAAAGTGGCATTGAGGATAAGATTGTAAAATTCGATAATTGCATTCGGCATAAATAGATAGATAGATAGATAGATAGATAGATAAATAGACAGACAGACAGATAGACTGACAGACAGACAGGCAGACAGACAGACAGACAGACAGACAGACAGACAGACAGACAGATAGATAGATAGATAGATAGATAGATAGATAGATAGATAGATAGATAGATAGATAGATAGATAGATAGATAGATAGATAGATAGATAGATAGATAGATAGATAGATAGATAGATAGATGACAACGTTGTATTGCCTGCAAGGTTGCCTGTAGCAAGACTTAATAAGTGTATTTCCATTGAAAACAATGCATCTGGATTTTTAGGGTCTTTACCGGTAACATGACAACTCGGTATCTCCTGCTAAGTTGCTTGTAAAAGTACATTAAACATATATTTTTACTGACATTGCAAACAATTTACTATATTATTAGATTATTCTATGGTAACACAACTTCACACTGCTTGCAAAGTTGCGTGCACAATATTATTTCAGCCCGTATTTCTACAAAGCCCTCTTACACCCACATGGATATATACATATATATATATATATATATACATATATATATATATGTATATATATATATATGTATATATACACATATATAATGTAAAAAGTAACATCAATATATATATGTGTGTGTATGTATACGTGTGTATACATATGTATATATATATATACATATATATACATACATATACATATGTATACACACGTATACATACACACATATATATATGTATATATATGTATATATATATATATATGTATATATATATAAATTGTTAATTGTTACTTTTTACATGAATAAAGTCGGGTAGATGAAAGGAGATCCGTAGTTTGAATGTCAGCTGATGGTGTGTGCGAACACGAGTTCGAGGTACCAGCTTGCCAGGGGCCCTGAACAGAGACAATTAGTTTCATCTATACGACGATAAACAGGAAATGCAACCACACCCAGCCTTAGCCCGTATAATCAAGGAAAGAAAGTCATCAAATAAATAGCGTTGAATTTGATATTTGATATTTCACTTACAAAGCAGCAATCAAAGAAAATATTTTGGCAGTTCGGAATTCAACTTTTGACTCTTTTGTATTAAGCAGCAGGCATTTGTTAATGATTCAGCCCCACGAGGCCTGTGCCAAGACCACACAACATTATCGGATGCACAGTCTGCTCTCAAAAGGGTAAGAAAGCTCTAGAGGCTAGGTAAATCCAAGTTATTTTTGATGCGACAGTATGTAACCTTGGCGAACTGACGTGCTGGCATTTTTTTCTTCCAGGGACCCAGTTTTGGTTACTTATCATGAGTTTGCTACGATGGTGTCAAGATATTGTAGTAAGTTGCGGTACATTTTGCCATTATGCTGCTAGCAGAAAAAAAAAGCTGAAGGCAAAATAATGCAATTTTTAAAAATTATGTTGACAACATTTAATCGCAAGTTTTCAATGAATAATTACACACGTGCAGGTCATATGGTAAATCTTACTGCGGTCCAAACGTAATTCTTGCCATGAACTTGCATGTATGATACTATAACCGGCTACGATGGCTAGTCCTGTTCAATTAAATGTTCTAAATTACGTATCCTCCCTGAATGCAGCCAAAATTGAAACATTGCAAAACTTGAATAGAATGAAAATGAATTCTTTAAATTTATCCTCAACAGGGATATTGATGGCAAAGTTAGAAACAAATATGACAGCGTACTATTCAGTTTACCTCTGCACCCATGACCCGCATGCAGATGTGATGCTAGCACAGCAGCCGTGACTCAACACTTGAACGCAGATGCATTGCCACCAAATGTGTTTGACCCTGCATGCTGTATTGTCATGCGTATCATTATCAACAGAACTCAATATAAACTTTATTGGATGATATAATCACTAGTAATGCCACAAAATAACAGGTACATATAATGCACGCCAGCCCTATATTAACAGATAAGCCATAAATATAAGGCGTCTCATGAATGAGGCCAAACCAGTTTTTATTGGCATATATGTGCTTCTAGCTTATTAAACATATTTCATGGACCTATATAAGAGAAGATTAAATAGTAATCCGTTGGCCTTCCAAGAGCAAATAAGATATTGGGTATTCCGCACGGTGTGTGGCGAGATAGTATATTGGCTCATCTGCGTTTTTGCTCGCTGAAGAATATTTATACATACAGATCTGATATTGCAGCGAGGAAAAATGCAAATGGCTCGCTCATCGTTCGACAAACAGTATATATGTTCCGAGCATTATATACATACTGGGTTTTGACTGGCTATCACGGCACTAGCAATACCAAGTCACATCAGATGGGGACTGTGTATTCATATAACTAGCGCTGAAAGTATGTCGCTAGTATGATAATCATGATAACCGCGAAATGGCTTGTACGGAAATTACCGTTTCAGGGTAATTTGTGAAAATGGGCAAATTTCTCCCCAACCCTGGGCAAGGGGAGATACATAATGCGTGCAGCAAGGAAATCTACTACGCACGAAATGTGGTACAATAGTGATATACTGGCGGGTCCAAATGACGACAAAACTGAGAAAGTAAGTGGCATTTCGTTTCCTTGTGACAATGCATGCGTGCCTTGTCGTCTGCCATCTGATTGTAGCTGGCGGGAACTCCGTGACACCAATCAAGTCCAAGTATGGGGGCAATGTGTAGGTTGCTCCGTCCATAGCAATCTCCCATGGGAAAAGAGGCCACAGAAGTATCACTGCGAACACATGTTCATGTTAGTTTATGTACGGATACTACATCGGTATCATCCTGACCCATTTCTTGGTGCCCGGGGATCTGGCAGCTTTTTCAGTTACACCAGTACCGTTGGCTCTAAAGTCAGCCACTGCAAAAAATCTTACTTCAGTCCATCACTTCGTTATTCTTTCAGAACAACTTTTCTGAAAGATCAATGATCAAATTTATCTGATTATCATTTGAATGAGGCAATTGAGTAATTTCATTGTTGTAATATGAAGTTCCAAAATGAAATTATAGAGTATCCCCAAAGCTAAAATAATCATGGATGGTTGCCAAGTGCATGAAACTCTAATGATAAAAATCAAAGTCACCAACGTTCACTATGAACAAAACGAAGGTAAGAAAGAATGCAAGTCTTTTGTGACCAGATTATATGCCGGTAATGAAGCATTTCCTCGACAGTAAGTAAGGAGAAAACGTCGTACACGTAATTTTAATCACATTTAATTTTTGACTGATTAGTTTTGAATAATCTGTGAAAATAATCAGTAGATTTTAAGGCAGATTAGTTTCAGTGGAAATTTTAGTTTGATACATTTCTAGTGTTTTGAGTACGATTTGTAGATGAACTTGCAAGATTTTACCAGTCTTTTAGCACGGTCGAGAAGTATGAGCACCGTGATCAGACATTGGTAAAACTATTCAATTCCATTCCAATTAAAATCCAATAAATTAAGTAATGTGGATTTGCCATTTCGTTCAACTAGCCAGAGCATAGACGTATGGGTGGCGCGATGTCGATTTTGTGTCAGCCTAGTCTGCGTGGCCAATTATTCCATCGTAGTTTGCCATGTAAAACCCTTGGCTTACTATTTCCAAATAAGTTTGGCGTTAATGGCATTATAAATGAGCTATAGCGTGTCGATTTCGGAAAGCTCTTTCAGCTTAATGTTGACCTAGAGTGAGACTCTCAGACCACGTGGTACGAGGGAGACAGAGAGAGAACAGAACCACTTGTTACAAAAGCATGCATGTGGTGGGATCTTCATGGTATCACATATATCTTATAAGCAGTCACCGAAACGCTAACTGAACAAATTAAGCACAGGTACAAGTATTAACTCAACTGTCCCTCATCATCCATGAAATCGGCTGAAATTTTGGTCAATTTACGGTGTTTGTCCCGCATTGCAACTGGGTATTTTCATAAAAATTCTGTGTTAAATATGCTCCCTGATGTTCTTACTTAAATGTCCCTGAAATGTCATTTTGACAGTTGGTATCTCTGGGATAATACCTAGATGAGCAGGACCATCAGCACGTGACCAGCTTTAGACACCACATTATATTTTTGCTGTGGCTTGGTTTGCAATGAGCCGCTTTCGACGAAATATGTCGGTGTACTGATTCAGTTTCTAAAGATAGCAACACTGTTATAATCTAGCTGATTAATTTCTTCGTCAGTGGCCAGGGAGATTTAAGTTGTGAAGATCTCGATACTTGGTTGCATGGACATTTCACTGGGTGACAAAGGGCGATAATTCCCTTTGCTGATGGCAATGTAAATTGCATTTTTTATGACTTGTTTATGACAGGTTTTCTCGAATGAAGTAAATTATTTTAGAATTGCCACTGTTATAATGGTTTACCTAGTTTCCTCAAGATATTACAAATGAAGTGGTTAGTGATATTTTTTATAGAATCAGTAGTTCCATGTAATAGAAAAACGTATCGTGTGGTCCTTATTGAAAGTGATAACGGTATAGCTATTTACCTTTCATTCACATCCTTTGGTAACATATTCTGGTATCATTGAAACACAACGTCAATGGGACTGATGGGGCTGTCAGTGCAATAACGTGTAAACTTATATACATGTAATGTGCTAAAGGTTTTATATATAAATATACCATAAAATCTTCCTAAGAAAGTTACTGTTCTATATACGCACGGGAGCCTCGATTCCAGTGCTTCTCTACCGTCTGACATGCTATCCTCCAAGTCGAGACCTCTACCCTAAAAAGATTGATTGAATGGTTCACTGTAATCCTTACTTAAAAGCATTAGGTTGTGAGGAATCTTTCAGTTTTATTCTTAGGCTTACGAAAACTCCATAAAAATGTTCAAGTCGAATGGATTTTATGATATAAAATGTTAGCTGACGGTTTATCCTTCCCTTTTCTAAGTAATCTTCTTACCTGAGAACATCCCCAACGTCTATCTTCTCTTAGAAGCCAATAGAAATTGTGATTCACATGACGACGATTAATAACATGTGCTTAGTTACATGTTTGACTGACTTCTATGCGGTGTAAACAAACTAAAGCTTTATTTCATTATAGTACTACATCATATTGTCATGTCCTCCTTTCGCTTTATCTTATTTTATGTTTTGAATTATTATTACTCCTACTTCTACTGCCACTACTATTTTCACTATACTAGCCTAACTATATCATCTTTTTTGTCTCTCCTTTGTCGATCATGGCATACATTACACTATTTGATGACACGTAGGACTTGAGGAAAGGGCCTTGTATTAGCGGATGGTCATTGCCCTATCCTCCTGAGCAGATATAGTTTATTACAAAACACCGACAGCCTGAACAAAACTGGTATTTTCGCTGGTATTCGTTTCTCAACATCCCTGAATATGAACTTCTGGATATTGAGAATCCCAAATGGGTAGCCCATTACGGATGACGTTGGGATCACAGTTTGTTGGATTTTCATGTTTTTACCAGGCTCTGCTGAACGAAAACATGAAAATCCAACAACCCGACGTTATCCCAAATGGGCCACCTGTAGTGGATTTTCTTTCTCCTTTGTCTAAAAAGGGCAACTACGCACCAAATCGAAGTTCTATCGGCGAAATAAGTTTGAAAACGACGCCATTTTGAAAGTGGGAGGAGTCGGTTTTTTAGTACATGCACCATGGCCTCTCATTAGTTTGTCTACTACTTGAAAACCAATAAGTGACAAGTCAAATGAAAGATGACGATTATAACCTTATCCTCCATACCCATGTAGGATAACCCATTCAGGCCCCCATTCAGGATAAGCTTCAGACACAGGAGAAAACGAGATGAATCTATGCTGTCCTCTAAGTCCAAAACAATTGAATGACGTTATAGCAATTTTGCTTTCCTGCTTTGCATTTCCAGCTGGCTGGTCCAATGCATCAGCAAGGCCTAAACATTTTAGAACTGACGCTGTGGTCTCCCTTTGGAATATATTCACCCCCCGTATTTTGACGCTATAAAAGTTGTATTACCATACAGCACTCCATCGGCGTTGATTTGATTCAGACACACCTGGTATGGATCACTTATTACTCTTAATTTAAGTTGATACAAAGATTCTCCAGGTACAACAACAATGTCCAAAATGGACGTACTTTGTTTCAAAATACTGTAGTTCTAGAAATTTTCGCGCTCGATTTAATTTCGCGCTTTTCGCGCTACCAACTAAAGCGCGAAATTAAAATGCGCGAAAATACGTTGCATTGTATTTCACTACATTGTTTGGCATTGGATTGCGCGAAACTGAAATGCGCGAAAATAGTGTAATTTCAGAAAAAATGAGTTTGCGCGAAATTAAACACGCGCGAAAATTTCTAGAACTACAGTATCCATTTGTCCCGAAAAGGTGTGACTGTATATAGGCCTGTCTTGTATGTATAAAAATGGTCCTATAGGGTTTTATTGTCTTTTGCTGCATTCCACATAGGTTGAAAGTTCACAAAAAGAACTATTTGTTACTTAGGCTATTTGCTCCAATATTTTACTGGACCAAGCTCGCAAACGTATATGAATAAATTTCGAACCCACAAGGAAACGCCCATAACACATTACAAACTAATGAAGTGAATGAATGAATTGATTAAATGGACGAATGGATGGATAAAAGAATAAATATAAGACCTGCTGTATCTATTAGGCCTATAAATGAACTCATTCGGGTCCACAGAAGCACACAAACATATTGTTTACACAACCAAATCCAAGTATGAGAGCAAAGTGGAAAATGAATGAAAAGTTTTGTCTTGCATAAATCTAAAATGGAGGGTTGTCATGTTTTTGTTTGAGGCTTTGGTGTTGTTTAAAACATTGAATTCTTGGAAGTTTTCGTTGACAAAGATTCTCCGGTATAAACTGATTTAGTTTAATAGTTTTAGCCTGTTTGTTTACTAAAAGGTCGGTTAGAAATTCGACATTCAGACACAGAATCAATGGAATTGGTGCACTTTTAATTCACTAAAGAGTATAAATACATATTTTGGGCGCTCCTTTGATGCTGGTGGACTTACATGTGTACAGTCCCCAATCTGAGACAACTCCTACCACAGTACTTCATTTGTCATGGAATACATACAATGAACTGGGCCGTGTCGATTATGGCATTCACGCATGGTTCATTCTTCTTAGGAATGGGGATTTTGTACAGTTGTGCGTTTCCTATTTTCGGCAGGTGATTGGTGCCGAAAGTTGCTGGTTCCAGATCTGGCAGTTCCGTGGTCACAAAACACATATTGATTTTACGAGTTCCCACAGCACACAAACATTGAGAATGATATTAAGTATGTTGTTTCTCTGGTGTTCATGACATGTCAAATTTCTTGTTGCTGTGTCCAGTTCAATCTCCCATCCAAGTATTTACACGATGAAAAAGCACCCCCACTTAGTCAACATTGGTGTGTGCGTGTGTGTGTGTGTGTGTGTGTGTGTGTTTGCAAGGAGTTTGTTTATATTACTGTACCAGTGCTTTTATTACCTCTGTCGGCAGAATGTGGTTGTCCCGAAAAGGCCCTTTTGTTTATTGCGTGTAACAGTTGCAGGTGTGATCACCATGCTTCTTCAAGCAAGCCTGGGCCCTCACTGACATGCTGCAGGTGAGCATGGCTAAATCGGCCTGGGAATTGGTTTTGTTCCACTGATCTGTGAGCCGCTGTGCCGGTTGATCCAGGGTGGCCGCAGGCTCGTCGTACTCGCCCTGGCTCGACGGCCACGCACATCCCATAAATGTTCAATAGGGGTCTGTTCAGGAGATCGGGATGCCCATGGCAACACTTGGATGCTGCATTGCTGGAGATACTGCATGCTGACTTGTGCAGTATGTAGCTATGCATTGTCTTGTTGAAACAATGGCTCAGGATGTTGTTGAAACCATTTGGTGACTGCTGGCACGATCTCATCCACAGTGCTCGCCTGTCAATGTTCCATTTACCCAGAGGAGTTCTGTTCTTCCTGTAGAGGTGATTGCCCCCCCCCTCCCGCCAATTATGACGCTGCCTCCATAGCGGTCATGTTCCACGATGCATGCATCCTGTATCCTCCCATCATAGAAATCGAGGTAAAGTCGTGCCTCCTCCGACCACATCACACTCCTGGCGTCCTGCACTGATCTCTATGGCAAGCAAAACTGCAAATACTCACAAATAGAGATATCTATATTTCTAATATGATATCTGCATTTCTGATATAGATATCTGAATTTGGAATAGAGATATCTGTATTTCTAACTCAGATATCTGATTTAGACTTAAAATACAGAAATCTGTTTTAGAAACACAGATATCTGTGTATTAGAAACAAATAAAAAATAAGAAAATATATCTGTATTTCTTATACAGATATCTGTATTTCAACAACATAAGCTAGAGAGCAATGAGTGCCCCCTTGTGCGGAACTGCTACAGATCTATGCATTGACTTCACCACGTGAGACCAAAGAGCGTGCAACCCCAACGAACTGGGGTCTGCTTCATCATGCCTCCGGCTTGGCTTAATTACATTCGAGGTAAGACTTTTGAAGGACTTTGGGGGTACATCGGGCTATGCAAACCACAACACTTAATTTGGAGCCACATCAGATCACATCAACCCACATATATGATTCTGTGCCTGGGGTATTGTTAGAGTAGACCTGGTATCCAGTCTCTAGACTACTCAGATTGGACGGAACGTCCAAGTCGCACATAATCCAGAGGGCCGAGACCAGCAGGTCCAGCGTATTATTAATTCCAGCAAAGCACCCACGGCATTGATCAAACATATCTGATCACCGTTGAACTGAAATCAAACTATATGACGCTGGGTGCCCTGCACAGCCTAGGGACAGTGTACACATGTGTTCCATATATATATATAACAACTATATGGAATAAGTTTCGTGATGACCCATTTGCATGTAGTCGCAGGAGGGCGTCTTGAGTTATCATCATCATGAAAGCATGCTCAGGACAGGAGGCAACAAAATGACAGAATTATTTTGCTTGAGTTCGTTTGATTTGATTTGATTTGATTTAATACACACTAAAAGTGTAAATAATTGTGAATATCGATAATAATACTATTAACATAATTTGACACAAGTTGTACACTTTTTCTATCTCAAAACAAAAATTTTACTATAAATATGTACAAGACCAACTATATGTAAACCTTGAAAATCACATTTGCATTAAATCAAGAACATAGACATGATGCTGTGCAAATCCTTAATGTCTTTGTAACTAGAAGTACATATAGTCATGCATGGTTTCGCCAAAAAGGGTTTAAGATTTGATTTACCAAATGTAATAAACTTAGCTCCCCTCCAAATAATAGAAAAAATGAAGATTGCTGAATATAGTATTATATAAATTTGTTTGAATGGACTTTCCAAATTTGGAAGCATTGACTGGTTCCATTTCAACAGCTGTAACTATATATTCTTTGCTAAACAGCCCTCCCCCTCCTCCCCGAAAAAGGGCTAAACGTATCAAATGGTATTATCTTTCCAATTCACTACGTATCAAGGTGTGAAAAAGGCGAAAGCAGTAGCTGCAACTGCATTTTCATGTTTCTGATTTGAAGTCTGCTATTTATCATAAGATATATTCATCAATGGATATACACGTATGGTTGAAGCTGCTATACATATGTACATATCATGGTCTGAGGCCCATGCACAAATGTTACAAACATGCCTTTTCTTACCATGATTGTTATATTTCCCAATATATATAGTAGCTGCTGCAAAAGACCAGTGACATTAAGACCTAGATTCTAGGAATACATGTTCCTACCGGTGTTTGCATCATGTAATTTTAGCTGTTTTTCTTGTGTCTTTTTTTTTGTTGTTGTCATTTTTGTCATTTAAAAATTATGTTGTATTATGTATTCCGTAATATACTTTTATTTTCCTCATTTTACGGGGGGATTGAATAATAAAAGTGTTAATAGTAATCAGATTAGGTAAGTCGTTTAATGACATTTGAAATCAGTGTACTCAAGTTACAATGCCCATAGACATAGGATATACATCATATTGAAATTATCGTTAAAGTCACAAAAAGGTACAGTGAAAATGTTATATAAGGATCTATCACTAACTGTACTTTCACCACGTGGCAACACAAATAGAGATATCTGTATTTCTAATACAGATATCAAAATTAGAAATACAAGCATCTGAATTAGACTGGAAATACAGATATCTGCAGATATCTGTACTTAGAATACAGACATAGATATCTGTATTTAAATGCAGATATCTGAAGTTTAATGCAGATATCTGCATTTAGAAATATAGAGATCTCCTTTTGTGAATATTTTCAGCTTTGGCTCGCAAAGATCGCTGGTGCAGTCAGCAAGTTCTTGACACCATTCTATCACTGCAGCCTTGTGCGCAGGACCGACAGGGACGTAGATAGCAAGGCAGTATGACCTCAGTTTGGCCGAAACCAGTCTCCTATTGATTGTACGCCGTGATGCTGCAATCGTGTAGGCCTGGTGCCACTGCCAAGAAAACCTCTCTGCCAAAAGGGCCCTGTCTCTTTTCGCGTGCTGAACCAGGTAACGGCCGCCCCTCCCATGTAGTCTTAGTCTTCTAGATCCAGCTTTCTTCTTGCACGCTCTTGGTAGTTGAAAAAGGTCCCACCACCTCTGTACTGCTGATGTGGAGCACCCTATTCTCCTGGCGATATCACACTTAGAAAGACCAACCTCCAAGACGCTGGTGATTCTGCTTCTGTCGGATTCAGAGAGCTGTGACCAACCCTTACGCAGTGGCATAATGGATTCTCATTTCTTGGTGTTGCCAGTGGCCCCTAAAAAGCCCATAGGCACCCCTATACCAGACACACTTTTCTCACCTTTGTGGTTGTTATCTCATTTTCTGGACATTTTGTTTTTGTGTGACCACTCAGGCTCATATTTAACAGTGTACTTCAACTCAAAAATAAATATTG
Organism: Hermodice carunculata; assembly: GCA_964020975.1. Taxonomy (NCBI): domain Eukaryota; kingdom Metazoa; phylum Annelida; class Polychaeta; order Eunicida; family Amphinomidae; genus Hermodice; species Hermodice carunculata. The sequence continues at coordinate 137,414,545 of OZ026612.1, read as the reverse complement.
AATTAGGATTCCTCATACGATACATGGTTAACCCTTTGGATACATGTATTCATAGTACTGGCCGCTAATTCCTCCAATGGTTGTCAGTTTATGTCCCTTAACTAAATAGCATCTATAAAACTGAGTCACACACCCCTGTTCTAAATTCTATTTCCATAGCATAAGAAAACAACTAGAGAAAGTTACACTGAGGCACCTATGGTCTAACTTGGTCACATCAGGTGAGTTACACCCTTTAATCTCTTGGGACTCCGTACGGGGGGTGGGGTGGTTCACATATGACTTGATCGTTATCTTCAAGCTGTAGTTGTAGGCCGTTACTATTACTACAGAATTTTAACATGCCGTACGTAAAGCAGTACACCGTTGCTCAACGCCACCTAGTAGAAATACACATAACAGTCCAAACAATATGATTTTATGCAGTAGCAAAAACCAACATTGGTTTTAACACCTGGATATTCGGTTACACCAGAAAATAGATGTATACACATGTATAAATGACTGAGCACACATCACAGATTACATATTTAAAAGTTGTGGTTTTATGGCAATTCTGTTTCAACTGCTCGATCAGGAAGATATTTGTAAAGAAACTTTCACAGGCGCAATTTTACCTCAAAGCATTTGCATGACATGATGTAAATACACTTGCTACGGACATCAGGGCTGGTGAAGCCATGCCGATGAGCACCAATCTTTGAAGAAAGTTCCAACCTATCCGTAGGAAAAGAAGGACACACAACAAAGAAATGTATTTCATCATTAACTGCAAGTTCCATCTAGGGCAGATTCGATTTTCAACACTACTTACAAGTCAGGTATGTTGTCCAAGTTCAATATTTAGATTATGAAAGCTCAGCCGTAGGCGTGCAATACATTGTACATGTATATGTCACACCAGGTATACTTAAAAAGAGAGGATTCCATGCAGAATTCTTTCTGGAATATCTTATAGGTGTGGGGTTTTTTTTGGGGGGGGGGTGTCATCATTAATCAAGTTAAGCCTAGTTTCATATACCTTCATAAGGTCAGTATACAGGTTGTCTTTGAAAATTAAAAAAAAAATGAGAATGTGTCCTCTACACTTTGACTTTGGCAGTAGGAAGTTAGATAGATTACATGAAGATAGAATATTCGTTACATGTGAACACCGGTTTCTCTGTCCTGCGTTGTATTTGATCATCATACCGTGTTGCCTTAGATGCAGAGGGACCCCCCTGTGTCCATTCAAATAGCTAGTGTAGGTAAGTGGGTCCTGACACCAAGCATTCGTTCAAGAAAACGCAGTTGAGCATTCACAATTACATCGATAGATTGGTTTGCTGCTTATGTCTCATTCACATATTCCAAAATTGGCATAATTTGTGAATTAAGCATTTTCAACATCAGACTGGTGTGGGTTTCCCCAAGATACATTTTCAGAGTTGAGAATAGTGCTTTGCATGCTTGTTCTGCCAAGTAGGAAGGTGTCTGTCTACAAATTTGCTGAGCACTGGAATGAAAGATTATTCCTGTGTACTTAAATTGTTCAACAATTTCCAGTGTGTGTGTATGGGTATTATAGTACTTCCAGTATGTGTGTATGGGTATTATAGTGCTTCCAGTGTGTGTGCGTATGGGTATTATAGTGCTTCCAGTGTGTGTGTGTGTGTGGGTATTATAGTACTTGTGCAGCAGCTGGGGCTCTTAATCACTTTTTTACACGCACTTTTATTTGGTTGCGTTCCAATTCAGGTATACATATGCACAATTGTAGTGTATACATGATATACCTGGATACCCACGTTCAGAACTTATTTCCTACGGCGGCATTTGCCATGCATATGCCAGTATGCAGTTATGCATACCCGCACATATCCCGGGCCTATCTGTAAATTGTCTTTAGAATTAGGTTTGTTTACTTATTTAATATTTATTTATTTATGAGTACTGCAACTCAGGCCTTTGCTTCTCTACTGAGATGTGTCGGCCCTTCAATGCAGCCTCGCTATTCCGTCGTTGTCTCTGATGATGCCTGTATTTGTCTATTTTTCGTGTCGTTTCGGTCCGTCTGCCCTGAAATCTAGACTAATTCCCGTAAGTGGGGTTTTAAGTTAGATGTTATTTACAAAAACTTCATTAAGATATATATGGGAGATACCATTGTCCTTGCCAAGTACCATTATTGTGGTTTTTGACAAACTCACCATCGGGTGCCATCTTTTGAAATACTGTAATAACATGTCAATATGAGCCTGCTGAGAATAAGACTAGATCATCAGCAAACAATAGGTAACAGCAAAAAAGTTCGTCAAGATATATCCCCACATCATCGCCCAGAGAATCACCCATATCCAACATGTATTCATTAAACAGTTTAGGCTGATGAATCCCTCTTGGAAAATACCACATAAGCTATACCATGGCTTTCACGTAATAGGCCTTGCCATTTTACCTTGGTTGAGGACTTTATAAAAATGTTCCTCAAAACATTTGAGGAGTCACCACTTATACCTCTTTGTCTAAGTTTATAAAAGAGGGCATCCCTGTTAACATAGTCATGTGCCGGGGTAAAATCTATAGAACACATATAGGAAGGTTTTCCAAAGAATTTCTGTTATTCCATGATGCAGAAGAGGATAAAGACATTATCAATGTTTCTTTTGTTATTACAAAACCAGCTTGAAAGCTATCGTCATCTTCAAACCTTAGATTCTCAGACTGTAGCCTCCCATTAAGGACAGACTCAACATATTTACCAAGAATCGCCAGAATCGTTATTTTTCTACAGTTTCCTGTATCAGCTTTGCGTCCCTTTTTATGAAGAGGGTTAATATTACCCTCCTACCACTAAGCAGGGAAATCACCAGAATTCAGCATACAATTATACAGAAAGAGAAGGGGGCATAGATGTATAGACCCTAAATATTTAATAAATTCTGCAGGTATCCCATCAATACCAGCGGCTTAGTGATTCTTACGTTTTTTTTAAAGTGCATTTTAAGTTTTGTCTCACTAATAGGAGGATTCAGAATCTTCCTGACTGTCAACATCTTTTCATAATCTACATCCATATCATTTTTCAGGGCATCGAGATCAGCATTCTTGATACACTCAATCACTTGTAAATCAAAATAATCAGTCGGTGGTGGTGACAAAAGTAAGAATAAAATTCATTCAACTAAATATGATCAGTCTGTTTTTTTAGGCAGACGTTTCAAATGTTTCCATTACTCATTCAGATTTATAGAGGACTTATCTGTTTTCTCAAAGCTAATACATATTGTCGTCGTTGTCTGTACAAGTATCTTATATTCTTCAGGCAGCATACTATACTGCACAAATTTGTGACCATTTGCAAAATCGTTTTCTTGAGTAAAACAATTTTAAAGTCTTACATTCATGATCAAACCATCGATTAGAAAGGAACACTGTTCTGAAGTGAATTTTGCTTTTAACAAAGGTATTGATAATTGCCTGCTCCAAATAGGCATAGAAACTATTGTGTGCGACTGCTGCAGTAGTACATGTATCAGAGTCTATCTTATCCAGAAAATCTGATAATTTTTCACAGGCTGCTTCCGATTATAATCCTTCAGAGCAAGAAGGCAACACGTGTAGTCTCCTTGTTAAAAGAATTTTTATTTGTATGTGGAAATATATCTTCCGAAACTATGTAGAATATTTAGATTAAGAGCCGTGACCCATTTTGTCAACTTCGACCAAAGGCAAACATGTTTACCCAAACCACAAAAATATTGCAAAAGCTATAGATCACGACAAAATCCCCTGCGCATCAATAGCACGAAAAGCACTACACAATCCACATGATACTAAAAACATCAACCATTTACGTGTTTGTGCCAACAAAGACTTGTTGTTTCCCTCTATTTATTTATTTATTTATTTATTTATTTGTTTGTTTGTTTGTTTGTTTGTTTGTTTGTTTGTTTATTTATTTATTTATTTATTTATTTATTTATTTATTTATTTATTTATTTATTTATTTATGTATTTATTTATTTATTTATTTCAGTGTATATTGTACCTCCGGTTTTTGCGTTTACTAGTGTTTGGAAAAGTATCCAATTTGGCGTGGTGATTGGCCTTGTTCTGAAGTTGTGCGTATTGTTTGAAACCGGCATGGTGGTGAAAATTATGCAAATTAGAAGCAGTTAAAACTTTAAGATATCCAATCTTCAAACCTATTGCAAATAGCCACAAAATTTCAAGTTGCACGTGCAGGTTTATGACACTTGTAAATTCAATGGACAATGAATTAAAGCTGTAGCAGTATAAATTGTGCTTTTTAGGAGCACTTGAAAAAATTAAAAGGGTAATTTATTCAAAACTATTATAAATAAGGGTGGCGTTCTAGCTTCAATTGACAGGTTTGTGACATGGCCGCATTTAGAAACCATGAACTAAATTTGTAGCATTTTAATTTAGTCAAATCAGACAAACACACAGAACGTGAATTCAGATTAACCTGAACACTATTACAGATAAGAAGTGCCATTTGAACTTCAATTGATAGGTGTCTGACATAGCCACATCCAATGATACATGAACCAAAGTTGTGGCAATCTAATTTATGCAAATGAGGCGAATACATGAAATTTAAACCATGAATAACTTCAAAACTATTATAGATAGTGGTGGCATTCCCATTCATTTTGTATGTTTGTGACATTGCCACATCGAATATTACATGGATCAGACATGTAGCATTTTAATTTAATTTGTAAATTAGGAGATTACACAAAATTTGAACCTCGAATAACTTCAAAACTATTGAGGTGCCATTTCAACCTATTTTACTTATTCCATATTTAATTGAGTATTTATCTGGGCCTACTTTGAATGCTGATCTAGTGTGTCATGTTTGTCACTTTCCTCACAGTTGTTTCACGTCACGTATCCACCAATAGTCAAATATCCCTCGCGTACATTTGATTTTGTCTATATTAATGCACTACGTCATTGAACTCGGAACTCAGAACTCTTTTATATATGACCAACAAATGGCATCATACATAAATATTGATACCACAAAAAACTGTCTAAGTTGGTCACGGGAGACTTTTGCTATAACATTATGCATGTTGCTGTCGCAGGATCCACTCTTGTAACGAGAATTGTGGTTATGAAGATGATGATTTTTTAAAGAAATATGTTATACATCACGATGACTAATAAATTCTTGTAATTATCTTAAAATGCTATGGTGGACAAAAACCTTTAGATTAATTATTTTGTTGACAAATGTAACAACCATACCCAGTGCATTCATGTTCAAAAATTTGTTTGTTAAAAAAAAAGGTTTCACATAGTTTGAAAAACCTTTTAGGCTATGAGAAGAGATTTTATTTAACATGTTGTCATCAGTCGAGTTTATGACTATGGAATGTAAAACAAAATAGACTTTCCTGCGCAAATTTGTTATCAACTTGATTAATAAATAACCCAACGTTTCTCATACTTCTAGTATCGTGATTATGTATATAGGTATTAGATATATGTGGTAATTAAAGCAGTATTGTCGGAAGTTTCTCATGCACACATTTTAATGAAATATAAATTTGGCTAAAGTAAACAAATCTTCGACCTTCAATAGGTTCAAACATTTTAAAATTGGTCCACTATGTGCATTTTAATTGCTACAAGATATACAACACACTGCCTTCTTCTGAAGCTTTGTTTTTTATTTTGTTTGGATCCCCAGGTAAGTATGCCACAATTGATATGAAGTAACATCAAAGAATTGTATTAGGTAATTTTTGAATTTAAGGGAAGAAAATCCTTTAACTTATTAATGATGCCAATAGTTCTCGATATTTTGGAACTTATTTTAGCAATATGATTATTCCAAGCAAGTTTCTTATATAAAGTAAGTCCCAAGAAGTTGAAGTTATCTACATGCTCAATTAAAACACTATTCATTAAAATTTCAGGTACATTGAGAGATTTATGAGGTTGATGAAAAATCTTAAATTTTGATTTATTAACATTTAGAGAGAGCTCATTAACATTACGCCATTCACTTAGGAGATTTAATTCTTTGTTTATAGTAATGCAGCAATTTTGAACCTTTGGATTTAAGTATGTATAAGGAGTAGTATCATCAGCATACATTATATATGTAAATAGTTCACTAGCATTTGACAAATCATTTATGTATATAATAAACAGAAGTGGGCCAAGAGAATAGAGCCCTATGGGACCCCAGTTGAAATCAAGGTAGTATCAGAGATGGTAACATCTATGTCTACATACTGTTTACGATTAATTAAATAATTATGCATGAGGTTTAGATTTGTACCATTGATACCGTAATAGCTCAGCTTTTGAATTAAAATATTATGATTTATGGTATGAAAGGCTTTAGACATAGCGAGAAAAAAAAAACATAGAGGAAGTTTGCCTTTATCCATATCATGAATTGTATTAATTACAAGATCAACAGCTGCCAGTTCTGTTGAGTTACCAGCTCGAAAACCAAATTGACCTTCAGAAAATAAATTGTTTTTCTTGAAAAAAAAAATCATATAGCTGATTGGAAATTATCCTTTCAAAAAACTTTGGATATTGATGGCAGAATAGATATAGGTCTATAATTTGAAAAGATGTAATCTTCATCTTTTTACATAATGGCATCACTCTTGCTATTTTTAAATAATCAGGAAATATGCCTGTGTTGAAGCTTTGATTAATCATTATTGCAATAGGTTTAGTTAAGGGTGATTTAAGTTGTTTTAAGATGCTATTAGAAAAATTATCATTATCACAGCTGTTTTGGGGTTTTAACTGATGTATAATTTTTTCAATATCATGATTTGTGACTTCCTTAAAACTGAGGTTGTTTAAGTATGTTTTGTAATAGTCTATATTTTTATGTTTTTTAATTTGTTTTGCAAGGTTTGTGCCAAAATTTGTTAAAAAAAAAAAAAAAACTTATTGCAACTGTTTGCCTTAACAATTTTGTCAGTAATTTGTTGTGCATCTATTAAAAAATAGACAGGGAAAGATTTCTTTCTTTGGGTTCTGTTTAAAAATATCATTAATGTAAGCCATGTTTTTCTTAATCTTACTCTTGTAATTTTGAAAAATAAAACCATAGTGCTTTTTCTTGGCTAGCCTTATATTTTTCTTTAATATACTGTTATAAGTTGTTATTTTTTTTTTAAATTTCAGTATACTCTGTGGCGTTATGTTTAGTTTTCTTAAGTCTTCTTTATAAATTATCTCTATACTTTATGGAAATCAATATGCCTTGAGTAATCAATTTATGTTCCCTGTGTTTATGTATATTAAATCTGACAAGTTTGTTTCCCATATGTTTATTTAGCACATCATTTAGTATCTTATTGAGTAGATTGTAATTTGTATTAGGATCACAATTTTTATCTAAATACATTTATTTGTGATATCCATAAGTTCAGGTTCCTGAAGCACTTTTTGTACAGAATCTTGACTATTAAATTTATAGTTAATAGTTTAGGATTTTGTTTGTTACTCAATATTGTATTCAGGCACATAAAATTAGGTTGATGGTCAGGAAATTTTCGTGAGAATTTCTGAAGTACTTTGAAATGTAAAATCACTTATTCTACAGAAGATATTGTCCATAATTGTTCCACTTTTATTTGAAAAACGTATGGGTACAGTAAACATTGGAATGAAGCTATTGGAAACCATGGTTTCAAGAAAAATCATTGAAGATATTTCTTTCATGAACCTGTAGAAAGTTTATATGAAAATCACCTGTAATTAATATTTAACTATTTACTTTCTTCAAACAGGTTAGGGTCTTTGTCTGTCATTTCTTTATGAAATTCAGAGTATGTCTAGGAGTATCTCTCTTATATATAAATATATATATATGTATATATATATATATATATATATATATATATATATATATATATATATATATATATATATATATATACATAGGTAGAAAGCAGATTTGCTACAATGTAAATCTGTCTGTGTGCCTCCACAATTTGCATAAATTTAAATGCCACAACTTTCGTTTGCGTGTTCACTGCCTGCACTTACAGCACACACCGATAAATTGAAGTTACAATGGCACCTGTACCTATGTTGAAGATATTCCACATTTAAATTTTTAAACTACTTCTTATTAGCATAAATAAAAATATGTTAAACTTTTTGTGTGGTTCATTGGATGTGCCCACATCACAAACCCATGAGTAGAAGTTTGAATGGCATCTGTATCCATTATAGTTTTGAAGATATTCAACATTTAAACTTTTCAAGAGCCCCTAATTAGCATAAATTAAAATTCTACAACTTTTGTTTCTTGCTCATTGGATGTGCTTAAATCACAAATCTATAGATAAAAGTTCGAATGGCATCTCTACCTGTAAAAGTTCTGAAGATGTTAACCATTTAAACTTTATGTGCCTCTAATTAGCATTTTTTAAACTACAACTTTTGCTTGTCGTTCATTGGATTCGCCCATGGCACAAACTCACAAATAGAATTGCACTTACTGATTTTACCACAATCATTTTAATTTCTACTCTGGCGGACAATTTGCTCATAAAATAAAGATGATGACCATGAATACAAACATGAATGACTTACTTTTGTCAGCTGCTGGAGCATTTGAGTGATTATTTTCATTGGCTGAAAATGTCTCTGATGGTGCTTCAAATGGTTCAAAATGCAGGAAATGAAGCTGAAACTTTCAAAGTTGTCGGGGGGGGGGGGGATCCCCCCCCCCCCCGCTATGCTTCGCATCTTCGGCGCTAGTCCTACTATGCAGTACATGCAAGAGGGAGATATCCCACTTTTAACATAGGTTTGTTCGCTTTTTTTTCAAGCGATATTCATATTGGGCCTGGCCCTGTTTCTCAATTGACCTATAAAATATGTTTAAATCTAATTAACATAGCCCACTTCGGAAGTTCTGTTTTGTGCTTAGTTTTAAGTTTACTCTATATTAAACTGTGGTGTTACAAATTTGTGAAGTTTTGTGTAAATATAAGTTGCATGTAAATGTGCAATCATTCAAGGCAGTTCTCATCATGGTACACATGGTCCGGGCTTGAAATTGATGAGACTCTCTCTCTCTCTCTCTCTCTCTCTCTCTCTCTCTCTCTCTCTCTCTCTCTCTCTCTCTCTCTCTCTCTCTCTCTCTCTCTCTCTCTCTCTCTCTCTCTCTCTCTCTCTCTCTCTCTCTCTCTCTCTCTCTCTCTTCCCACATATTTGTGGAGGATAGATGTATCAAAAGTAGCAAATTTTCAGTTTGTAGTTTTGGTCAGAAGTGAATATTTCACAGTATTTCCTATGAAATTATATAGAGATGTGCCGTCAACACATATTACAGACACAAATTAGGGAACAATTGAACAACGTACTTTGAGCAAAAAAATAAAAACGACCGTTACGAAATGACAAGCCAAACCATTGTATTGGACTTGTGGAAAACAACAGTTAACTTTTTATTGCAATATAAACTTTGGTATAGAATGTATAATTAATTCAAAATCGTTTGATTTGATTATAAATATAAATATTTCTATTGTCTTAATGGTAGATCAAGTGAATGAACAAAACTCACAATTTACAGGAAGAAATTTGTATGGATTCCTGAAACATTTGGCAACTGAATCCCAATAAGTTCTTTTTCCCAGTGTATTCCAAATATCACGTAATCTTTTTTTTCTAGTACAGTTTTTAATGGTCTTTTATGTCTTCCGTTTTCAATAGCTAAATTATGGGCACCAATGAGTGCCCAAGTAATCTTTTCCCTATCTACAAATCAGTAACAACATACAAATAGTTTTCACAATGTATGTACTGTGCACAAGACGTAAGGGCGTAGCTTTGTATTCCGTATACATGATGATTACAATTAAATATTGCCACGTATGGCAGAGACTTTTGAATAGGGTGTATTGGTCAACTGTTTTCAAGTTCCAGGGAGATAAACATGCCTATGTTATTTCAATACACACTCCGTACGCTGCCCTGTACGCTTCCCTGCTGGTCATTTGCTCTGATTGGTCCAAAGGTTTGAAGTGAATTGCTCTGATTGGTCAATTGTTTCCAAGTTCCAGGAGATATACAGGCCTGTTTTATTTCAATGCACACCCCGTACGCTGCCCTGTACGCTTCCCTGATAGTAATCTTGTCTCTGATTGGTCCATAGGTTTGAAGTTCCTGGGCAATATGAAGGACAGGTGCGATTTCAATGTAAATTCTGCGCTGCATAGTATGCTACCACCAATCTATGCCAGTATCTGTTTTTTCATTGCCAGAATCTTCCAGGTAAAAAACACAGTATGGAAAAATTTTTGTAACTTATCATGCGATACATATGTGCGTGTGTGAGTGTGTATTCAATGAATTCCTAAAACAACGTGCTAGTTCGTTGATTTGGTCAGTTGCTGTGATGCATGAGAAACTTTTCTCACTCAGTGGCTCCAGGATTATATATAAATCCTGTTCATGTAAACGGGTCGACAGACATTCTCTCCGGCTACTGATGTGTCATTGCTAGTCCCGTTTTGTAAAGCGCTTACATCACTATTGGAGTAACAATTTGTGAAATATCTCTAGGGTAAAGGAATGGACCTACTAGGAAACAAAGAATGGAAAGGAGATGAATTAATAGGTGTTTGCACATGAACGTCTATCGAAGGACATTGAACAAACTAGTAAAAATGATCTTCCTTTCTATTTCAACGCAAAGCGTTTGATACATTTATAGGGGAACGGTTAGTTTTATGCTGTAGAAATACGAGCAAAGAAAATTGTGGCGTATGACAACGAGACTTTATGACAAAGTGCAATGTAAAGTAATTTTTAAAACTCTGAGTCGTGGTTTGAAATATTCAATGAAGTAAAACAATGATGTGTTATTCTCCCACACAGTTTTTTCTTGTAATATTAGACCTGTTCAATACGAAAGAAATTTTGGGATGTCTGGTGTAAACGGTGGAATCCCTTATTTTTCATATGCTTATGATATAAAATAGGCCTATAATGGCTGACAGCAGGGATCAATCAATTAATATGCTGAATATTACCCATGCTTTACTAAAAATAGGGAATGATATTTAACTTGGGTAAAACTTCGTAGTATAAAAACGAGTGGCTTGTACAATGAAATGGAAATTTGGGAACAAGTATTTCTGAATGCAAATCATGTACAATAAATATTCAAGCATGGTGATCTCGAACTTCCCTGAGAGATTCACGCATATACACAATGCCGTTGTACCAACATCTCCATTGCAGGCTTATCTTTGCAGTATAGTTCCTCACTATAGTATCGTTACCCTTATTACATTTTGGTAACATAATATGGCAATATAATAATATATTTCCTTCACTTTCTCACGGCGGTCCAGTTTGGCTACCCAACACTAAGAAGTCAGACGCTTCCTTTAAGTCAATGCAATGCATCTTTGCCACCACAACCCTGCACGTTCGCTGTGGCGAAGGTTATCTACGTTAAATTAGGATGGTTACCTTTAAATGTGATCTTATATCGCATTAGGATTAAATATTTGAACCGCTGGAAATTATATATGCCCGACACGTGACACTGTAAACAAATATTACAATTCATTTATAAGGCATTACCTACACATTAAACGGGGAGGTTGCAGGCTACAAATGACACTTACGCCCATTTTGCGGGCCGCAAATGACATGGAGCGACAGGAACCAGTTTATTTATTTATTTATTTATTTATTTATTTATTTATTTGTTTGTTTGTTTGTTTGTTTGTTTGTTTGTTTGTTTGTTTGTTTGTTTATTTATTTATTTATTTATTTATTTACACTAAAGTTGACATTCAAAATACTACAAATGAATAATAACAGTAATAATGTTGATTTTTGTGTCTTTGGGATCATTGTACGGCCCTTGGTGTTCGGTTTGCGGTCCTCCAGTGGCTTCGCGTCGGGCGCAAATGACCACAGTTGGGCCGCAATTCGAATACCGCGGGCCGCAAATTATTCCAATGCCCGCAAAACAAACACGATTCTTATATTCATGTTCAGTATCAAGGAACAATAACTGTTCTACAAAGATTTGGATATAGTTTGATTGAATTTAGCGTCTTTATTTAGATTGTTGTTTGCTGCACACACACACACACACACACACACACACACACACACACACACACACACACAGAGTGAGCCCAGTACGGCCATACACTACCTGAGTTATTCTATTCTACAACAACTTCGGCCGTGCGTTTAAAACAAGAAATCATAAATGGTTATGGTGCTGTTCAAATTATCGTCAGGCTCAGTTAGCTTAACCCTTTAGTTATGCTCGTGTAAAAGGTCTGTCAAATGAAATCAAATATTCAAACGGTCTACAACGAAATACATATTCATGTAGCGTATTAATTGGATACCGTAGACAATTTTTTTTCTCATACTGGCAATGGTAAAATTTGGAATCAATCTCCCGGAAAACGGAAACAATATCCCCTTACACCCCCTTATTATTTTGCATACTAACCAGACGGAATCGATTCATTTTTTAATATCGTTGCCCACATGAGCAATTTTCACATTGCTGTTGCGTATGTAAAAATGTACCGGGTATATTTTACAAACAGCTAACAACAGTGCCACATTTTCCGTGTCGTTCTAACCTCCCCCCCCCCCCCCCCCCCCCCCCCCCCCCCCCCAATCTCAATAACAATCTCTCTACGCTTCACAGCCGGTCCATTCAGTGTCTGTGTCTGAACCTATAGATTAATTAATTAATATTATCACGTTCAGATAATAATTGTGAACATTCTAGGCTTCAATAGACAAATGAACTACGAGTACAAACGGGTCATCAGCGAGAAGCCATCAAGCATGTTCGCAATGTGTGCGTTTCCTGCATCTGAATGCGATTGAGACATGGCAACAAATATTACATCTTCAGTCAGAGGTCTGGAGAGGTTAACTAAAGCTTACAAAAATTTAGCCCACTTGAAACATGTAAACTTTGGTAAAATAGGTGTTACGCGGTGCAGCAGTTTGGACGAACGCGTGTTTGCAAATACAAACACTTCAAATCTGATTAATCTCAAATGCTTGGGTACTTACGAAAATTGATTTTGTTCTGATAGTATCAGAACAAATTGATTTTGCACTAATAGTATTGTGGTCAGCAGGGTCTCCCGGGGTTGCCTATAATGCTGTAGTTCTAGAAGTATGTCTGACACAAGTTATCCTGTATATTTGATAGTAATGTGTCGTGGCGCAACAAATTTATGGAACTTTGACATAGCTCGTGGAAGAAATCGCAATCTTCCCAGTGGTTCCAAGGGTTTATCATATGGAATCACACAGATCAACGTGTCAGTCTCTTACGCTTTCTGTCATTTTTCTATATATTGGATGTATGTATATTCATTATTAAATTAAGATCAATATTTATTGTTGTGTGTGTGTGTGTGTAGCCTACGTGCGCGTGTTTTATGGGTTTTTTTCATGTACACCGCCATTTCCAGGAAATCTAATGGGACATAAATGAAAGAGTTTGAATAATTGATTTATGTGGAGTCGTCTGTTCATTTTAATATACATCACATCACACACAACATGAAAGAAATGAAGGCAAAGTGCCGGGGTGAGTGCCTGTTAGATCAACGAGTGTAATAATGATACACCAAAGCCATGTTTGGATTGTGGGCAGACTAGAAATATGACGGTGTGACAGACATTCATTTTGCTACAAATTAACCCGCCCTTGTATGAATGCCATACCCAACCGGATCTAAACGTTGGTGATAATCGCAGACTGTATTGCGCGATGGGGAAAAGCATGTAGCTCAATGGAACTCTAAGTAGGTGAGTATCTGGATTACGTTATACAGCATGCAGACACATATTGAAGTGTGCTTATTGTGGAAGAAGATCAAAGGGTATATTGTTCAAACCATGTCAATTTTTTGTTAGTTGAAATCGTTCTCTAATTGTCCCTGCAGTGGACTGGTTAGGCTGCCTTTCTTGCTACTCATCTACAGAGTTCAAAAAACACGTTCGTTTCTGATTCCGACGTTAAAGTTATCTTCTTCACACAATTATTTTTGAAAAAAAATGGATTCCCACAGCCTCTTCTATGCTTCAAAGACCACTTCCTACCCTTTACAGTATTTTATAAGTTTGTTTTTTTTTCAAGGGCGGGGGAAGGGAAGGATTCACTGCACAAATTTTCATTTGGTTACAGTGTCTGCATGTCGTATTTCTGAGGATGTATGCTTTTAGTAAGTTTAAACTTCAATTCCAAGCTTATTTTATTATTTCAATTATTTGGTCAGGTCATTTTTTTGTGACGAAAAAAGAGACAATATACTCGGGGTCTAGAAAATTCCACGTAATTCGCTGTACAATGAACAATAGGCGATTCCATTATTGGTTACTTGGACGCAAGAAACCGAGGGACAGCTTGGCGCAAAGTAATTCGCGAATTTTAAGCTGCTTGAGCAGTGCATTTGGTGCGTGGCAATGACGTCATAGATGTGAGAGTAGGATCGTCGATGTGGCTGAAAGAATTACAGGACTTTCAAGTGAAATTGATATTTTATGTATTACATAAAGATTTTTTTTGGAGGGCGGGGGGTATTCCACATCTTAAAACAACGTAGAATCAAATGAAGCCTTGTCTTTAGGCGACGGTCATGCCTCAAAGCCTGTGCATATATACATATATACACACATACATGTATATATGTATATATATTTGTGTGTATGTATATATATATATATATACATATATATAAAGCTGAAGGTGAGAGCGTGCTAAATGCCTAATTTTGGCAACATTATTATCATTAGTAGTAGTAGTAGTAGTAGTAGTAGTAGTAAAAGTAGTAGTAGTACTGCTACTACTACTACTACTAGTAGTAGTAGTAATAGTAGTAGTAGTAGTAGTAGTAGTAGTAGTAGTAGTAGTAGTAGTAGTAGTAGTAGTAGTAGTAGTAGTAGTAGTAGTAGTAGTTGATGAAATTAGAATCAGTATTGCTGGCCCAAAAGGTAAATCATACGAAAAAAGAATGCTTCTAAGGTGGGAAAGGCATGCTGGATTGTTTCTATGGCAGACGTGAAATGCACGGGACAGACATGTGCGAACTGGATAGGTATGTATCGATAGTGCCATAACCGTTTGTTCCAATGGATTCACACTGCGGCAGTTTCAGACAATAGAGTCTAACAATAAGTCTAGACAAGATAGTGATGGGTGTACCCAAGATAATTCTGGTTCCTGGTTAAAAATGGTATAAGTTTGGCTATAAGGCTAACAGGCAATAACTTGTACTGTATCCAATTTGGATCAATTCAGGAATTTAACAGCCTCGTGACCTAGGTTTGATTTTATGCAATGTGAAGTACCATGATAATATTATTTCATTAACTCTGCCAACACGGGTCGGATTTATTAATCTCCATCTCTTTGATATAACAACTGTAACGCAATCACCTGAACGAAGCCACATTATATTTCTCATGTATATTTATACCCAACGACAAGCTGAAAGTGACAATGATCTGCAAAATACTCCACCGATAGGAAACGGTCCTATATTAATGGAACCAGATGTCATATCTTTAACCGGACTAGTAAACAGCCCGAGTGTAACACAAATCCTTTTCCTCTGTGGGCCGATCGTGTGATGGCTTCTAATGACCAGACTGAATAATGAATTAGCCGTATGACGCCCAGTACATATGTATATACATTCTGTGCGTACGTGGGGGTGTACCCACTTTTGCTGTGAGATATATCCTTCTTGTTACACAAGACTGTTCTGAATGTACAGAGCTGTTTTCCTTTTTCATTTGTTCTTCGATTTGAAGGTAAGAGTGAATTTTAAATTTGCCGTAAGATGCCGCATATATATATATACATATATATATATATATATATATATATATATATATATATATATATATATATATATATATATATATATATATATGAAATATCCTTTAAAATCAATGCGTATCTTTGTATCTTTTATGTGCATTATTTATTTATGGCGGTGAAGAAGTGGCGCAAATAGAATTGTTGAATTGCAAAACATGACTGTTGTCTGTCATAGAGTACACACACAAACACACACACACACACATATATATATATACATATATATATACATATATATATATATATACATATATATATATATATATATGTAACTTTACAAGTCAACGCTTATCTTTGTATCTTTTATAGGCAGTAATTATTTCATGGCAGTGAAGAAGTGGTCAATGTAGAATTGCTAGAATTGCTGCCTGACTTTGGTCTGGGGCAGGTCTGTTACTTTTGCTTGGACGCCAATGAGTCGAGGCCAGCCTTAAGAATGTACTTAGTGACACAAATAACAATGACAAAACACAATTTTCCACTTGATGTACATTTTAAAAAATATATATATTGTGGATTTATTTTTGTTTCATTGTGTTTTATGGCCAATTTTGTGGACACCTCTGCTAAGCAGGAGTATATCCTTAAATTAAGTCGATTGAGCTACTCAGTCCAACCCGGATAAACGTTGTTTGGGAAGTTAGTAATGATCTCGTGGCATCACAGTCAGCAAGTGCATTCCATCGGCAACTTGAAAAGCTACTTCCTGGAAAGCACTTGCACATATAGCAATGCGACATTCACTGTAATATTGTTTCATGGCTTTGCTTTTTCATTATATATTTACATAGCAACACCTTCATACAGCTTGATTTCTGTAGTTATCTCTCAATTAATTCAAACATGCCCATTTTTGATGCATATTATTCGATTTTTTTTTAATTAAATGACACCAGGTTACATGTTTTCGTCTTGTGCCGATATGGACTATGAAATTTAATTTCAAACTTGTTTCAATACCTTGAAAAAAAGGTAATTCTACCCAATGTGACAAAACATTTGATTGATACACATAAGGATGACATGAAAAAGGAATTTTAATATCAAAATTTCTGAAGATGACTCCCCTATTCCACTTTTTTCTAGATACCTAAATTACTTTAAAATCCTTTTAAATCTAGATTTGTAGCTGGTGCTTCAAACCGTGCCACAAAACATTCATCAAAGATAGTAAAATTGTGTTTGTCTGCAATTGGGAATCATTTCCGTAAATACTGTAATGCGATTTCTAGAAACTGAAATAAAATGCTTATTTTTAGTATTAGCAATTCTTCCGAGCTTGTATCTAAAATCAAAGATTTGAAAGCAAACAAATCAAATGTTTTGATTTGTCTACACTGTTAAAAAATCTACCCACAGATGAAGTCAACAGTTCTCTTTCAGAATTGATAAGCAAAATGTTTAAATAATAATGGTAACCATATATCAATATTAATTCCTATTCAAAGAATGTAAATCGGTCGCACAATAAATATTCAAAAAGTAACGTTAAATCTTACACTGTTGAAATTTTGATAGATGCTGTAATATTTCTTTTGGACACCGGTGACACTTTTTTTTACATGCAGACCATTGGTTTTTCAAAAAAAGAAACGCATTCCATTGGGTAGCAACTGCTCCCCAATACTGGCAGATTTATATTTAACCTCGATTGAATTGAGTATATGCATAAATTGATGAAAAAGGACTCTCAAATGGCTGCAAAATTATCAAACAACGCAAGATATATTGATGACATTGCTTGTGTGTGTAAATGTACACAATTTTAGTGAAACTGCTAAAGGAATGTACCCAAATGATATCCGTTTGGAAAGTCACAATTTAGATGGTTAAAGGGATGTGTTTCTGGAGTTGGATACTCGGGTCACTAAAGACAAGTTTTTTTTTTAATTAAAATCTATCAGAAAATAGATGAGTTTAACTTTGAAGTATTTCACTATGCTTTCCTGGACAGTAATATTTCGGAAGTTATTGGACATAGTTCATTTTTGTCACAAATTTTGAGATTTGGTCGTATTTGTTCTAAATTTCAGGACTTTGAATGTACAACCAAATTTATTCACAATAAACTTTAGTCAAGAGGATTCACATGTACTTTTAATGAAATATTTCTACAAATTTTGCAGTGAATATCCAGAGATGGTTAAAAAGTTTGGCTTCAATAATTTTAGAGATTTTAAACTTGCCTGTTTTCCTACTTAATATTATCTTTTGGCATTATTCTGTTTTAATATTCACCTTTCAGACATTTTAGACTAGCTTGTTTTCTGTTAGGTTAAACTCCCACGGGTCATCGGTAAAAGGCAGCGGCCTACGACAGTTACAGGCTTGCCTAATTGTACTGTATATCTGGTTGAGAAAAATTATATTTTGATTGCATTTTCCTGACTTAAATACTAATAGCTTTCATTCTTTTTTGGCTTGCCCTACACATTTTGCTGGTAATATCCAAAAATTACTAGAAAGCTAGGCTGCAATAATTTTACATATTTTAGCATGTCTATTTTGCAACTTAATTTTATCTTTTGGCATGATTCTGTGCTTATATTTACATTCGGACATTTTAGGGTTACATGCTTTCTGTCAGGTTAAACCCCCAAGCAGCGGCCGACGACAGTTACAAGTTTGCCTGATTGTACTGAAAATCTGGCTAAGAAAAATCATGTTTTTTAACATGTTTTTGACTTAAATGCTAATGACTTTCATTCTTTCCCGACATGTTTAAGTATACACTTACTCACTATAAAAATTACTCAAATTTGACAGTATTTACTCAAATGTCACAAACCTGACACATTGTGTTGAAACACTGACTCGCGAATGGCAACGAAATAGAGCTTTAATGTTTGGAGACTTTCAAAGTGGGGAGTAGGTGTTATCATGGGGTTTGTTTCACATTTCTGCTCCAGGATGTCCATTGTTGCAGTACTTGTTGGGATTTCCCTCGGTTCGTATAGGTGGTCTAGCTGCAACTGTTTAGTTTACAATCACTGGAGCTGAATATAATACCCCAGTTTGTTTCTACATCAGTTATACACTGGCAGGTGGTTTAACTAAGATAAGCTATCCATCTAGAAATTGTACATACTGGTTCAGGGGGAAGTAAAACTGTTCTTATCTGAACTTGTGCTACACAAAGCTACTAATTATGTTTGGTTTGATAGGTATTCTTCATTCATAATGAAGCTCTGCATTTATAAGCAAAACTTCACATAATTAGCTAATTCATCATTTGTTACGTACATATTTATTCATTATTACGTGGGTTTTCTTCGCTGAATATTTAGCTTGGCCGATGGGCCGCTACTCGGAGAGACATGTACGGGTAGAGGCTCCGAAACATGTTCTGAGTAGTTACCCGCTGAAGACCCTTTAATTTATTTGGGCTAATACAGCCTTTGTCAAAATTCTCAAAGAACATGAGCAATATGGACAGTAATACTTCCATATGTGAATAGGTTAGACAGTGACAGGTTATCTTATCGAGAGTAAAGAGTTCGGAGTGCGGAATCAACTACTTGGAAGTGGTTCTGGACAAAAATTCACAAATATACAAATCATATTCCGCATAATCAGTTCATATCATCTTCTAATGATATTTCCCATGTAAATAAAGTCACTCGATCATATGTGCAGCATTCACAAAGATCCCGATCCTCTTCACCAATAGACAATAGAAATAAGATTTGCCAGAAGACATCGACAAGGAGGATTAATATAAATGCGATATATTAAAATTTAGAATAAATATGAGACAGGAATTATATTGATTCTTTGACCAAACATAAATCTTTGGAAACAAATCACCTCATTCTAACCACGTAAAAATTTAACACAGTTGTCAAATATTAGAGCCAGCGAGAAAGATTAAAGACTGATGGGTCAGCAGGACTGCTGAAAAATGATATGTACGACATTGGTTCTATTGGGAATCTGTTCGTTCTTTCAAAGATTCCATCGTGGTGAGGCTATCATAAATCGGTTGACTTATACAGGCAATGATTAAGCGTCTCGTATTCCCAAGATACAACCCATGATCCATCCCAATTAAACCTTTGGCTTATGAAAATCCATTAAATGGATGCCATTAAAACTTCAGATTTATGTATGGAAATGATATTTTGTACAATGGTCATATTACGACTCAGATAATTTCAAGTTTCAAGATTTTTTTAATACATATGAGCACATTGACTTGACTATGTGCAGTATTCATAATCGCATATATTTTCAAAAATCGGTGAGAGGTCGGCGCATACCAATCTGTAAACCGGAATAATAAACAATTTTGACACAAACTAACAATCAATTAACATTGTGTCGCAAATGCATTTTCTGTGTGATCTAACCTAAATCATCGGATAAAGGTCCTGTCACATAATCCTGACATCTTACAAGTTAACAGAGTAGTCAAAATAATAGTGTTTAACCCCCGCCAGTGGAAATGATAAAACAGGGACAAATCTAAACTTAAAAAGTCTGTAGGAAATATTAGCATAATTAAAAATGATTCTGTCATGACCCTTTAATAATTCAAAATCTTTTAGCCATTGAAACATTTCTTTAGACAAAATTTGAAAAAAAACATTTGCATTTGGCTGATGGTCATAGTAATCCATGTTGGATACAAGTCCAATGCGCAGGGTTAACTAGGCTAGGGACATAGGATGGCAGGACAACTTTGTATAGGGATTTTATGCATCATTTTATATAATCCATTGTAGATAGTTGTGCTAAATTTTCTACAAACAATTTTCAGCCTGTCGCGCCAGCTCGTTGCAGTCCGTAATCCATGCACAATAACACTTTAATTTGCGACGTAACACGGATGTTCTTAGTTTGTTCAGAGGAACTAACCATGACGGGTTTCTATCACCTATAATTCAGGAGATAACATGGCAATCCTTCTGTGATTTTAAAATGACCTTTAAATTATTTCTCGGAATAATTTTCAACATCTCTCTCAAACTTCTAGACATTACCTATCAACCATCAATCATGGCATTGGGATCATTGTTTATTATTTTTAGAACACGCCGCACATATTTTCTTTATCACAAATGTGGCTGGGCAGATCATCGTAAAATATGGAGAGATTAATGACTTTTGTACGCCTCTGTGCGCTCACGGACTACGTTGTGCTTTCTTTACAACCTGATTTTTACATATGTTTTAAAGAACAGTGTAATGGTCAGTAAGAATCCATGTCCGTAGGAATTAGACTGTAAATGCATATATGTGCAAGATTTTCAAGAGTCCTCAACCCAGTTACCTTAAAACTCTCAGGCCCTGCATATGGTTGACCCAATGCTCTTTCATTACATCAAATACCGTTCGTCGTGTACCTTCTCTACGTTTTGTGTTTCCTTTCAAATCTGGATAAAGGTGTGAAATCCAGACCTAGTTTATGAAAAATTGTTAAACTAGGTCTGGATTTCAGAGCTGTTATCCAATTGTCAGAATCGCGATCAAAGGCAGAGGGAAAGTGAATATCACTTCCAGAAGCAACCCAAAGTATAGACTGTGCAACATCAAAAATCGTCCACACGCAAACAGCAAGAAAAATACACGCTTCTCGGTCCAAACGACAAGCCTTCAAACCATCACCTTTTGACTAATGGTTTTTGTATTTTCTTGACCGTCTTAACCGTTGATGCATAATATGCCATTGAAGAAAAAAAATATTTATTCTGAAAACCATGCATCAACAACCAATATGGCAGCATCTTTTTAAGTCCCACGATTATGCGCCTTTAAGCAGTGTGTCAACGAGACTTTAAATTTTTGGTGCCATGGATTGGTTCACTTGTATTTACATATCACAACACAAATTAACTGTTTGTTGAGGCCAGCACAAATTGTTTTCAGGATGTAATTGACAATAAGACATGGATAAATCTGCAATAGCTTATCTCTTTTTAGACGGGATTACATGGAAAAAAGGTCATCCAAAATTTATATTAGATGCCAAATATTGGAAACACCTCCAACATTATATTGAATACGGATGGTAACATCTATCCATTCACAGAAACGAGAGCAATTTTGTTGCTATAATTTGCCGATATGAAATTCTGCATGATAATTTCATATGCTAATGACGAAACAAATCGTATCCCGGTTACTTCAAAGCCAAGCTAGAGTCTTTCTACCATCGCGTTTCTGTTTCCTTGTGTTTACTTACGCCAATTAATCTGATAAGGGGTCATTTTCCCAGCTGGGTGCCTCTCGGCTGCACTGAAACATTTGGTGCACAATCCAGATGGAGGTTACAGGCAGATTCCAGTCATTATATGCCTTATCTTTTAAAGATAACAGGAAGTGGGCAGAAAAAGTAGGCCATTTTTTACTTCCTTTGTGATGTCATTCTACAATGGTCAAGTGCTACTTAGCTTTTCTTTCAGCTCTGTGAGCCGGGTCTGCCAGCCAGGGTACCATTAGTTGAGGTGTTACCCACTTCTTAAACTTACAAGAGGTTATGCACCCTGGCCTGCCCTATGTATATAATTAATATACAACTAGCCACCTGGTGGTAGCAGCACTTCTCATTCCCTTTGAACTGTTTGTCAGTGACATGTGGGTCCCGCAGAGAATTAAATATTTAATGTAAAGTACAGTTCCAGTCCAGCTTTTTAAAGAGACGTCCCCAGCATGTGATACTTTTGAGGGGTGAGTAGAATTAAGAGGCCCTCCACCACACCCGACACACTGGAGCAATAATCATCATTGAAGAAGGATAATTGCAAACATGACATCCTGCGGCACGCCCAAAATAATCAGAACAAACTGGCGACCACGACTCCAGATTATGGACATTACATGTGGATTCATATGAGCAATTTATCTTTCAACTCGGTAGGAGCAGTACATTTGAAATGTAATTTTTCCAGCATACATTTAGGACAGGCCTGCCCAAAATCAGTCCAATGTGTGTAAACCGTGAATGGTACCAAGCAGCATGCTTTAACGTTCAAACCAAACCAGATGCAAAAAATGTTACCGACACAAACTCACTACTGCCTTTAGCTTTGATAGGAAGGTGAACATGGGGCCGCAAATATAGTTGTTATTTTCTTTGAATTTCAAGCTTCAATACACGTTGTAACATGATTAAAATACGGCTCAAGAGACACAAGCCTATATTTGATAGAAACCAAGTCATCTGCCAGAATGAAACATGATAAAACTGAAAAGGGTAAATGCCGCCACATTATTCTTCACTTTGAAACGATCCATATATTAGCGCGAAAATATGACAAAATCCAAACCATATCTGAATGAATTCACTCGCGCTGAACAAAGCTTTACCGTATTAATTTACAAACCCACTGCTTGGTGTCCATTAACAGTCCATGAAAGGTAGAACCGGATATGGGAACACAATAAAACATCCTTTGTGATGGAAAAGATGGGGTGCCATAATATACAACTTATAAAGTGTATCTGCTAAAATTTTGAAGCAGTAACCATGGCTATTGTGTTCCCTCAAAATATCAATTTCGTTTTCTCGCAATAATATTTCGTTCCTACGAAATAATTATGTTTCGAGGAACGCAATATAATTCAGAGTGAACAAAATAATTATTTCGAGGGAGCACAATAGTATCGGGAGAGAAAGAAATAAACATAACATTTTTGTATGTCCTTGCTGGGCCACGGTGGACTGCTCCTTTTACAAATATGTTTTAATTGCGAAGAAACGAAATAATATTGCTCGGGAACCCAATTTTTGTTGTGAGGGAAAGAAATTAAAATTGTATTCTCTCATGTCCCCTGCAGGGCTCCGTAGATTCTTGCTGGGTCGAAGTTTCTTCACAAAGGGTATGGTCATTTTAAGTTTGGTCTGCATACGTACCTCCACATGAGGGCCATGATTAATTTGAAAGTTTAACCAATGCTTCCGCCATGGATCGTGAAATTGTTATTCTCGTGAAATTGTTATTCTTGGTGACCTCAACTTTGACTGTAACCTTGATGAGGGTTTACATAAATACCCAATCAATTATATTGAACAACTTTTTAATATGCAACAACGTATCATTGAACCTACCAGAGTTACCTTATCCACTTCTTCTTTAACGTAATTCTAACAAGATGCAAGGCATACATGTCGTATCCGTTGTAACTGAAGTCACTATGGTTCATGCTAGCTTTACTGGCAATTTGCAGAACTGAGTCCGTTTTCCTGATTATAAAAGTGTTAAGTCTGGTAATTTTGTACCTGACTTGGCTGAGTCCAGGGTTTTAGCATTCAATTTTCGGAGATTAATGAGGTTAATTGAGTTTGGCAGATTTGGTAAGGTGATTTTTACGCATATTGAATATAGATACCCGTCTGACCGAGAAGCGTGTGGGAGAGACTTAACCCACGAGTTGCTCCCTTTATTACTAATATGATGTATAAACGTGATTAGTTTCATCATAAAGCCACTGAAGTGAACTCCTCGCTAATATGGACTGAATATAAGGAAACTCGTAACGAGGTTACACGCTTACTTTGCAATGCAAAACTGGACTATTCCAATGATCTTTTGTCTCAAGAAAATCATAAAGCAAGAGTGGATACAAAATTACTTAACCTTGGAATGGCTGTACTAGCATCGTCTTTAGCTCATATTTCAATTTGTCGCTTTCGCAATCTTGCGTACTATTAATTAGAAACGAGCTACAGCGTCACCTACTTGAAACTTTCTGGTGCCAAGTATGTCGCAAAAAAATCCATTTCGGGCAAAAAGCCCGACATTCCAGCGCCAAATTCAAACTACAGGTCAAACTTAATACAGAATCTTCTCCGACATGTCAACACTTTTTCGATTGTCGCCAGGTCTGTTTTCTGTCGTCAGCACAATTCTGTTTGCATGTTTAGGCCCATTACTGAAGAAATCAGAGGGTAGCTTGTGTACGAGCGCGGGTCCGGTCAAAGTTAGGGCCGACAGAAAGTTTTGATGGATACGAGAAGCACTGGCAGGGTCAATTTGGTCATGCGTCACGATTTGTTGTAGTGAATACAGGATAAAACTAGAAAATTTGATTTGCTTATTAGAAAATCAGTCTGGGTGCCTGGAGAAACTGCAATGCAATGTATGCAGCTGGGACATAAGCTCCAAATGTGTAAGAGGATGTTAACAGTGTGGCCAAGTTGGTGAACAGTGTTGCAGAATGATATAGGTAAACATGTCTAGCTTTAACCTTTCAAGGTTACTCGAGGTCAAAAAAGACAGCACCACATGAAAGCCTATATATCATTTCCTATTCATGTTTAATAATAACTATGGCCCAAAAATGCACAGTTTTCGAGATGCAAGCCTATATCACTTATACATGCTCTCACTCACAGCCAGAAAATGTGACAGATTTGAATTGTCCAGTGTCTCAAATTTACATAATGTTAATAGTAACAGGCTCAACAATATGTCTATGTGATAGGCCATCCTAAGAAACACATATTTGCCATTTTAAACATGTTACTGTCTATAGTAGTTTTAAAGATATTCAAGCTTTAAGTTTTGGGTGTTAACCTGATTTGAATAAATGTAAAAATGTTAAAACGTCAGCTCATGCTTCATCGGATGCACCTATGGGACATTCCTATGAATTGAAGTTGGAATGGCATCTCTGTCTTTAATAGTGTTGAAGATATTCAAGACTGAAATTTTGTTAATAGTTTTAAAAATATTCAAGATTGAAAGTCTGTGTATTCTCCTAATTTGCATAACTTTAAATGTTACAACTTTAGCTCATGGTTCATTGGATGTGCCTATAGCACAAACCTATGTATTGAAGTTGGAATGGCATATCTATCTATAATAATTTGAAGATATTCAAGATTTAATTTTTGCGTATTCACCTAATTTGCATAAATTCAAAACCTACGATTTTGGTTCATGATTCATTGGATGCGCCTATAGCAGAACCGTATATGGGGAAGTTAAAATCGCATCTCTATCTATAATTTTTTTAAGATATTCAAGATTTAAATTTTAGTTAATCATCTAATTTGCATAAATTCAAATCCTACAAGTTTGGTTCATGTTTCATTAGATGCACCTCTATCGCAAACCTATATATTGAATTTGGAATGGCATCTTTATCTATTACAGTTTTGAAGATATTCAAGATTTAAATTTTCAAAGCGCCTTAATTAGCATAATTTAAAATTGTACAAATTCTGTTTACTGTCCATTAGATTGGCACATGTCACAAACCTAGGGGCTGAACTTTGAATTTTGTATCTATCTATAATAGTTTTGAAGATATGGAGCGTTTAAAATTTTAATTGCCCCTAATTAGCATAATTTTCAACATCATGACGTTTACAAATCAGAGAGACAACTTCCCTACTAGGTGTATTACCATGCAAAGTTGAAACAGTGTAGCTTGCACGGTGTCAGAGAAAAGCGCCGGAGAAATTTGGCGGAAAGGAAGAAAGAAAGAAAGAAAGAAAGAAAGAAAGAAAGAAAGAAAGAAAGAAAGAAAGAAAGAAAGAAAGAAAGAAAGAATGAAAGAAAGAAATAACAACATGTCTTGGTTGGCACCCAGACATAACGAGTCTAAATCAAAGAATACGGTCTGACTGATCATTGAGGACAGTTTTCATACGCTTTGTATGCTACGAACGAACTTGATTCAGGATGGGATATATATATATATATATATATATATATATATATATATATATATATATATATATATATATCTTTAACACTTAGGATGGAAATTTGGCAATATGAGACATGAAATAAGAAGTTTTTAAGTTAGTGTGCACATAACGAGTCTAAATCAAAGAATACGGTCTGACTGATCATTGAGGACAGTTTTCATACGCTTTGTATGCTACGAACGAACTTGATTCAGGATGGGATAAATATATATATATATATATATATATATATATATATATATATATATATATATATATATATATATATATATATATATATATATATATATATATATATATATATATATTTAACACTTAGGATGGAAATTTGGCAATATGAGACATGAAATAAGAAGTTTTTAAGTTAGTGTGCACAGTTTAAAAAGACACAGTAAGCGCGATGAAATGACATCAAAGAGAAACAGATGCAACCGAACTTCTATGCGTTACCAGTTGAAGCATAAAAGGCCATTTGGACAAGCAGCTTGTCACGGGACGCATTTCGGAAACAGTGCAACTTCAAACGGATCACTGCAGACACAATTTTGATGAACCACCACGGAAAGCGCAATTGTCAGCCAGGCAACGTTCAACAGTCTTAAAACAATCCATATATATATATATATATATATATATTATGGGGGGCATTCACTGTCACGGACAGAACATTTTGGAAAGTTTAAGTCTCTGCAATTTAAAAAAAAAAAATAAAAAATTGTTAAATTTACCAATTGCCTGCATTTGTACAGCAAATGAAGTATCGTAAACATATTCACACAAGCTTGAATATTTCTCTATGCTAATTGTACAATTCTGTGCCATGGACGGGACAAGCAACGGACATAGCTTTTAGGACCTGTCACATATGCTGAAAACTCTGTGAAGTTTGTGGGTGTTTTAGATAAATTGTAGTCTCGGGTGGTTAAAATGTCGTTGTTTTCAACAGTATACAGCATTGATAAGTCCAATAAATAAAATGTACTCGTTTTACTTATACAAATTTGCTGTCACGGACGGGACAGACTTGTGTGCGTCACAGTTTTGTCCACTTTCATAATGTGATTCATACAGCCCTAATATGTACTGCTGGAAAGCTAATATACCACAGAAAGAAAAGTTTTTTTTATTTAAATTAATATACAAACTAAATTTTATTACAGTTGTTAGGATGAGCAAGATCAAATTATAAATAAACAATGCAAGCATTTTGTCACCATTGTCCCTTGATTGTGCTCACTTAAAGCACTACTTGAGTCTGCAGACTCAAATACCATGACTTTTTGGTTTTAATATTCATGAAAAAATGACCAAATCTGACTTTTATAACGTAAGACTACAGATGAGAGATTTTGTTTAATGCATGTCTGGTCCATGACAAATATGTCTTGTTCATTGCAAGTATTGCTTTCTGTATGTACTATCAACTTTGCTATTAGAGCAAGTCATAATATAAAAATAAAATAGAAACAACCTGGTTTTTGGTCCCATTGTATCATATAAGGGACATTGCAAAAAATAATAAATATTGATGAACGCATCAATTTTTCATCACCATATATAAAACCTGACAGCATGAGAGACCAACTCATCAGATGGGACTAATTTTACTAAAACTAAGAGAAATATATACAAAAAATATGTAATAGTAACCTGTTACTAAGTGTAGGGAACTATGCATGGGTACTGTTTGACAGGTATGTCCCTTCCGTGGCAAAAATATCCTGTCCGTGATAAGTTATTATTTTAATATTTTGATATCAACAGGGTACAAATCCCAATTATGTTTGCCACTTTATAAAGCCTTAATAATGAGTACACAGAATACAAAATAACTTTTTATTCCTACCATTATTAGTAGTCAATTATTAAACTTTTGAATGTCATTTGTCACGGACTGAACATTTTGGAAAATAAACAGGCTGTATATTAATTATTATTATTATTATTATTATTATTATTATTATTATTATTATTATTATTATTATTATTATTATTATTATTATTATTATTATTATTATTATTATTATTATTATTATTATTATTATTATTAATTCACCAAACATTACATAGCAAATGATAAACAAGGTAACCATATTACTTTGTCCCAAGGGCTAAAAGTCATACAACATTATCTTTATTATAAATATATATTTTTTTTAAGTCCCGTCCGTGACACAGAAATGCTAATTTTTACAAATATGGATTCATAAATTGAGCAGAGGGTGGTCTATATAAAAACATTCCATATACTCTGAATACTATAGAATGCAAACTTCTCAGTAGCATTAAGCTTTCTTATCCATGTGCAAATGTATTTTCTGGTATCTGTGTCCCTGTTATCATGGAACGCCCCCCCCCCAACACACATGTATATATATATATATATATATATATATATATATATATATATATATATATATATATATATATATATATATATGAACCATACGAAATGTGCAATTGTCAGCCAGGCAGCCTTCAACAGTCTTATAAGAATCGATATATATATATATATATATGAACTCTAAAATGACCGGCGAGTTCAGCAGTGAGTCAACCTAATACGGTATAGTTGTACAAACTCCGAAATGAGTGTGTCCTTTTACATTTTTGGTAGGAAAAGATCAATGGAACTGCGATAAAACACTCATCACACCAGAAAAAGAATACAAATACAATGCTAGGCCTACTTATGAAGTCTGCATCTCGCACGTATCTCTATTTGTCCAGCCAGACACCAGAGGTTAATCGAAAATTACACAGAGAGGAAAGGGCACATGTTTCTTTTGCGTGACAGACATTCAGTTCCATTAGCCCAAAGAGGCAGAGAATCAATAATTAAATGGATATTTAACCAAAATATCCATAAGATTCGAATTAGGGCACGTTAAGTGCAGCTGGATTCATAGCAAACTGAATTAAGCATCTAGTTCTTGCTGGAGTATCCGTGCAAGTATCCAATATTGGTGGTAATATATTCTACCAAGGTCCACTGATGTGACAAGCATTATCGTTAGTAATGACTGCTTTTAAAGATTTTGACCGGAGTTTCTATGATAGGTACACTACTTTTGTTCTTTGACCTCGCAGCGACGCCTAAGTGCAACGATATTGACCCTGTCATCCAGAAGGTTCCTTGTGAGGTCACACGTCATTGTCTTTGAAAAGGTACACAGACACACACACACAGACACGCAGACAGACAGCTACGCATACAAATATGGTCGTTTAGAACTATAGAACCACTGTTTTAGAACGGTCATTTGTTTACTGGAGGAATAAGACTGTCCAAATGCATATTGATCTCGTCAGTTGTATAACATCATATTTTGAACTTTCGAACAATAATGTCGGCTTTGGGGTAATAACCTTGGCCAAGCAAAAGGCAAAGAAATTTCAATTATGTGTCTCCAGTTGTTGAAGAAAATCTACAAAACGAGGACACATACAGTTTAAAAAACAGGCGTGGAAATCAAGTGCAGGTATCTCACTAGAACACATGATGCCCGAGGCTATCAATTGCTGATACAGGTGCAACTAGACATATACCTTTAACGCAAATCGTTGACTGAAGAGTCCGCCATTTGCTCAAATTAGGTCATGGTGACACCAAAATCTAATGAGTTCATCTTGCCAGGTAAGATAAGCACATTGCTAAATTTGAGTAAAATACATGGAGGCATTCTGTAGATATCACGATAACGACAATGTGCACATCCGGACGGACGGACGAAAAACCCGAATACAGAAAAATTCTCCCTTCATGGGGCAGACCCTTAAAAGATAAGGATGCTTTGTGATAATAGGTAGCCAGAGCTATGCACAAAAATTCGTTCAACAAGTTTTTAGCTAAAGTGATTCCGCACAGGTTGCAGCGTACCATCACGTCAAAGTTAGCAATTAATAAAATAAGATTATTTGGACAATTATGTGGTGATGATGGTTTCACTGACGTCTACTCAGGCACGTAATTCTTTTATTACAGCATTTGAAACGGCAAAGTAAAGATAGTAAATGCAGGTAAGAATTAATATTATTATATATATATACATATATATATATATATATATATATATATATATATATATATATATATATATATATATATATATATATATATAAGAAAATGTGATCTGCATTTGGTGTGTTACGTGTCCGCAATATAGGAAATGATCAGCCCCTTAACCCTAAGCTAGCCCTATGGTCCGCCAAGAGTTCTACTGAAACAGAAAGTGAGATATTTTATTCAATAGGTGTATAACACACACACTCAGACTTATAACAAATTTATTTGACATATAATCAGATGAGTACAACAGTATGTAACTACACACACACACACACACACACACACACACACATATATATATATATATATATATATATATATATATATATATATATATATATATATATATATATCAGTTAGCGACAAAACATTTAACATACAGTTCAGAGATTCGTCAGGATCACCCCAGCTAAGGATCAAGTCCGCTATCGCTGGGGAAAGTTGCTCATTTACAACATCTTGCTGTATAACCTTAAATATTTACACTGTAAAGGATAATATAAACATGATATTGTATAACAAAAGGGCAGACTGCAGTAATTTCATTAGTTGTTACATACAAAACAGTGAGGCACAGTTCAAACGTCTTGATACTTGTTTACAAAGGAAATTTTGGCGTAATTAGTAAAGCCATAGTATGAATGTGTGTATATTCAATCACTTATACAGGAAGGAATGCTTTGAAGCAAAAACGGGACATTGTATTTTATAGAATTTCTGGATCTGGTCCTATTAGGTAATGGGATAGGGGGTTCTCTCTATTGCAGGTAAAATAGGTATGATTTGGCAGAGGGCTTTCATGTATATTTTCAAAATAACCGGGAGTTCGGTCTTAGAATATTTAGGTATGTATATTCTTTATTTCCTCCATTCGCTGAAGAGATACATGAATATAATATTACATTTAGTCAAACGAAGAACAATACACAATTATTATATAATGCAGGCTTGCACAAAATACATTACATGGTCATGGTAGTAAGATATATAATTCAATGAAAAGTAGAATTAAGAATACTCATGTACATAAAACATTAAAAAAAGAAAATCAAGGTAGATGACATCTTTGGAGCATTTCAAAACATCACTGTCTTTCTTTTCTCTGATCCTTAACTGTCTCTATGTTTTCCTAATTCTACATCAATTTACCGTATTGGCTGTTCGAATTTTGTACATATATGAAACGTAGGTGCATGTAATTTTCATGATCTTAAATTGCTGCAACATAGTGAGGTCTCCTTATAGTAAAACTTGAGTGCCTTGAATTGCTGCAGGTCCTGCACTTTAAAAGATGTAGTTGTTTGAAGAGTGGGTCTGTGTGAACATTACATTGAACATGGCAAAGTAAACGAATAGCTTTTTTTCAAAGGGGAACAGCAGTGAAAGTTTTTATTTTTTTAGTCATTAATGGTCATTTTAGATGTTCATGTGACAAATTTTCAACATTATTTTTCTCAAACAGGTATTTATTTAGAGCTATTTTATATTTCCAGTAGGTGTTCTGATGTGTGATGTCACCTGGGCTACCCTCCATATATAATACACAAACTTTGAGGGGGCACCAAGCTGAGATACACAACATTAGCAGGCATATCATAATGACTTGTGTACTCTGTTAATCACCCCCTTTGATCTTATCAGTGTGGTATATTAGTTGACACCTGCTTCAGTAGTTGATTACACAACCTCAGGAGCTGTTAGCTTGTGTATATTGATTTCTGCATTTTTCTTTCCTTATTAATCCTCATTAAATGAGTAAATATCCCAGTTTAGTAAATTTGATTATATCTATACACACTGCTTCATCCATAGTAAAAGTGGAATATGTGTACTTGGTCAGGTTTCCATGTTTTGGTCAAAGTTTTACTCGGCTGTCATTGCATTAGCTGTAGCAGTTAGTCCAGATGACATCACAACCCCTCATTTACATATCTAAGAAAAATTGATATCTGCTTATCCAGTTGGGAATAAAGTTTGCATTTTCTGATATTGGTTCACATTTATTATATGAAACAACTCAAAAATTGTAAATCATCACCGCAGTACCCCTTTAAGGATGAAGATACGTTCACACGAGATACTCCAGGCAAGAATGACGTAGTTCAGATGAGACAAGAAAAGTGCATTATATATATATGCAGCAAGTATTTTGTTGATAGATATTTATTTAGTCTCTTTAAGATTCCAATTACTCTAGAAAGTTTATTTCTCATTTTACTTGTTTGAACATTCCAGTATATATTTTGTTGAATTCATAGGCCAAGGAAGTCAAATTAATCCGTTCTTGAAATTTGGAATATAGCAAATTTTTAGATTTAATTCCAAAATGTAATTTCTTTTGTGGGAAGTGAAAGATCATGTACTTTGTTTTAATTATTTTTAATGACAATTTCTTTGCTGCTGGCCAATCATAGACTTCATTTAATTCAATATTAATACTGTCAGATATATTTTGCACAACTGCTCTGCAACCAGAAGGGAAAGGGAAGGAACACAAATAGTTTACGTAAGTAGTGTCATCAGCCTACAAGATAGAATCAAATTTAGAGGATGCAAAGTATATGTCATTGGCAGAGATAATTCAAAGAGGGGGACCGAGTATTGATCCTTGAGGCACACCGGATGTTATTGGTAGAGACTTTGAACAAACATCTTCGAACTGAGCATACTGAGTCCTGTTACTGAGTCCTGTTACTGAGTCCTGTTACTGAGTCCTGTTACTGAGTCCTGTCCGTGGAATAGCTACGAAACCGATTTAAAGCTGCACCGTTAGTGCCATAGTATTTTAATTTATCATCAAGAATCTGGTGGTCTAAGTATCGAAGGCGTTGGATAAGTCTATAAATACACTTATGGGTAATTCACCATTGTTGAGAAACTTTACAAATCGGTCAATAAAGTTTAAAGTAGCCGTTTCAGCTGAATGTAATTTTTGAACCCATGTTGACTCTTAAAGAATGACAAATTGGCAGAAAAGTAATCATATAGTTGTGAATACACTACTTTCCAATATTTTTGAAATGACACAAAGAAGAGAGATGGGTCTATAGTTGCCTAACAGGGTGTTGTCGTCTTTCTTGTATAATGGTATCAACTTTGCAATTTTTAAATTATGAGGAAGTATACCTGTTGTTAAGGACTGATTTATAATGAGAGCAAGTGGTTCGGAAAAATTGAGGAGGTCGTGCCTTTCAGAATATTTCATGGATAAATTGTCATAGCCAGTGCTGGTTTTCGGTTTGAAGTTTTGCATAATTTTTGAAATGTCACCAGAGCAAACTTGACTGAAAGAGAACCTGTGTTTAATATTTTGTTTTAGGTAAGAAAAAAAGTGTGGTTTATTTGATATATCTATTTCGGCAGCCAACTAGGGCCAATATTCGTAAAGAAAGTATTGAATCGATTGGTACAATATCGGGGATTATGCTGTGGGTACATTTATTTTTAAAGGCTGTTGCGAAATTTTATTGATTTAAGAATGCCGTTAGTTACCCAGGGAGAATGTTTGTGTTTATATTCATTGAATTTAATCACTTTAGTAGGGAGATGTTTTTCTTTGGTATGACAGATACACTGTTCTTATTTTTCATAGTTTCCATTCAGGTTACAAAGTGGGTCCGTATTTCAATTTTGCATAATATTGGAATTGTCAGTGTCAGCATGGAAACGTTGTACAGAGTTGTGATCTTTTGTTTCGATTTTTAAATATTTTGATGGGCTTTGAGCATCCATCTATGTAGCAATACAGGTGAAGGAGGGGAAATGATTAGATATGTCCGATAGGATAATACCAGAAGTACACAGTTTATTAAAATGTGATAGACGACAAAAATATTATCAATTAAAGTGGCAGTTTTTTATGTAAGCCATGAAGGCAGGGTTATCTTGGGATATAAACTATTACACAACACCACATCTACATGCTCAGCAAATTTGTTTGTTGCATGTAACTTAAGTAAATTGATGTTGAAATCTCCAGCAATTATTAAATCAGATGTTTCAAGGGAGAATTTTTCAATTATAGGGTTATGTCATTTAAAAGGATGTCAATATCATCATTTTGTTCTCTTGGAGGTCTGTAAATGTTATACAGAGTATTTTTTTGTTTCATACCATTACCAATATATTTAAAAATTGACCTTCCCAAATTCTGTTTGGATCATATAGATCTGTCACAGCATATTGAAGATTTTTGTGCAAGTAACTTATTAGTCTTCCATGAGAGCTACAAGTTGCTGAAAGTGAAATTAACATGTCAAGGTTGAAAAACTAAGGTTGCTTCTGGATTATCATGCAGTCAAGTTTCCTGCAGGCATATGGCGCTAAACTGAAAACCATTTTGAGCTAGATCATCCATTAGCATGTTAAAGCTGACAAACTTTGAATATTAGCTTGAATGTTTAGATCTAAAACTTTTTAATGGTTTTAGGTTATCAACAAGATCTTTAGTTTCCACATATGGAGCTTAGGAGACGATAGAAATTGAATTTTCCAAATCTTCTACATTATTCAGTAGATCATTCAAGCAATTAACTGAAATACCACTAAAATTAGTAAGAATATCCCGTTCCAGAGTATAAAAAGAAATCATAAGTTAATATAAATCAAGTGTAAGTATGATGAGTCCACATTGTATCTTAACTAACGGTATGTACATCTTGTGCCATTGCACGAGTTCATATACGAAAAAGTAAAAGTGGTCTGAGCAGTAAATCTGAAAAAGTGTGAATGGAAACAAGCAACTCAGAAAAATGTTAAGAAGAAAAAACACAGTCCGTGTCACAGTGTAACTACAACACAAGAATGTATGTATTCCCTGAGGAGAGTTCAGAAAGGCAAATGTCAGGGTCAATACCAATCTTTCAGAATGTCAAAATATTGTCAATATTAATCTGGCAGAGTCAGACTTGCGTTTGAAGCCTTCAGTTATTTTCTCTTTGGTAGTTTTGGGGTAGTATAGGCTCTGTCCCTGAATGTCCAGTTGCAGATAAGGCCAGGTCTTCAATTACTTTACCCGC
Organism: Hermodice carunculata; assembly: GCA_964020975.1. Taxonomy (NCBI): domain Eukaryota; kingdom Metazoa; phylum Annelida; class Polychaeta; order Eunicida; family Amphinomidae; genus Hermodice; species Hermodice carunculata. Next base: position 137,378,894 of record OZ026612.1, on the reverse strand, counting down.
GAGGGTTTTTTTCACATCCCCAGGGAGGTTACGTCTGTGGTCCAATATTTCCTTTTTGAGTTGCCGTGTAATTGGTGGCATATATGGGGACACAGATATTTTGTCAGGATGTTCACGAAAATGCTTAGCACCTGACAGCCAGTCATTGCGTTAATGCAAGTCAACTAACTTTATGATCATTCCAGCATCCTGCTGGTGACTCAGGCGGGGACAGTCAGACATTAACGTCGATTTGGCATCGTTGACACGCAGATGAGTTTTTGCGAAATTGATACGTGTGTGTGTGTGTGTGCGTGCGTGCGTGCGTGCGTGTGTGTGTGTGTGTGTGTGTGTGTGTGTGTGTGCGTGCGTGTGTGTGTGTGTGTGTGTGTGTGTGTGTGTGTTTGGTTTTCACCATCAGGATCTTTTATTCCCTGAGTTATTAGGGACCATTTTCTTTTGTGCACATCATCGTCCAGAAATTTCACTGTCATGGCTGTGGAAAATTCTTTCACTTTAGCAGAGAATTTTAGGGAACAGGGATTTATTGATTGATTCCATACGATCACTGCAGTCTTGAATACCCTTTTCAAGTGGATCAAACTTTTCATTTAGAGCCGTTAATTGCAACACAGCATTCTCAATTTTGCTTTTTAGATCACCGATTTCTTCCCTGACAATTAGGCGTATTACATTCAATATTTGCAGGTCAAAAATGTCGGCAGATGTTTTACTGTTTCGAGATGTCATGTTCGGCCTTCATGCAGTGCACAGACACACAAGCTCATTTTACAAAGCCAGCATATCCATTGTCTGTCACTAATGCCCACTAATTGGTTTGTCCAGGTTACGTGTCACTGCACTTAAGGTTAAACAAGAGGCACTGAAACTGCCCAATTTAGAAAACAAATGTCTTGAAAAGACTATTTTCCAAAGGCAATATAAAAGTTTTTTCTGCATATTAATGACTGTGTTTGCCAAAAAACATGTTCGATCTCAAGGTAAATAAAACAAAAGCTGGCAAAAACATACCAAACTCCATCCAGCATGCTGCAAAGCTAGCCCATTGTGTTCACACACACACACACACACACACACACACACACACACACACATATATATATATATATATATACATATATATATATATATATATATATATATATATGTATATATATATATATATATATATATATATATATATATATATATATATATATATATATATATCTGTAACATAATAATCAGATTACACATTACAGATTTCCAGATGAATACTGCGAGGAAGCCAGTCCAACCGACTGGTTCATTGCATGGATTTGTGTATGTGTGTGTGTGTGTGTGTGTGTGTGTGTGTGTGTGTGTGTGTGTGTGTGTGTGTGTTTTCAGAAACCTTGCAAGATCTTTGCTTAGAGTGTCTCTTTGCCCGCTAACATAACGTATGCAGTGGTACCTGCTGTATGCAACCACTGTCGTGAGCAGCTGCATTGTTTTTTGTTGTCACTGGGTTCGGACACAGGAGTCAATTTCTCTGCAAAATTTACTTGCGGTGACAGGTCATCTGCTGTATCACTTTTTCTTCGAAGAAGGGGCAGCCACATACAGCAGGTACCGCTGTACACTTGAGTGATCAGATGTATAATGTCATCTGAGCAACATCTTTACTCTTGTTGGTTGCTTTTATATATATATATATATATATATATATATATATATATATATATATATATATATATATATAATAATTAATAATAATAATTTTTATTTCGGAAAACTACCCCTTTGACACGGGGGCACCGTAGACCGGGGTATGTCCACGATGCGTCCATGGTAGCATAAAATGATAGCTATGTACAAACCAACATACATCTAAGACATCCATGACAATATACAATAAGAAATATTTAAAATCTAAAATACACCTAAGATAGATGTTCCAAACAGATACCAGCCTGATGTGTGAGCAGTCCGGAGACGATGCGCTAGAACACACACCCGTGTGTTAAAAGTGATGAAATATTTACATTGTGAGGTACCATTATGTAGAGTGTCCACCGCTAACCATATTGTCTAGATACTCTTTTCGGCGGGACCACGCATCAAGCAGGAATTTTTTACATACGTTGTCAAATTCAGAAATGGCGGTTTCATTTATGTGTGAACTATTGTGTCCCAAAAGCATGCATAGTTTGGTGAATAATGAGCCGTTCATGAATCCTTGCCAAATATATGTATTGCCACTCGTGGTTAGTCTGGACTCCAGCAATTTAAAATACTTAATTCTCAGGTCAGTAAAGTTAGGGCACAGAAAAAGAAAATGTTCCAAGTCTTCTGTTCCCGAACCACATAAAGTACAACTATCATGTTCCGATGTGCCCCATCTATGCAAGTCCGCCTGTAGACCGAGACACTTAGTTCTTGCTTTGAATTTTAACCTGGCGCCATCAAAACCATTGTAATGAAATAGATAATTTTCTCTGGTAGAACGGACTTTAAGATATTTATACAAAGACAGGGTACTTTTTGCTTCAATTTCATCAACAAATTCCTTATTGAATAACTGCATTCTTAACTTATGATACACATCTGGCAAAAATTCGTTTTGTCTGTAAACTGCATGGTCTAGCCCGACATTGACGAGTGTTTTGTTAATCTCATTTACGTAAGACCAACAGGATGGCGTTTTTTCTTTAAATTTACATAGTAATTCAGAGAAAATCTGTTTACAGAGGCGTGTTTTGTCAAGTTGACATTGTAAGCGGTAAAAATATTTAACTCTTTGTCTGTCCAAATACATGCTAATAGGTAGCCAGCCTAAATCGCCTAGTGTAGCTGGGATGGCGGGGGTCGCCTTTATGCGTAGAATTGCCCGAGCAGCAGAGTATTGCATTGATTTTAAAAGGTTCGTGCATTCTTTTGTGTTGTTCAGCCAAACTGCGCACCCATGGGAAAGTGACGGTAGCAGGGCGTTTTGCCATAAACTATCACCAAAACTGATTCTATTGATATTCTCGTGTGACGCCAATATACTGCAAATGTAACCGTTGAGCCTTACGGCCTTTGCTTTTAGGTGTGTCTTAATGTGGGCAGAGTCAGTTAAAGACTGGGAGAATAAGATTCCTAGATATTTATAGGTCGCACATTCTTGTATAGGCATGTGACCTAACATCCATGATTTTTGTTTATCCATACGTTTACCGATAACCATGACTTTGGATTTTACGTGGTTAAATTTCATACCCCATCTTATGGCAAACTGGCTGGCTACCGTTAACATCCTGGATAGTTGTACGTCTGAACTAGCCATTAACACAATATCATCGGCGTACAGTAAAGCTGGTATGGTCTGCTGATTAAAAATGATTCCAAGTTTTTCTTTTTGTAATGAAATAATTAAATCCATCATGGCTACAGAAAACAAAGTTGGCGACAGAATACATCCTTGTTTTACACCATTAAATGTCTGAAACCAGTCACTTTCAAATTGTCCAAAAATCACTTTGTTTTCAACTTTTTCGTACAGGCTGAGTAAAAGTCTCCATGCTTTCCCTTGAATTCCATTTTCCCATAAATTTACAAATAATTTATTACGATTTATTGTATCAAATGCTTTACTTATGTCCAAAAATGCCAACCATGTTTTCTGTTTATTGTCTTTTCTTAAACTACACAAGCCTTTTAATGCAAAATACTGATCTTCAAGTCTACGACCCTTACGGTACGCTCCATTGTATTCCCCAAGAATGCCACTTTCCTCAAAAAAAGACATATATTGTGTTTCCAAAACTGACGAGAATAACTTGTAAACATTTGATGTGATTGTGATACCGCGATAGTTGCTTAAATTTTCAGGCTTACCTTCTTTGAACAAAGGCTTAACAATTCCTCTGTACCAGTCATCTGGAAATGTTTCTAGTAGTTTACACAAATTGAAAATTTTTGCAAGCGAGGTGCATAAAACAGGACCTCCATTCTTCAAAAATTCATTTGGAATAAAGTCTATACCCGGAGATTTCCCATTTTTTAATTTATTAATTGACTGCTGCACTTCATTCTCTGAAATAATTACATCATGGAGCGTGCCATAGGGATTGAGAGCTGTATTATCGACAACACCATTATCATTGCGTAACTCTTGTATGCGCTTTTCACAACCATCACTGGTGGGTTCACCACCCAAATCACGCCAGTATTCGCCTAAAACTTTGTTTATTTCTTTCGGATCTTCAATTATACGACCATCGTTTTTTGGGTCACATATCCGTATAGGGCATGAGTTGTTACCATTTAAGCGCCGCAACATTCGCCAGTAGGCTCGTGTATTCTTAGAACCTTTCTGTGAATTCTGTATTATTATTTTTACCTTTTGTTCCATTCTTTTTGTTCTGATTTTCTCTTGCACTTGTCTTTTAATTCTTATATATTCATCCCACAGATCTTGCATTACCTCCGGGGACGCTATACCGCTGTTAGACCATTGCCTGTATAGCCTATTGGCGAGTTTGCGGTTTCGTATAAGTGACCCTATTTCTTTATCCCAAAATTTACCTCTTTGTTCTCGGGTGACTTTTCTCCCAACAATGCTGTCTGCCACCTCAAATACAATTTGTTTCCAATCCGACCATGCTTTGTTAACACAGCTGTACGCGCCATCATTGTTATCAAAATTAGAGCAGAAATTTGCCAAACGAAGCGAAATCTCATTTTTGAACGCACCCCAGTCCTTTATGTTTTCCACCTTCCATTTGACTGAACAAAAGTGTGGTCCAGTGGGTGTGCTATTATTGTTACAAGTATCCATGTTAAAACTTGCAAGAATTGTGTTATGGTCACTGCCCAAGTCATACAGACCTACCTCATCGATCGTAATATTCTCAATGCATGTGTACAGCGCATTTGTAGTCAAAGCATAGTCAATAGTTGACTTAAGTTCACCTCTATACCACGTGTAAATACCACAACATGAAGGGGACAAATTCAGAACTTTTAACTCTGTTGTTTCTATGAGCGATTCAAGGAGATCACCGTTAAAACTCTGTTTATTTGCTGCCCTAAATTGTTGCAGTCTCCCATTAAAATCTCCAAACAGAACACATTCTATTCCTTCATTCTTAAAACTGCTAATATTCTCTGTCAATTCATTCATTAGATTAATGCAGTCCTCCTTACAAGAGTTGTCATTTGGAAAATATACTAAACCTAACATTATTGCCTGTGAGCCCATTTTGACCTTTATCCACATTCTTTCAAAGTCATCATATAAAGAGTTTGAAACATTTTCCTCTAGAACAGTCATGTTATCTTGAAGCAGATAGCCCATGCCACCTCCTGCTCTCTTTGAGTGACTGTGAGCCCTAGTTTTGCCAATCCATCTGTAGTTATGATGTATATTCGAGTACATATCGTTCTGGTCGGTATTGTGGCATGTTTCGACCATACAATATATAGAAAATTGTTCCTTGTTTAATAAGTGGGTAAGTTCTACTCTTTTGGCTAGCCCAAGATTTTGGACATTGCAGTACGCCACACTGAACTTTTTGTTTTGTCTATTTTTACGATGTTGCTTACCGCCCCTGTGATGGCGTGGTCTGTTTCTCAGGTTAGCATCGGACTTACCGGCTCTAGCATCTTGGCCATACCTTTAATATTGGTTGGTGTTGTTATCACTGACTTTAGCATACCAGCAATGTTTGCGTTTATGTCCTAGTCTCAGGCACTCATGGTACCGCACCTTAGATTCATGCCTACAATTTTTGGATACATGGTTTTCCTCCGAGCACAGACTGCATTTAACCCTCCTTGACTGGCTTTGCCAACCATCAGAGTTATTCTGGGCTGTTTCTTGATTGTGGTCGATACGCTTATGTGACCATTGTGGTCTCCTATTGTCATGATTCCCGCGAGTTGCATCCTCATTAACGCTGTTGTAGTTGCGTTCCTGTCGGCTCCTGTTGCGATTACCGTTAGTGCGCTGGTAGCTGTTGCGATGGCGTTCACGCTTGTCTACGAACAGGTGTGGCAGGCCAAAGTTTTCTATTAACATTTTACAGCCAAAATGTGACAGGTGTAGGCCATCAGTGTGCAGCGCACCTTCGTTAATTGTGCCATCCGCCAAACGAAACTTGGCGTCATTATTGATGAACTTGTAGCCATTCTTTCTGCACAGAGCTTCAAGCTCGGTATTCACAATCTCAGCACATTCTTGGGCTGACATGATGTCATTCCGTGGACATAAACTTGACACACGTATATCCTTCGCAATATTCTGCGCTCCTTTTGCCAACAATATATATATATATATATATTATGTTCGGAACGAGTGGGACTCGAACCTGCAACCTTTGGCACCAGTCGCCTAGCTGAAATGGGAAACGCACATATCCACTCGACCAAATCCCCATTCTTAAAAAGAATGGTTCAATGGAGGTAGTTATGTGCGACTGCCATATCAACACGGTTATGCAGTATATTTACTGAGTCGGCATATATTTATATACATTTTGAATAGGAAATCAATAAGAGACCTGCCAGGATGAATTGCTGATATCAGCTAAGTTATTGACAGGTTCCTCATGAAAGTGAGAAATGTAAAGGTGCAGTGTTTTGTGTATAAGTTATAGCCTGCTCTGGGATGTGGTGGTTTGTGTGACATTGAGACTGGCAGTGTAATTCCCCGCCCAAGTTTTGAATACTGGCCAGTTCTACAAATTCTCGTAAAGCTGCTTATCTCACACATCGAACGTTTCAGTGCAATATATGGGTAAACGTTGGACTCGCAGTTCGATCTATTTACTTTTGTGTTACTCCTGACTGGAATCAGTGCCTCATGTTTAGGTTTATCGAAGAACTAAATGTCCATTGTGAAGTTGTGTCCCCGCACTGCATTGGACTTGCCCGTGGATTTACATCGGTGTACCAGTTGTAAAAGTGATTGAAAGAAACTGTTAAAATCCAGGAGTTGTTAAGGAAATACTCTGACTTTATCCTTTCTGGTGTAACAAAGTTCTATGTTGCACTGCTGAGCTTAATCTTTCTCCTTAATAGTTTTGTAATTTTTTTTCAATATATTCAATCATGGAAATGGTTCGATATTGCTGCACAGTTAATTATAATTGTAAATGCTTGTATTCTCCTTTGGGCTAGTAGTACTATAGGAAGCACCCACTACTTTACATGGGCAAAAACCCACCATAAAATTTTGCTATCTTTATGTCAGTCAACTTCTATCTTTTAACATCTCTCTGAATGTAAACACGTTTTTTCGACCAGTGTGAATAGGTCATATATCCTTAAATGGCAAATTATAATTATGCGACAATACCCATGTGACATTCATTTTCTTAACTTCTGGTCCACTGATATTGCTGACCAGAGCTGGCCTCAGAGTATGTACAGTCACTTCAATATCAGCGGTGCTAGATTATTAAAGAGTGTGTGTCAACACACACTTTTCTGTTTTTCCTCGAGTTCTTTATTTCTTTCTTTCTTTCTTTCTTTTTTCTTTCTTCTTTACCAGCAAATTTGTCCGACACTTTTCTCGGACACTATTACACATAGAAGCTCCAAACTTGGCATGATTGTACCTCCATACAAGGAGTTTGACCGTTTTATACAGAGGAATGAAGATGTTTAAAATTATGCAAATTAGAGGCATTTGAAATTTTAAAACTTGAATATCTTCAAAACTATTAAAGATAGAGATGTCATTTTAACTTCTACTAGGGGGTTATTGACCTTTGCACATGTAATTAATCTAAAGCAAAAGTTGTAGCAATTCAAATTATGCTAATTAGCAGCATTTGAAATTTTAAAACTTGAATATCTTTAAAACTATTATAGATAGAGATGTCATTTCAACTTTTACCAGGGGGGTTGACCATTGCGCATGTAATGAATCTAAAACAAAAGTTGTAGCAATTTAAATTGTGCTAATTAGCAGTATTCGAAATTTTCAATCTTGAATATCTTTAACACTATAATAGATAGAGATGTCATTCCAACTTCTTATAGGGGGTTGTTGACCATTGCGCACCTAATGAATTATAAATAGAATTTGTAGAAATTTAAATTATGCTAAATAGCACCATTAGAAATTCTAATCTTAAATCACTTCAAAGCAATAAAAGATAGAGACGCCATTCCAACTTCTACCCCTGTGTTATGGAATAGTTGTACATTGCCATACCAATATGCTTTGAAGACACACACACTGATTTGCTATGCAGCAAATCATCTTTCCTAGTTGTACCATTGCATTGCTGTATATCTCTTGCCAACAATATGCTTATCGTCTACCAGAAAGGAGCCTTGTTATAACGCACAACAACAAAACAAGTCCACTGTACACGTCTCGTCCCTATAAGGATATTTGAAATAGATGCTCAATTTGTCGCTGCCTCATAACAGGTCAACACACTCCCACCATTGGGTCACATTAGCTGCTTCTTATCATCGTAGCATCTGACCTACCCACCCAATACGCTACACCGTGACTCAGGCGAGAATTGAAGGCGAATTTCGATTCCCAGGATTTGAATGGGTGCCTCGTTTTCTTTTTCGGGGAAAAATCGCTAAAAATACTACGGTTTGGCACACGACCAAATTATTTCAAATAAGGAAAGACGCAGTTCGTCCTATTTTTTTTCTTGAATATGGCGATTCAGGTATTGGTCAATAAGAATAACCAATTTCTTAATGGAAGATTACATAGATAGAGATACAAACCTTGTGCTTCTTTTGTTTCGATAGACCATTTTTCTGTACTTACTTTACATGTATGTGAGCCCACCTTAGTCATATCAATTTCATAGTGAAGCACAATGTATTGCTTCCACGCAGGCCCGTAAATATGGGTGTGTATTTCAGAGAAACATCAATAGCTGACTCTATGTACAAGGACATTTCTCAATGAGGGTGTATAATAGAACTGGGATGAGCACATATATCAGAACAGAGGTATATCATGGTGGGTATGTCAAGTAATACAATGTACACATTAAAGATGATCCTATTTCGTCAGGAAAGCCATTTAAGCTGATAGATTGTGCCCGCTGGTTATATCACACACAGTGACCGCAATTCACATAAAAGTTTAATGTGATCGATCCAGTTGGGTGCTTAACAACGCTGCGCCATTTTACATATTCCGCCGCAAGGAAGGAATTACAAGAAAGGTATACAATGCATCATTTAGGCGTTGTAAGAAATTGGTATTGTCGTATTTAATGATTTGTTGGCTGCTTGGAATTGATCAAACAGAACATCTGTATGATGTCTCTGAGTTTTACTAATTTTGTTTTCACCATTCAAGTACATCGGGGAGATATAAATTGAACATCTTCATTTATCTATATGTTTGTGTCTGTGTGTATGCGTGTGCGTGGGTGGGTGTTTTATCCTCTATTAAATACTCATTTCATTTGAGGTTGTTTGTCTGTTTTAATAGGATTCTGTTGGGTATTTTGTCGAAGTTACTATTGAAAAAAAAAGAGAAAAAGACATGCTCTAGTGTTGATTTATGCGCCTAACTATGTTGAAGCTAGTTTTCGTGCAAGACCGAAGAAATTGTAGCGATATGTATGTATGTATGTATGTATATATATATATATATATATATATATATATATATACATATAATATATATATGTATATATAATATATATAAAATACATATATACATATATATACATATTATATATATATATATATATATATATATATATATATATATATATATATATATATATATATATATATATATATGGAAGAGGAGAGTAATAATGAGACTACAGTCCATGGTGTGTAACACCGTGCAGTGTTTAGCCGTGGATACACTGTTCAAATCTATTAGATAATTCAGGTAACGAAGGTATTCACGTTTCAATGGTGTGCGTTTCACCTACCCTCTATAACTTGCATGCCCCCTTTGATTACAAAAATCATGGTAAACAATGCGTGAAACATCAACCCACGCTTTACTTTTGGGCTGTGACAATGGACAGCATCATTACGTTTTGGCTTATTACCTTCATCTGTATGCACAGCGATCTGTTTAAGCAATGTTTTTCCGTCTACTTAGTTTTCAAAGTATACTATTCTTCCTTCCTGCTTCGTTCATACCAAGGAGGGTAGAGAGCCTCTTTGTTCATACAGATAAATTGACGTCTCTCTCTCTCTCTCTCTCTCTCTCTCTCTCTCTCTCTCTCTCTCTCTCTCTCTCTCTCTCTCTCTCCTATATATTCATATACATACATACATACATACATACATACATACATACATACATACATACATACATACATACATACATACAATTTTTGTTGTTGCGGCTGGGCTTTTCAGCATAGTGAATCTTCTTGGACGTAAAACCTCTGACATAAAAAGTGGTAACTGGGAAAGCAAGGATACTCCCAACGATGAAAGTGGATGTAAAATGCTGCAATAGGCACATTAACTTGAATAATCATCTTATATCCTTTTGTCCATGAATGACAGACTTTCCATAGGTATAATTATGCTGAAATACAACAAATATCAGTGATGGAGATCTTGCTTCCCTCCGGGCAATTGATTGGCCTAATATTTGACAAGAATACATAATACACATGTTCAGCCCCGACACAAAACTTTATACTCTTAGTTCTGTATCTCAATTGTCAAAGTTAATGTAACAGCGCAGGCAGAAGTATTTTACTTTTGACACCAAATAATTTTTTGTGGATTTCAGTATTGAATTGACAGCTGTCTATCGGGCTTTGACACAGAGCCAAAGAATACTGACAACACAGGCATTAGCCCATAAAATCAACGGAAAGCTCCACTGAAGAGGCTGCAACCACTTGCATCCCTTGGTAAGTCACTTTATTTAAAATACAATGTCTTTTATCTTTGGTTTCTGATAGTGACAGTTTTTGTGTCGACCTACAAAACTACAGAAAAAGAAGTGGTGTAAGTGGGCAGATCAAGACATTACGTGGTGTAATTGGGCAGATCATGACATTACGTGGTATAAGTGGGCAGATCATGACATTACGTGGTATAAGTTGGCAAATCATGACATTACGTCCTCTTTACCTTCATCCACCACCCCGTGCTTTTGACAACCACTGACAGTGCACGACTGACAACATGACGAGCAGCTTTTCCTTTTATTCAAATATCCAGGGCTTCCACACTATGGCATTAAGTAATCACTTAAGTAATCATGGCACTTTGATGTGTATTTACGCACAGGAATACTTCTATTTTTTTACTCACAATGGAGCTAATAACACGACAAACAAAATAGTATCATCCATGACTCGTCAGGTGCATGTCTTCATTGTGCGTACCCGCATCACAGTTTGACAACCAAAAGGTAAATTATATATTTCCAGACATATAGCCCGGGGAATTATCGGCATCTCAGACCCAGGGCACTGACATACTTCACGCAAACATGCTATTTTCCCCAAGATTACTGTGACTTAATTGTGAAACTCGCCTTTTTATGCCTGATACCATTCTGATATATTCGGTAGTCTCCAAGCATGCGAGCTTAACAAATTAGCGACTGGTCATTCATGAAGATAAAAGTATGGTCCCACTGGTTTATCCTGGTTGTGTATAGTTGCACTGCTGCAGGTCATGTCTCTCTCCTGTATGTCTCTGCGGTACGTACTGAAGGGAATTCAACCCCGGGCCATGTATTTTATTTTTATTTTATAATTTATCGCCTCTTCAGACAACCACTCTAGGCAAAATAGAGTATTGTGCTTCATTAAATTGAAAGGTGGACTGGCTACAGCAGTGAAGCAGTAAACACAAAAGTCTGGGCCTGCAAGCTGACTGATGTAGCCATTCAATTCAATACCCTGCTGGACTTACACATTTTGGAAACAGCTTTACTAACCATACTGCAGTGTTCTTCATTCAGATCCTCAACAGGTAAAGTGCATTAACATTTCGGTACAGACACTTCAATTCCGGCGGGTTACATCGCTAACCACCTTTGGACTCGCGCACACACAAAGGAATTTTTTCTATTGTTTTCAGTTTATTAGGTTTTAAGGCCCATGAGAACAGCTTCAATGTTGTATAAAATGTGAAAACATGATCACCGGAAAAATTCGAAAAATGCAGGAAAAATGTCACACAGAGTGGGTGCATATTTATTCTGCTGCTGTATTGGTGCTAGGGTACCTGATATATATTTGATTATCTATTGACCTTTTTTTTTTTTGCAGTTCACGTTTGAAAACTACACACACACACACACACACACACGGTTGCAATCTGTTATAAATTGCTGGAAGGAAGAGACTCCAAAAAGGTGGGGAGGACTAATTAATAATATCTTGTGTTTGAAACTTTCAGACTAGATATTTATAATATTTCTCAATATGTGACGAACCGGATACCATGTTTTATTATCTCTGTGGTTTTGAAATTATAAGCTGCACACACACACACACACACACACACACACACACACACACACACACATATATATATATATATATATATATATATATATATATATATATATATATATATATATATATATATAAAGAATATGAAATACTTTATCTACTGTTGCTTGAGATAAATACACGCATCAGAGCATGTCCGTTCGTCATCATATGGTCAATCTGCAGCATTCACAGCACATCAATTTATGGCTAGTTTAAAAGAATATTATAATTTCGTATTCAATCTAAGGAAAGGCTAGCATTGAAATGTTCGGGGTTCTTTCCTTTTTTGTCCATAATATTCATCACAATGTCTAACAGTATAAAGATGATGACTTGTGTGTGGAGATAGCTGTCCCTAAAAGATGAGCATTGGATTTTCAGGGCCTAAAATGTCTGCCCCAATTCTGTATTTCTATCGGTGGCTTTATTCTGGATTGTATCTAGTTATGCTTTTCAATCAGGCAAGCATTGTGATAACTTTAAATCGAGTTTTATTATGTTGCGAACTGACTTCACTTATCACCTCTATGAGAGCGAGGCAAGCATATGGACTTTTGTCAGGTATTCATAAAATATGTCTCAATTGTGAACACGTGATTCTGTTAGCACGTGACAGATACAATAGAAATAAGCTGGACAATCGATGTTTTTTTTATACATATACATATTTTTTTTTTTTTTTTTTTTTTTTTTTTTTTTTTTTTGATTTATTAATTTGGTGTGCTTCTATGTTTACTTTTCACAAAGATGCAGGCACCAAACATTCTGTCGCGAGTTCACCTATCAAGGACAGCAGGTTAAAAGGAAATGCTGATTTTAGTCACGTTTGAAATGTTGCTGAGCACGGAATCGAAGCACATATTTAACATTCAGTAGCAGTCGCACAAAGAAATGATTCGACAGTCCAGTATTGCTGGTCAACTCAGACATGCAGACTTACAGAATAGGTCAATTTCTCACTGGTCTGCATGATTCACTGAAAGCGGAGTTGTGTTATAAACACACACATACACAAATTACATCATATAGGTCTACATGCACCCCATGTACAGTGGAATCTCCCTATTAAGACCACCTAAGGCACTGAAAATGTGGTCTTGATAGAGGAGTGGTCTTAATGGGGATATAATTTAATTAAGAAAAAACAAAAATGGGTCTGTAAATTGGTGGTCTTAACACAGAAATGGTCGCTTTACGGAGGTGGTCTTAATTGGAGATTCTACTGTATATATATATATATATATATATATATATATATATATATATATATACATGTACATTGTACATACATAATACAGGTGTACTTTAGATTTACATAAAATCCAGTATAATATATATATATATATATATATATATATATATATATATATATATATATATATATATATATATATATATATACACGTTTGTTTACATAGTGCATGCAAGTTCTTGAAGTTCTACATTTTTAAGACAATGGCCACATGCAATCTATTTTTTACAGTTTGCAAGGTCTATTGAATGTTTCCAGGTGGTCCATAGTCTGATTGTCGCATTTCGAGACATAATACAATGTCTTTCAGGCAACATAGGCCTAGAGGCAACATAGATTCGTTTTCCCTTCAGATGTTGCTTGTACATTCATTGAACATGTCACAAGCACATATGGGCAGTCTGGTGGTAACGTTCAGAGATGCCACACGCTGTCCTACGATAGCCCATGGTCACATATTATAAGTAGTCATTGGCATGGAACCGTAATCTTTATGCATGCTTTTGAGTCTTTGTGCTTTGGATTGACAACTCAAACTACCCTAATAATGTTGAAAGGGTAGCAACAATACCATTGATGGAATAATTCACGAGAAGCGCATATGTCTGGATAAAATTGAATAAAGGTAGGCTACCAAATACGCCTATTAAAGAAATATAAATAATGAGAGGACTGAAGAGTGATATGACTAGAATCGGCTTGATCCCTGAAAGCTGTAAATTTTCGCTCTCTGCAAACGTTATGTGCCTGAACTGTTTCAACTTCAATTAAGGATTCATACTCTCATTAAGCTCGGGTCCATCGTCTGCCTTTTTTTTTTTTCGGTCATTCAGTCGGAAAGATGCGTAAATCAGTCGGTGATCCAAGCTTCAATTTCGGTCGCACAGACATTTCACGCTGTAACTATGAGACCGCAGCCTACGGAGTGGCTTATGCCCCAAGCAAATGAGTGCAGACAAAAAAACATGGGCTCTTTTGCAGGCAATGAAGCTGTTGGAAGACACAGGCATGGTTGACTCACTTATTTCCGATATGCTCTTACTTCCGATAATTTGCAAGATTATTTGCAAATTATTATGTTAAGCCAGGTTTCGGGCAAAGTTTTAAAGCTATGACACAGGGGATCTTCACAAATCCTCAAATTTTCATGTTTGGTAATTATTTATGAAAAAACATTCTGAAACGCTGAAACGGGCCCCTTTTATCCTAAACTGTCAAAATTCGGGGTGACTGCTGAGGAATTTATACAGTTTTTTTTCATTTAGGATAAATTCAATTTATTCCCATCACACGTGTGTAAGTATTCGAATCTCTTGATAAAACAAATCACCGATAATCGTGCAGTTCATGTTTGCCGTGCGATGCTAGCTTGAACTCTACATATCAGTATGACGTTCCCGCGACACACCAAACACAAGCTCGCTTGATACTTGGTTTTCCAAGATTATATGAGAACTACATGTTGTCAAACCTACCTCTTTCTCATCTCTATTGGTTATGCTTTCATAAATAAAGGTCATTTAAAATATGCGTGTAAATAAATTGAAGAAATGTCAAGTCAAATAAGCGAAACAACTCGTGTTTGTTCTTCCTGACGTGCAAAACAAAAATGTCTTCGCAGAAAATGTAGCCTAGTGACTGATGGGCCGATGCTTTTCTTAGCAGGAACCAATGCGTAATATCCAATCCCTGTTGTATATTATTTTTGTCCGCACGGGGGCTCACTATCAGCACTGCCGATTTAGGCCTATGATTTATATTAATTTGAAAAATTCGTAATAAACTAAAAATTCTTAATATTATTATAGTATTCAGTAATTATTTTGGATAACCATAGTGGAAGATTGGAAAATAAAGGCCTATTGCGGATGAAGAGTTTAAAGGCCTACATAGTTTTTCATGTAGAGAAATAGTACCCCATGGTTACAGTTGGTTGTAAGCTGCTATAACAATGAATGATAATGCAACATTTCCAGATCATCATTATTAGGCCAAATACCAAAAATTCGAAACTTGTTACCCTAACAACCACATTTTTAGTCCTTCAAACTCCGGATTCAAGTTCAGATTCATAATGAAAAGTTTAGAATTGAAATAATGGATATTTGCTGCCCTCGGGCATTACTTGACGTGGGCGCACACTAGCCTATCCATTGTTCTTGAATTCTGTCATGGGCAGCGGGCAACAGCCAATCAGACGGCTGTATTTTAAACCTTTGACCGGTGTTATTTTCAGCACTAACCACGGCTCCACCGAGCAATTTATAATGAACTTTTCTTATTGTTTAAGGAGGATGAAAAACATTTATCTATCCAAAAGAAACTATAGTTTTATGTTTTACTGCTTTGAATTTGAAGCAAGCAGTTTGGGGTGCTATAATTTTACGAGGTAGGCTGCATCGCTTTGTTGACATAAATGCAGCACCATCTATTTATTGCTGCATTAGGGGTAATTGTTGGAGTTAAAATTAACTCTAGCCATGATAGAATAGACTTTAAAACTCCCCATCCAGTGATTGTGATGATTCTATGATCCCCGTCGGATATCTTGACCTCAGCGCTACGCACTTCCGCCATGATCGACCATGACGTCGGTCATAGAATCTACACAGTCACTGGATGGGGAGTATTAGGCCTAAAGTCTAAACCCGTTATCCAGGTTTTATACTACCGCCCTACTCTGCATGTCCGTTACCATAGCAGTAAAAGAGATACCTACTTTTTCTTGATAATTTTGTCTCCCAAGTGGAATAGCCTAATAACATGATAAAATGTTGTTTGGACACTTTATGCGGAATGAAATATCAATGTCAGGTTAGGCTGTATGCTTTATTACAAGCGCAGTGCCCCCTAAAATTACTTTGCAGATTTCATCCCTGCCATTTGATCAAACAGCCCAGTTGCAGTGGTTATTTTATGATATAGTGAAACACTAGGCATGAATAAGAAATTTGTATCAGGAAGCAACAATACTTTTATCTGTGGGGCCTTGAGACCACACTTTGCTTATCCTGCTGTTGTTGTGTGTGCTTTATGTATGACATTCAGTTACATTCAATCTATGTGAATTGGTCTGCAGTGTTGATGCAGTCATCTAGTTAATGAGGACTCCATCAACTACGTCTTTGCCACTGCACTGCCGGTAACAGAATCCCGCGTCAACCTGCACATCCCCTGTCCCAGGCCAGCATCAAGTGCCTAACGACATCTGTCTACTAGTGCTCCCCCGCACCTTGGTCAACATAGCTGTGACGTCATGCACTAAACAGGGAAGTCTCACCACACTCCTCCCGTAGATTGCCACCAATATACAATGTCTATATAAATCATAAATTTACTGCCCAAACATGAATTCTTTTTAAATACGAATGCAAAAGTATATTTTTTGAGCCTGAACTGTGCATGACAAAATAGATTAGAACTTGTCACAGTTCTGCTTGCTGCCTATCTACCTCCACAGCTCTTGTTGCCTTAGACTTGGAGAATTGGAACAGTGGGGTTAAATTCAGATATACTTCCCCATCGACATCTGGTCCATATGACTGAATGACCACTTTTATCCTGATGTTCCTACCACTCACTCATGACTGACCACTCTATATGCCACTCATTTTCTGTCTCACGCATCTAATATAAGTAGATCACTGGAGATGAGTATTAGACAGTTGATATATTCACTGTGATTATATAGTTATATAGACTAATATTATCCAACCTTTTACATACATATGTATACGCAAACACTTTCATACACACCCAAACACACATACACACAGACACATACACACACATATATATATATAATTATATATGTATATGTATGTATGTATATATATTTACATATATATATATGCACAAATACATACACGCACCATACATATAGAGGTGACACCAAATATCTTGGAACTTGAACTGACTGAAACAAATTATTTACACACAGAAACTTATATACAATAAAATGAAGTCTGGCAGTTGAGCTTGGGGAATTACTTTCCGCCCCACTTTGTCCTCGCAGGAAATTTTATCATGTAAACTACAGGGCTTCCGTTTATCCCCAAATGGGTGTATATTACCCTTTCAAATCATGAAATACACCCCCAGCAAAATTCAAAGGGTCACAACTGTTAATTTTGTAAAATATAGTAAAAAATTGGACTTTAAGGTTGGTACCCTCTGAAAAAAATCTTAACGGAAACACTGAGCTACCTGAGTAGATGGTGCTGGTCGTGTTCTAGATACAGATGATGATGCTGGTTCCTGGCTGATATCCTTTTCAAACTAAATATCAGGTCACCATCTGGTACTGGAGTACTTGCAATTACATGCCCTGCATCAAAAAATTAGATGTTCATTGACTTTTGAAGCTTCTGAAGTGAAGGGAAAAAGACCGGAAGAACGGACCTACCACTTTAGTAAATCATTATATGGTGTCACCTGGCTGTAGTAGTGCAGGTTGACTGCAGCATTGATCACAAATACAAAGTAGCCTAGATACACACACACACACACACACACACACATATATATATATATATATATATATATATATATATATATATATATATATATATATATATATATATATATATATATATATATATATATATATATATATATATGTATATATATATGTATGTATGTGTGTGTGTGTGTGTGTGTATTCATCTTAAATAAATAGGTCTATATTTTTCTTTCTTTTAATTTTTTCTTTAACTTCTCCCCCATGTTTTCTTTGATTGAACTTGAGGGAAGGGGTATGAGTTTAAATGTCCGTGCTGGCGTCCTGGGGCATTTTATTTCAGGTACCAAACTAAAAATACTTGACCTCCCAACATTGTAATAAACAGGATAAACAGTCTGTGAAGGATATTTGTTTAGGGTTTGAATCACATAGGCTTAGGCCAATAGAAATTACCACTGGGAAAATGTTGTTTGTGGAAATAGTGTTGAGCGCATCTTGTGCAAAAATTGTGAATATTCAAATGCAACACCTGAAGTCTTTGTGTTGAAAAAGTCTAAATTGGATCGCCAACGGCCTATCGTTATACGATCCCGTTATGGTCATTTTTATTACCCCAATTCTTTGAAACTAATAGCAACGTGACCGACATTGTGTTGAAATAGGCTATGATTGAATGCAAACCCTACGCGTCGTTTTCACATTGGCCTAGGCTATAGTATAGGCCAATGTGAAAACTTGTCTGGAGTTTCCTTTGCATTTGTAAAGTGATAGAGTAAAACGGAAACAAGAAATGTTTTGTAGAGACAGGGTTGTCATTTTCATTGTTGGAAACAAGAAAGTGTTTGAACAGGCAGCGTTGTCATTTTCATTGTTTTTCTTTTATGACAGCCAAGGATGGCGGACAGACAGACATCTTAAGCAAGGGATTACATCCAGTGCTTTTTATTACCAATTCCCTCTCCTCTGCCTGAAAGAGTGTAGGCCTATCCCTTGATGGCGAGAAATCACAACACCTGGAAATGACAGTGCAGGCACTCACCGGTACTAGGCGGTCTGAGCCTAATCGACACATTCCTATAGGCCTAGTCATTGAACTCTTGGGAGGAACTTGCCCCTTTTGAGAGACTCGGCCTTTAATGATTCTGAATTTTATATCGCTGTAGGTAGAAGGCCACCGTCGCATACAAGGGAGAAACAAACAAACGCAGAATGGGCTTTTCAGCAAATTTTTAGAAACTGTCAGATTTAAGGCCACAAAAAGAACTGACAGTCAAATAAACTCATGTTAGCGACTTAGAGCCGTCGCCTGTTCCACGATTGCAGGTGGGCAGCGGTGGCCTGCAGTGACTAACCCGGGGTCTGGACCCTAGGGTCACTGAGGTCAATGGTGAGCGTAACAACTAATACCGCACTCCAGGAACAAACCAAAATTTGCGGAACTTCAAATTTCTCGACAAATAAGCATATATAGGCCTTAGACCTGAAATTTTGATGGTTTATAAATTATACTTCAAGGAATAAAGTGCCATGTGTAAACAATACAGTTCGGAATCCGCGTTTTTTAGCATGGGCTCCGCGGTCCGCATCCGCAACTGCGTTTTAGTACGTAGGCCTGCCCCCACGACGGCACATGCTAAGACGAGTTCATAGGGGCTCGGGTTTATTCAGTTCACTTCAGGAAGCGACCCTGCTTTGTTCACAGGCCCACGCTGGCCGGATTACAAGCGCCCGGCCTCCGCACTTAGGACCAAACATGTATGCTTGATCGTTCCAAATTTCGTGGGAAAAGGCGTATATTTTGAGCCTCGACCCGGTCCGCGAAATCGGAAATTAGAGGTGTTTTTCATGGGTCAAGATCCGCGAAATCTTAAATTAGGGTATGTTTTGTACAACCTTCGCGTTTGTAACATCTAGTCAGTGTATTAAACTTATAGATTATAGAAAAGTGAATTTCTTTGTGGTATTTTTGAAGGAGGATGGGTACAGTAGTGGTCTTTATCTTAAAACATAATCCATGATAAATGTGATGATATGATCTGTGTCATTGGAATTTTGGGAAAATACAGGCTATGGATCCATAGGTTTAAATAGTCGATAATGTCATTTCCAAGTTTAAACCCAAATCATTAAAAAGCATGAAGAAAATGAAAATGGTTTCACTCATCACAATTAAGTTTAATCCAGATGTGAATGTAGCAACGCTTATATGCTGCAGAATGCAGGTTTTAAGGCTTGGACAACTACATTTGTATCCTTGAAACTGAAAAATAGGGGTACTTTTTGAGGGTCAAAATCTCCTTGTTTTCAAAAATAGGGGTACTTTTCCAGGGCAAAAATCCCCTTGTTTTCATCAAAATGGGGGGGGGGGGGGGGGAGGGGAATTCAGGGAAAAATTCTTGAAAAGGGGGTGCATTTTAATTTATGGAACTATCATGTGCTACCACTTTTGTGGGAAGTGACACTGACAGGGCCGGGATTACACGTCGAAGGATCAGAAAGTAAAACACAGGATGAGCTTGGGTTTAGTGAAAAATCAAACCGTCAGCAAACTAAAAAAAGTACGTTTCACCACTGATGTGACATTTTAAGTAAAAGATCTGCACTGTTCAGTGCAATCCATGCTGTAATCACCAGCGTTAGCCGTGGCATCCATTGTGAACGGATGAAGGCGTGGGCCCGACTCGGCCACCTGCTGACTGGACAATCAGGCCAACAATGGAATGCATAATTACTTAGGGTCCGGGAAAAGTTCGGCACGAAAACAGGTCTATTGCGAGACATGGATACCGATGTCCCCTATAAGTCATAGAACTCACAAAAATGACAACGACAACGATTCCGTTGCTTTGTACGATTTCTTAATTTAATTTGCGATTCTGTGCACACAATCCCTTTAGTATAATTCTATGTGTCATTCCTTTCCAATTTTGTGCACGAAAACTGGATAAATCTTATGGGATTTTGTGAACTGAATACAATTTTCGTCGACAAAATCGATAAGAGGATTTAAATTTCGTGCGATAATTTCGACAAAATTGAAAGTTTAGCCTACTGGATTTCGTGGACGAATTAACAAACTCACACACAAAATAAAAGAAATAATAAACTCACTCCATTCGGTGGACGAAATTCAAAACTATGCGCACAGAAATTAAAACAAGAAAATAATGAATTGTGAGAAACTGATTAGATTTCTTGATTTTCTTTCCCAATTTCGTCCACAGATACCTATAAGGGTTACAATTTCGTGAAAATTTGCACAATTCTGTGAACTGTATATTAGAATTTGTGGACAAAACTAACTAAATTGAATGCCAATTTTGTTGAGAGAATCGATATGGATTTTCTATAGAAAATCCTAAGTTTATTCAATTTCGTGGAAAGAAAGAAAGAAAGAAAGAAAGAAAGAAAGAAAGAAAGAAAGAAAGAAAGAAAGAAAGAAAGAAAGAAAGAAAGAAAGAAAGAAAGAAAGAAAGAAAGAAAGAAAGAAAGAAAGAAAGAAAGAAAGAAAGAAAGAAAGAAAGAAAGAAAGAAAGAAAGAAAATAAATACACCTGCCAATGGTCTCTCTGACAATTCCGTTGGTATAGATAAACCATTGCGGGGTGCATAGATTTTTGTTAATACAATTATGTCATTTGTTGTCGACTAACCGGCAGAAATACTATATTTTGGTTAAATTGTTGTATTCCTTTCACATTTTCCTTTAGGAAAAACAAATGGTGTTCAAAGGACAAACCCATGCAGGTGTCCCTTTATACTAGTAGCTAGATTTTTAAAAAATGTATTTGTAATTTAAAAGAAGAAACAAAACATAGTGTGCAGAGAGCGGTTTAACAATGGTTTTAATGCAAAATTACCATCGTGTGCCAACGCTATGGTGTACGGTGATCCGATACACAACTTCATTTGTCAAACGTTACCCGTTTAATAATCATAATTGTGAAAAACCTGGGATAGACGTTATTTTGGGTATTATCATTATAAACGAACAGCATGCGTGAGTGTTTTTCTTTCATTCCTTTCCTTTTTTTATAACAAATTGCACTGTAGCTCGCCTGTATGACTTGACTAATCTATATAATGCCAACAGACTTAAAAGCCGACTGGCGTATGATAACATCAATATTGACGGCTAGCTCAAGGTGTTGAGTCAACAACGGTACATTGCAGGCCGGTGCTGTCGGTCTATACATATAAATGTAAAGGCCTACTTTTGATGTGTAGATTTTTTTTTTTTTACATACCATTGTTCAATAAACCTAGATGATGAATTGGGGTCAGCTGAGACATCAACGGTGGCATTTACCGAAACAACCTCAGTTTGATATCGGTTGTACGTGGTTAGGGACAAAATTGGATCAGCATGTTAACAACTGTCATATGTATCGATGATAACGCTAAAATTGTCACGGATTGATAGGATTAGAAGGGCACATACCTTAGTACCGTCGGTCAAGGTAATACGATGGTAATTATTTTCCACCAGTTCTTTCAAGTTCTTGTAATCGGACTATATTTTTGTTAGCCAGAGAATTAAAGGTTAACTGATGTGCCACATGTCTGAATGTATATTATAATTGATTTTGGTGAAATGTACATAATAACAGCCATGCCATCTGAGTCGAAAATCACAAGGTAAGTTGACCACTTTGAACCCTCAAATGCTGATTTTTCAAAGGTAACAAAGTGTTTAGCCATGCTGTGCACGAGGTGGTGGTGTCTGGGCAGTGGCAAGTTATGATACAACACACGGCGTGCATGTTACCTCTTCAGACAGGTGACAATGAGAACATATATTAAGTGGAATTTGAACTGCTTCTTAGCCATGGCAGTTGAAGGGTTTCTGTCTTTACAATTTGTGATGAGCAACTCTGCATGTCGTGCTCCCATGGACCGTACATATATAACCTGGCTTTCCATAACAAGCAGGCAAATCAGGTGTATTCTTCCCTTTTCAGGTCGCAGACGCTATTGAATGAGGGGAGAAGAAACGTTCCGGTAACCAGGAGCATCAATTGTTGAGTGCGGTTTAAAACGTGATTGGCGCTGCAGAGGGACAGGCACCTGCTGGTTACTCCAGGGCCATTGAGGGATATCTATACTCTACATATACTATATATACATATGCATAGGAAATACTGCAAGCCTTCGACAGACACATTTGTATCATCTGTATTAAAAGAGGTCGACCCACTTTTATGGACCATATACAACATAGCAGATAGTCTCCAGTCGTTACTGAATCAGCGATTCGCGCGCATACAATATGTAAGTATGCAAGGAAATTAATTAGTATCAAACCATTAAAATCTGAGTTAAAACGTGGTTTGGACGTGACAAGTTGGAGAAAGCCGAATTCACAGTGACTAGGAAGTTTATCATCCTGGATGTACACCTGGGCATACATGTATTGCCATTAATAGGCACCTTTCGGGGCTTTACAGGTAAGCAATATTGTCACTATATAGTAGCATCAGTTTGACAGATTTGTTGCATGGTGACATGGTAGCTAGCTAGTTCTGCTTTCAGATTCAGGTGGTTTGTTTGCGTATGGCTTCACTGTTCATTGATCCCTTCACATAATGTGCCTCATGTTCTGGGTACTCAAATTAAGGGATTATTTCCTCCAGTTGTTTACATTTTACGGCGATCTATCGCTGCTCCCGATACGTCATGGAAAAGCGCCTTGGAAAATTTAACTTTAGCATACGTATCCTCTGAGCAGCAGGTTGGTCAATAATAGATTCGTTCCCATAGCACAAAAGGTGACGGTAGTTTTATTAAATCAATTCCTGACGGACTGTTTAGCTCACTCCAGTCCGGCATCTCGCACCAATAGATTCGTATGCCCCACATCGCTTCATCTCATTGAGCATTTGTTTTTTTTTTTGTTTTTTGTTTTTTTGTTTTTTGTTTTTTTTTATGTTTCTTATATCCATCGATTCTTGATTTCTTGGGGGTTCCCGTACCACAATGCAAATAAAAACAACTCTCATAGACTCCTTATTTACCTCCAGGTCAGATCTTGCCTGCTCAACAGCCGCTACCGTTACTTAGAGTGGCACCAGGGGTGACTGGGGTCTGCTTCGCGGGCTAGTCCACGTTGACGTGGCGATTTAAATTACCGTATGAACAAATTCTGAACAGAGCCTACGGCTATGCAGTCGTTTGTTTTGAATATATAGGCCTACAGCGCGTGCTGTGCTTTGTTTCTTGTTTCACCCACATTTACCAGTTTCAAACAAAATAATCACCACAGACAGATGAATTAATTTATCCAGCTTTTGAAATGTACGACGCGTTAAGATGAAATGATCATGAGTTAACAAACGTGTACATAAACAAAATTAGAAATACAGTAGGGTTTGGGTATGGATTTTCTTGGTCGTTGTTATAGGGATTAGTATATGCTCTGAAACTTGTGTGTTATAATCTCCTGTAAACTGGCATTTACATTTAAAGTTTGTCGACATGATTTCACCGCACACCTGATGTATCCATGTATATATATATGTATATATATATATATATATATATATATATATATATATATATATATATATATATATATATATATATATATATATATCGACGTGCCTAGGAAAATGGCCTTGTTCTCCTACTATTCTACCAACAGATTGAACAAACTCAACAGAAAAAACAGCATCTTTTATGTGCAAAAGTAATTGATTTGATAAGTGTCCTTGTGATTATGTAATAGTAGGAGAAATCCTAGTCAAGGCAAGCTTACGATATTGTTATTTGTAATGTCTATTCGACGCTGCAGATGTAAGGAATTTTTATCAGCACTCTACCCCGAGGTTGAACACAGGCTCTTTGTTGACATTCACTTTCCTGCCATATATTTTTCGTTATGCAAGCTGGGGAACCATATCAAAATATTGACTGTTCCTTGTCCTTGTTTTTACTTTGTGGAAAATAACTTGGGTAGCGACTGCTGAACCACCTTTACTGAACCACATGTGCACGGATATTTTGCCTCGGGTGTTACACATGGCCACACGGAGTGGTTTTCACTGGATGTAAAACAGGCCTAGGGCTACTAGTCCCCCACGGGCTGTGGGAGAGATATGCCTAGGGCCAAATGAGAGACAAAAAGACCAGGTATCTTTGTGTGTGATACGAGATACAAGTCATTGGATCTTATATGTTTCAACACGTGCAAGTGTTGCCTGTCCTAACCACCACCAAGAAATCTGATACGTGTGGAGGTTGCGACTTTGTAAAACTGGCCTTTTCGTCTGCACTATAACTCTGGAACAAAACTTTCGTTTTTTTAGTTTTTGAAATATGTGAACTGAACAATTCAAACAGGTGTGTGCAGCTGTAGCTATTCAAAGACAGTTTGTGTGTGACAATAAATAGCACCCAGAGGTAGACTCAACTACTTTTATGGGCAGCACATTAACAACATCATTGACAAGCATAATGAAAGCGAGGAGTCATTGAAGACGCATTCTTGTTACTATGTGATTTTACAGAAGAGCTTAAGATTTTGAAGCCTTTTAGGACATGTATTGTCCTCTGCCCTTTCACGGGACTTGGGTAAAAGTCTCTTAATTTGATATAAGCAATTGAAAGCAGGCATACATTGCCAACGCAGCTTCCTATCTGTCATCGTGCAGCAGACGATGTTCATCCTTTCCTCGGCACGGCTCTTAATCTGTCCACGGATATATGGACAAACAGGTCAAATGTCTATAATGTCCACACGATAAGTGCATCATACTGCGTTCTTCGTACTTCATAATAAGATGTTCTTTTACTTCAAACCATCCATGCAAAAGGGTGAAAAAAAATGTGGATGCTCAAGTTTATGTGACAGCAGTCTGCCACGAGTTTGATCTCTTTGGGACTCCATTATTTTTTGTGCAAGTTCAGTTACGTATATTTGCTTTTCCTCAACAGACTTTAATAGGAAGACAACAGCTTGAGGCTGCTTATCGACGGTACCATACCTGCACAGCCATTCACTTTCCTGCCTGTATCCCTGCTCCTATACATGCAGTCGGGGGAAAATTACAGCCAAACAAAACCCGTTAGTGCTTTATTATTTTTAGTGTCATATACTAGTGGCAACAAAAAGGTCGATTGAGACACATTTCTAAGCCTTTTTTCATTCACTGGCAACGATCATGGTGTAATTATAACTATTATACTGATGGCGACCACCATGTAATGACTTATGTAGTTGGTTTACAACTTGGGCCAATCACGAATCATTATATTCAATACTTGTAAATGAAAAACGAATTGTCTCCTATCACCTTGTCAGGTTTTCCACTTATCTTGCTTTTGAAAGATTTTGTTATTCAGTTGCTATAATTTTAACATTCGTACATTTGCGCAACATGGACGTGATCCTTCAGATACAAATTGCAAAACTAAAGCTTTCTGTAAAATAAAAACATCATTCTATAAATCGTTTTCAGGTCAGCCGTCGAGATTTAATCTGACATGTAACAAATTATGTTCCTACTTTTTGGTGATTATTCAGCGTAACAGATGCGCCCAAAAGAAGGTTTCTGTCAGTGGTTCCTATACGCAAAAGTGTGTTGCGTTTGTCTGATTCAAAACGTAAATATAATTACCATGAACAGATTTACACAAAACGTTTGACCGATTATTAGTGCAGGGCTGATGGACGACAGGTATTTCAATAGATTTAAGTTAATCGGTTTGAATTCAACACAAATGTTTACAGGTATATTGTTCTTTTCCGCATGCAGAATACACAAAGTACCTGTTCTGCATTTTTCACGGACAATCACATCACGTTGGTACCCAGCCCACCACATCTTTTCTCATTTTAGATCAGCATGTGTTTCAGCAGCACAAGTTCTTCCATGTAAAAAATAGCTTTACGTGGTTGAAGAAATAAGATGAAAACTATGTTTTTGCAACATATACTTCAATTAATCATTTTTCTTTTGCATATCCAGCAAAGCATATATTATTGCAATGTTTCATGAAGAGACAGTCCGATATTGATTGTTTAGATACTATACAATAAGAGAGAGATTGTAGAGATTTGTCAACGTTGGCAGTGGTGAATTATTTACATTCTTTTCCAAGTGGACCATGTATGTGTAGAAAAATACAAAACGAGATTTTGTGTACAAAAGAAAGGTAAATGCTCAAACTTCCGTGGAAGATTCCAGCTATTAAATGAATCTGTTCTTCTGTATTTATAAACAGTATTACAACCCCAGCTGAACAGAATCATTGTCTCCTGGAGGGCGCCCGTCCAGCGGGGCGATGACAACATAAATGAGTAGCCCCTGGAGACTGAAGGCTACCGTCTATAAACATGAAATATATGATTTTGTACCTAGAGCTGTAGCACCGAATATTCATCTATCGGAAATATCCGGAAGAAACGAGTCCAAAGATGGAAAATGCGTTATACATTATAATAATCCATGACGTTTCTAGGGTACTGCTTGTCAAAATAAGCCACGCAAGTAGATACTTCCATGTTTTGCTTTGTGGGCAGGACCATCGTTTATGTCATTTTGCAATGGTCAGTTGGTGATTCGATTTGTTTGTACTACTCTTGATGACGCAGGTCAAAGGGTCACAATGGCTGTGGTGTTATCCTTTCCGTAGATCCATGTATCGTCTGCTTGATTCATATGTATATATCTGTTATATAACTTCCAGTTTCTGAAGAGATACATATCAAAAGTATTACAATCAAGGTGTGAAAAACTGCAGATATTAATATCAAAATTAAGTAAAGTATGCATCACACAACAAGTATAAAGGAAATGTGTCGAGATAAGACACATTATATATGCAAATCTATAGGCCTCATAGTATGAGCACTTATCTAGCGACCTGGTGGAAATATCCTTTCTCTTTACCATTCCAAGATCTTTCCATTCTCGCGTCGTCTTTCGCGACTATCTTGGTAAAGTCCTCTTCTTGTACTATGGCTTGAGGAGAACAGACAGATTATATTGCCAGACTTTAATGGACACAAAATTTATTGCAATACAGGGATGCAAACAATTCAATCATTCGCCCTTATTGTTACACAAGGTGGATACTATAGTTCCTTAAACTTGTCGGACTGTCTTGACAATTTCAAGTGAATGTAGGGGACTGGCCACGTGTAGAAATATTAGTTTATGAAGGAAATATGATGTAGCTTCCCTAACGATGAAGTTAAAAATACAATACATTATGGACTTCCTTGCCTAATGTTGCAAACAGTAGAGAGCATTTATGATTCACGAACGCATTAAACACTCCCCGACCATTTACACATAATGTATTCTCTAGCGATTCGAGAAGGAAATACAAACAAACAAATGGGCAACCGATCGGTAATTTTTGAACGACTATATAATTGTGAAGAAGAAACGAACTTCTGGCGACTTAAGACAGGTGATGTTATCTTCAGATAACTTCCATCCCTTTGTTACAAAATGTCTATTTTATATGTGGAAAACACTTATAGGACGGAGCCCTCTTTGTATATACAGGTTGCTGCCTGTATGTATATCCATGGATTCCCTTCCTGACTTACATATACAAAGCATGATTACCCAATTTGACTGTAATCAACACACCAGGGTACAATAGGATATTATGATTGCATCTCTGGATGATTGGTAGTTACAATCCGCTCAGATATTAAATTCACATGCAAAGGAAAGCAATAAAGTTATATAACGTGGACAAAATTAGAAAAGATCTGCTCAGTCCGTCATAATTTTCGTAGCTTGCAGCAACATAGTGTTGGAAATGGTCAATGTTTGAGAGGGGAACCAGTTAACATCCGAATTTTCTGTAGATCACCTTTTGAACCAATCTGTTCTAAATCGCCATAAGTGATATTCAGAGTCAAATGAAGTCAAAGGAAGCTGTAGTCTTTTTGTTGAGCCTCAAAATTTTAACTTTTGATGTTATTTTATTTTCTCAATCTAAGCCTTCAAACGGAATCGGGGTCACCGAAAGAGTCAAAGGATTTGAAGGGGAAAATTAGAAGCAATGTTGAACTTCAGGAAACAAAATTCATCAAATCATTCTCAACGTTTATCCAAAGTTGGCACCCGAAAATGTGGGCAGGCCAAAAAGCACGGTTTGTTGTTAGTATTAAGTAATAAATTCAGACACTGCTATTTCACGTACAGCATACGTAGTGCGCTCCACTCCGCGAGGTTCATCCGTCATTTCGCTCACAAACTATGCTGCAGTAACTCGTTACTTCATGTTTTCTTCCAAGAAAGAAAAACAGTCTCTCTCTCTCTCTCTCTCTCTCTCTCTCTCTCTCTCTCTCTCTCTCTCTCTCTCTCTCTCTCTCTCTCTCTCTCTCACTCTCTCTCTCTCTCTCTCTCTCTCTCTCTCTCTCTCTCTCCACGCAAGCAGTAATATCGAACGCCGCACTACGCTAAGAAACCTTTGTGTTTGAAATTGACACAACACCTCGCAGGTGGCTGAACAAACACGTATTTCAGAATAACTTGACAAGTAACCCTTGTGGTCCCGATTCTGAGATGATCTGGCTTATTTTGCTCACATCTCCTTTATTATTATATACCACATCAGCAACTAATACACTCAAGCATCAGCAACGCGTCAGCCTTCACACCCTGGACTTCAATCGTTGGAGTTTGGATTTAGCTTCGATAGAACAAATTGATAATTCTAATAAGCTAAATGACAGGACAAGTAACCAGTAGATGATGAGGCAGCCGTTGTGCGACGCGTTTCGACTCTTATGAGTCTCATCAGGCACTGAAGGGATCTCGTTAAGACCGTCATTTTTATAGTGAGGTATAACAATTATGTTGCTACGTTACGTTAAGTTACGTTACGCAGAGTTCTGCTCATGCGTAATGAGGACTGAAACCAAATTTCAGTTTAGTAACCACGTAACTCGCTTTCCAAACAAAAGTTTTAAATTGTTTGTTTACCAAATATGGTAAATAAACAGCCTGTTTTGGGTCAAGTAGTGCTGTTAGACGGTTGTGTTTAACAGGTGAAAAAAATTGGCACCCCCCCAAAAAAAAAAAATTAAAAAAATATATGTATATATAGTTCTGTCCTCCCAGGTCCTGGAGTACATCAAAATTTCAAAACAATTCGAATCCAGAGGCGCCATATAAATGTTTGTAGATACCAAGCATTGTGCCTTTAATTCCGACACCGACTCTTAATTTGTTTTTACCTGGTCCCGTTTGTGGTTTATCAGTCTCATTCATATCATGTCTGATCCTTTGCTTTTGTCAAGGTGGTACGCCTTGCCCACTGGCTGTGCTCACATGCCGCCAACAGGAACGAACATATCAGTTGATACAGGCGCACTTGCACTGCTCAGATCGTCTGCTACCGCTGGTCTGCTGTTGTTGCAAGATGCACATGAATGCACAAAATAACAATAAATATAGATAGAGAACAGCCAACAAACAGAGGTCAGGTATTTGTCGAGCTTTCTTTCCTTTATAGAACTGTGGGGCTTTAATGTACTTGTATGAAGACTGGCAATTAAAATGTTGGAGACAATCCGCAGCCATCTAGTTTTATGGTTGTTTGTTGACATCATCTTGACTGTGCGGTCATCGTGTGCACTGGTCTATATTCAAACATTCGGTGTGGATGTAGGAGATACATGTACTATACCCGAGGTTCAACAGACTTAGAGTATTTGTGCACACATGCCGTTATACAGTCGAAGGCTCATGTCAGTCTTCGCAGGCATGAGTACTGTCAACTTTGACCCAGCTCGTGTGGTAGAGATAACCCAGTGACGACCTTTAAATATCCAGACTAACTAAACAGGTCATCACCTGTTTGCCTTAGGATGAAAAAGATCTCGAAAGTGTACTGATCTCTGTGTTATGTCAATATTAGCACATGGCAAATTAGATTTGGCCCAAGGTATAAAAATTATAAAGCAAAGCATGACCCGAAAGGTGTGAATTTTGGTTGTATTTGCATGGCCCAGTAAGATGTATTGACCTGGTGTACGATTCATTGTTGGCTATCTTTGAGCACAATCCACACTCATCATTAGTCAATGATATATTTAAGCCAAATAATGGTGCACTGTGTATATACATTTAGGGTTATTATTGTAATTTGTGGCTTCTTTAAATAGATAACTATGATTGTATGTATAACTGTCAAAATTGTACTATATCGAGGGTTCAGCTAGTTTACGGATTTTGCTGGCACAGCACAACAACTTTGAGACTTCTAAAAGGCCAAAATGAAAATATGTATTAATAAATATAAGAATATATAGACACGGGCCAGAGTCTGTACATACATTTCAAAATCATGAAACTTGTCATGGGCTTGCGAGGTCGCTCTGGTTAGAGCCTGAAGACACATCATTTGTAGTTTTCTTTCTGCCATTCAGCTGTCAAAGAAATTGTGATGTTGTGCGGCCAAACGAACGTTAATCAAAACGATATCTTAGTGCCTGTCGGCTACTTAGCTCTGGTAACACCACAGTAAGTCACACAGTTCCGAGATTAAAGACATAATGATATATTAGGAGCATTTAATCTTAATGTATATAGCTACTATTACAGCTACATTACTCTGTCTGTCTTAATGGGATCGGTACAACTATTACACCAGGTAGTTTTCTTCAACATTTGATTGAGTTGTGTGTCCATTTTGTTTTAAAATGTATACTGCCCTGCCATTACAACAGATTTTATTTCTCAATCATTGTGTCCCAATCGGTAGATCATCAGCATAACCATGGCAAATAGATGATTTACGAGTCAATATTTCTAATCTCTTCGGTTAAGATTATTTCCATATTTTGGATAAATAAAAAAACAACTTGATATATCCATATATATGTGGACATTTGAAAGGTATCTTGAGCAACAGTCCAGATCATGCACAAGACCTGAATGTTTATCTGTTTTGTCACAGATGGCGTTAGTTCAGGAAGAACACCGTATTTAGTGACTCTTTGACTACCCAAGGGTAGTATCCCCATACCATGTATACACAATTACTGTTACTTTCCATTGTCTACTTTTGATTTACGTGACGCATCCCGGCCCAGTTATTATCCGTATCTTCTAATTGACGCCTTATGCAAGGTGAAAGTTATTTGTATTTGCATACATACTAGTGTCGGGTCGGTTTTAGACTGCCGAGTTTGTGTTACAGTAAACTAGAGTGTAGAATTACGAGTAATTTGTACCTTTCTATTCAGTAGGTCCTCAACCTTTGTGCACGTCGTCAATCAGATGTTTTGTCACAGGACGCTCTTCTGTTAAAGCATGAATCGCTTGAACTCATGACCTGTTGTGGTGCATTTAATACAAACTCAAAAGAAAACATAAAAGTGCACCCAATATGGGGTAATTGTTTCTTTGTACATCAGACGATTTTAGACATGATCGCAGATAATTCAATAGTTCTGCGAATAATGCAAGGTTTCAAATGTCAATAGTTCTTAATTTGAATCATCTAGGAGTCCATGCAGTTGTAACTCTTAAACGCATTCTGTTTCTCTAAAACGTAAACATATAATTCTCCTTAACCCATGGTCAGTGTTCTCAAGTATTTCTATGGATAGCATAAAGAGCCTCAAAACAAAAACAAAAACAAAAAATCCCCCCAAAACAGTTTATGGTGATCGTAACTCTGAACAACAGACAGGTTAAGATTATATGAGTAATAATTTTTTTAATTTTAGCTGAAAACTACCCTTTACAGCGTGGACACTAACGTTGGGGGTGATCCGTGGTGCGTCAGATTAAAATATTCAGTAAACATAAAAGCATTTCAAGTATAAACATATCTGTATATAGACACTAAACCTACCACACGGTGTGACAGCTCAACGTTGCATAAAACGATGGTGCAATGAATGTCGATCTACCTTGGTTGGTACTCGAGGACCTCGCGCCAAAAAAAATCTCACGCTTTGGTTAAAAATTTCCTTGAAATATGGTCAAACAGGTCTCCTACAACAATACTATGGTCATGAGCACCTTCTCTAAGAAAAATACACAGTTTGATTAAAACACAGGAGCTACAAAACTTACGCCATGCATCTTCTTCATCTTTAACTGTTAAAAAATTCTCAAGTTCCGTAAAACCTTCCGTACGGATAGCATTAAAGGTTGGACACAAGAACATAAAATGGGGCAACTCTCCAACAGCACTTTACAAAGTTTACGGTGTAAATAATAATTAAAAAAAATCCACCGCTCCAAATTTTCATTAATTTCCAAACAGCCTGTGCGGGCTTTAAACTTAGGTCGCAAACCGTAAAAATGATTTGAATAAAATCCATACTTTTCTCTAAACGTCGGCCTCTTTATACAGCGGAGACAGTGTAATGAAACTTTATCATCAATATCCTGAAAAAGGACAGGACATAACCTTGTAAACTAAGCTGCATGAAGGGCCGAGGCCGCTCCTAATTTTGATTGTTAAACTCCCTGTCCAAACCCGCATTTGAAGAATAGTGCGAATAGTATCACACTACGGCCGCTCAGACCGCATGCCTGAGTTATAGTCATTTACTAAAGCTTATATTATACGTTTGCGAAACGAAGGTCTCACAAACTCTGGTCAAATCAAATGTTTGTTTTCACAGACACGTGACCCGCTACGTAGTATATGTTCGGGACCCATCCGCGATAATTTTTTTAACCTACCTAATATGTTAATGGTTTTCAAATCATTTTATTTCAGAAACGCTGTTGCAATATAGATTAGTCGCGGAAGCCGAGATCATAGTATTAACTACATTATGACATGTACTGGTGGTTGAAAAAATAATAACTGAGCTTGCAGCGTTCAATTATCTGGCGGCCTTGTGTCACTATAAATAAAAAAAAAAGGAAGGGAAGGTGGTATGCATTGATTTGGAGCATGATGGGAAACATATGCATCATGCGAAAC
This sequence comes from Hermodice carunculata, assembly GCA_964020975.1. Lineage (NCBI taxonomy): Eukaryota > Metazoa > Annelida > Polychaeta > Eunicida > Amphinomidae > Hermodice > Hermodice carunculata. The sequence goes on along the minus strand of OZ026612.1, from coordinate 137,344,832 downwards.
ACATTGCATGGTGCCGTCACAGTTTATTAAGAATGTGAAGTGGTGCTGTGAGACAATTATATTGTGTCATTGTCATTATGTACATATGTGAGACATTGAGCCTGTATGGTCTTTGTTCAACAGCAGCATACAGTGTCTGCTGTATGTTTTGGTTTACTATTGTTGTCCTTAGAACCTCCTGTAAAACGGCCAAATCCTGTTACTGCTATATAATTTTGTACAGACTGTGTCTATTGACAGATCTCTTAACCAAAAGTGACACGCGCTGTCCATAATTAAGTACCTGGAGAACCTCTCGGGAAGTTCTGGCGAACTCTCAGAATTGTTAACACGTTTCACTGCGCTCCCTGGTAGTGTTACGTTTTTCCCAATATCTATTCCTCAGCAGTTTCTCCCATTGATTATTCCTCGGCAGACAGGAGGACCACTGCTCTCGATCCCTTTAATATTGGACAGACCTGCATGGATGCATCAGTCTTCACTGAAAGACACCAAGAGTAGTAGTATTTTTACTTTCATGCTTCCATGTATAAGTGGTTCACTTTCATTGGTGGCTTGGAGCTGGCGTCCGTTACAAGAAGAGTAACATAAACCAGTGCGTATGTACTAAAGACATCGTGTACACCAAGCCAGGATTTACGCTTTAGATGTGAACAAAATGTAGACTACATCTGCCACATGAAATCCACCGTAAGAATGCCGAACATGTCCAGTTTTCCTTATTTAACTCAGTGCGAACTGCCACTAGAGTCAAACTACTTACAACGAACTGCTCCGAACTATACATGTTCCCAGTAAAAAGACCTTCAATTCAAATCCCAGCATTCCTGTGGTTACATAGAATGTAAGAGGCCAGGTCAACGGCCTTCCTTCGCGCGCCTGTGGTTACATTGAATGGAATAGGCCAGGTCAGCGGCCTTCCTCCCCGCGCTCTGGGCGCAATGCGGCCCAAGCGCGCAGAGGAAAGCTGTTGACTCAGCGGAAAATGTGGCACTAAAAGAGTTACACTAGTAAGCAGAAATCAAGTCTTTAATTTAAAAGAGGACTGGTCAAGCAGTTACATGTTTCTCCAGTTGGTATTTGAGGCATGCACAATAGAAGCATAACACTGACCGTTTGGAAGTACGCTAACTGCCTTGCACACAGGGTTATCATCAACAAGTGCCAAAGTGTGTGCAGGTTTTCTTTCGTGTTGCTGCACCAGACTTTCACTGATGACGGGGAAATTATGGACTCTCATAACCAGAGGTACTAATTAACGAATAGATAATGCGATATGCTCCCCCGGCTAGCTTCGTAGACTCCTTTTCCATTCAATTTACAGCCATAAATTAACTCCGGGCCTGACTGTCAGTACATAGTGGAGATTGAAGTCATGGGGGGGGGGGGGGGTATGGAATTGTAGTTGAGGTCCGTCGCTCTTCTACCCTTCACAAGGTGAGGGTAATGTATAACCTATAGGACAAAGGATGGAAAATAAAGATTTTTAATGATTTTTCATCAGCATACCAAACCAAGATGTGTAATCGGCAAATGAAACACGATGTCGGACGACAGGAGGGGCACAGAAACAAAGGACCATTCCTTTCGTTTTACCTGTGTCCATAAAGTCAATTATTTTATGTTGCTGCACACAGCGACAAGAATTACTGACTGCAACAGATATAGATCCTTTTGAAAACATTGCTTTTCGTGCACAATAATATTGATCTCTCACTAAAGTTGATATAAGTTCTGCTGAGAACCAGATCCTGCCAAGCCTACCGTTAGCATGATTGAAGCGCGGACACACACACACACATACACACACCTACACACACACACGCACGCGCGCGCGCATATGAATGATTGTGTGTGTGAGCATCTTGATCAACATTGTTTAGGCATACTCACACAACATAGTCAATGAACTAAATAGTTCATTGTTTACATGAAACTTTGCAACTGACGGAGACAAAATCAAAAGAGAACTGAATAAAGTATTGTTTTTCTTGGAATTCTTTCTTTCTTTCTTTCTTTCTTTCTTTCTTTCTGTCTTTCTGTCTTTCTGTCCAAACAAATTTGTCTGACATTTCATTTGAAAGTATTATACGTAGAAATTCCAAACTAGGCACTTCTATAGATGAAGCCTAGCCTTTTTATAATGAAGCGTCATGCTTTTCAAAATTATGCAAATGAGGGCTAATTAATGTTTTAAATCTTCAATAACTTATATACTATAGTAGGTGTGGTTCTGAGTGTATAGGAGTTCGATCATAGCAAGGCAAAGGTAATCTCCCATGTCAAGGTCATGTCAAGGTCAAATGTCAATTTTAGATCAAAACATCATTTTGAAGGTCAAGGTTCACTTCAGGTAGAGATCATCTAAAGGTCAAAGGTCATTTCAAGATCAAAGGCCACTTTCAATGGTGGCTTTTTCTGGCCATAACTTGGTCATTTTTTATCCAATTTTGATCAAATTGGGCTCACATTGTAGCTATTGTACCACTGCACATTATTGAAACTTACATGTGACCTCTAAAGGTCAAAGATCAAGGTCATTTGGACCTGTGAAAGTTTCATCCAGCCATAACTTGACCAATTTTCATCCAACTCTAATCATGTTCGACTCAAATTGTAGGTATTGCAACACTGCAAATTTTTGTAAGAACATGTAACCTCTAAAGGGCAAAGGTCGAGGTCATTTGGCCATTTGAAAGTTTCATTTGCCATAATTTGGTCAATTTTCATCTGATTTGGTTCATGTTGGGCTAAAATTGTGGGTATTGTAACACTACATTTCGGCAATTTACATGTGACCTGTAAAGGTCAAAGGTCAAGGTCATCTCGACTTTGAAATTTTCATCCAGCCATAAGCTTAATGGAACGTGAAGTAACAAAGGACCAAAGTTGTAGCATTTAATAATTACAACTTTTGAAGGCACACAGACAGATTTGCTTTGAAGCAAATCTTCTTTTCTAGTTACATTTTCTATTTATGTTTTAGGGAAGTTATGTATAATGTAGTCAAATGTAATTGTTCCGGCTTTGAAGCAAAAACAAACGAGTTAAAATTTGTTTATCTGATATCAAAAGAAGGTTATCTTGCTGCACAATATTTGAATAGCGCTTATAACAGAAGGAAGCAGGCCATATATGAGTTCGTTTCGTAGCTCTATTATGTTTACTGGTTCAAAGTGACATATAAGCCAAGGTGGCTGTGTTTTATTTATTTGAAATATTTTGTATTTATCATGCCGTATGCACATGTCACTATGATAAATAAAATATTCAATACTTTTTTTTAATGTATTTATATTCCAGCAACAATTTACATTCTGATATTCACAGTTCATGGTTTGATACACATAAATTGCAATGCATGTTCTGATACAGAGGTTTGCAAAAGAATAATTCACATATCAAAGAACCATTTTTTTATCTATGCATACAATTTGTTATTTTTGTAGCAATATATAATGTGTTGATATCTTTGAAAAATTTCAAGATATTTCAGGTAAAAAAATTAATCTAGATAAAACAGAAATATTTCCAATAGGAAGATTAAAAAATTGTGCTCTTGCCAAGAATACAGACAGGCCAATACAAAGGAGCCCCAAAAGTGTAAAGGTACTGGGGGTTCATATTACACATCATAAAAAGCTTTTACCTGAAGCATACTTCACCCCAGTTATAAAAAAAATAGAAAATGTAATAAAATTAGGACCCAGCATGACCTAGCAATTTTTGGAAGAATAACAATAACCTTTTTACAGTCATAACTTGTATACATAATGGCGACATTGCCCCCCCCCCCCCAATTCATTTTATTTAAAAAAAGGTTGAAAGAATGTTATTTATGTATTTCGGGAAAAATAAGCCAGACAGGATTAAAAAGAGTTGTTTGTTTAGGAACAGGGAATAAGGAGGTCTAGGAATGCCAAATACAGTGTACCAAGATTATTCGTGAAAAGTTGCAAGGGTTAAAAGGTTAATTGATGATATTAATCCGGAAGCAAACTGAGCTTTATTATCCAAGTCACAAATGCCAACAGGGGACATAGTTATTTTCGAAGGAAATCTTAATGAAAGACAAACACATTATATATAATACTTGTAAGGGTAAGACAGAATGGAAATAAACATTGCAAGACTGTGTATTTGTGAGGGGAATAGGAAAGGAAATAGAGTTTGTAAGACCGTATATATATATATGTGAATTACATCGGTCATTCAGACTTTCAGACTCCACCAGTCACACGTGGAAGTAGCCTGGATTAGAATTGCTACCACAGTGCATTTTGTAACCTGGCCCAAAACAAACAAGGACTCTTTGAAGTGGTAATATGGTCCATGCCATAACGTACATGTTTACCTGGCAAGGCAACTCTCCGTTTGTTGCACAAATATTCTTTTTGTAGTTTTGTCACATTGAAAGTTAGAGGCAGGTGTGAGTCCACATACAAATTATTACCTTATGTGCTTTGCAGTACACAGAATTGTGTTTGTTTTTGTGACATGTCCGATTTCTCACAGAGTTAGTCTGACCGAAATTGTTGTTTGGATCAAAATGTCTTATAATAGAATTGACTGTTACTTTTCATCGATAGATATTTACGAAATCCCCACTTGTTACAGCAGACTGCCTATGTATTGGTTTAAACATATTTTATCGAAAAAAACCCCGACAAGCTCACCAGCCTATGTTATCATGTCTGTGCGCCAACACAGGCATATTTTTTTTTACGAATTCTTTCTTTCTTTCTTTCTTTTCTTCTTTGCAGGCAAATTTGTCCGATATTTTATTTGAAAAGTATCACATGTAGAAACTCCAAACTTGGCATGATTATACTTCCATTCATGAAGTCTTGAGTTTTTGCAGATCTTTAGTATCTCCAAAAATATTATGAGTACAGGTAACCAATCCAACTTTTATTTAGGGATGGTTCAACATTATCATCATTTTTGAATTAGTACTTAGGGTACTAAATTTCATGACCCCCCTCCCTCCCCCCAAATTCGTACTTTAAAATTGATGATTTTTCCCCCAAATCATAGCAAAATTGCACAAAACAGGCCAAAAATTGACCATCATTTTCCATATCCTGTGAAAGAGTACAGACCCATTTAACCCCCTCCCCCCTTGCGTACTGTAAGTACTAATTCAAAAATGATGAAAATGTTGAACCATCCCTTATGTGTTTGTTATAATGTACATTTTTGTAAATTACATGTGACCTCGAAAGGTCAAAGGTCAAGGTCATTTGGACCTTTAAAATTTTCTTTTAGCCATTACTCGGTCATTTTTCATCCATTTTGATCATATTGAACTTAAACTGTAGCAATTGTAACAATATACATTTTTTAAATTGAAGGTGTAGATCATTGGGACCTTTGAAATTTTCACTCAATTACTCAGCCAATTCCATCCAATTTTAATCATGTTGGACTCAAATGGTACGTATTGCAACACTGCACATTTTTCTAATTAACATGCAATCTCTAGAGGTCAAAGGTCAAGGTCATTCAGCCGTTTGAAAGCTTCTCCAGCCATAATTTGGTCAATTTTCATTGGAATTGGTTTATATTGGGCTTAAATTGTAGGTATTGTAACACTACATATTTTTGTAACTTACATGTGACTTCTAAAGGTCAAAGGTTGAGGTCATTTGGACTTTGAAATTTTCATCCAGCCATAAGCTTAATGGAATGAAGTACCAAAGGACAAAAGCATTTAATATTTACAACTTTTGAAGGTTTACAGACAGATTTGCTTTGAAGCAAATCTTCTTTCCTAGTTGCCTATGTATTCATTGGTCAGGTGTTATCTACAGCCTTTGGGAATCACCTGGCCTATTTTTGTGCTCAGTGTTGGGTCAAACTGTCTGGCAAAGAGAGCTTTCAAACTAAACCAAGTTTCGTGGTGGTACAGGCACGCCAGTGCTTGAGCGAAAAGTGTTTACAAAAGACATTTGAATCTGGAGTATAACGATAAGAATATACATGTGATCCACTTGTACAGAGAGAAGGAAAGGGTTAAAGAACTTTGAAAAGGGTCTGTTGGTGCTATACTTACTGAGACTTAAATGAAGCCACTTGCTACTGCCAGCCAACAGGGCCTTTCCATGGGTGTAATTAGCCGATCATAATCTTTTCTGCGCTGGCTGCTTCATCAGAGAGTTGTCACAAAGTAATACACTGTGCAAATCACCACAAATTTAGTACTCAACGTACCATATAAGCGCACGTGACCGTGGCTACAGCAAGCAATGGTTCTTACTTAACATTTGTCCTTTGTTTATATGTTATCATATTCTCTAGGTTTCATTTTTGCCTGTCCATCCTGATATTTAAAGCTGTCACAGTCGTATTTACATATCTTTATCTATATGGGCCCTCATCTCTGGCAATTCACGTACCGCTCCTTGCAAACGCAAATCCCCGTTAGCCGTGACTGCTTGTACCACAAGGGTCGTTAGCTGTGTATATACGTGTACGTGTTGAGCTGTTCAGCCAATTGAGGAGGAGAATCGCTCTGCAACTGAGTTTGTTTAATCTATCTCATTTTTTGATCACGGCCCTTAATATTCCTGCTTGCATCAAGAGCACCAACCATCCGTCCCTGGACGTAGCTTTGTCCGGGTCGAGCTCCACGCCGGGGCTCCAGGGAGCTACGTTCTGTCCCTATGTGATTCTCTATGCAGTACCAGTACCCTTTAACCCTGAGTGCCAGCTCTTGCAGTAAGTGCGTCGATTATTATCTGCGTGCCATCCAAATATTTGTCATGTTTTGGGGTTGCATTGTTAGGTTTAGCAACATTATGCCGGCCTCCTGATGAGGTAGGCGCGCCTACGAGATTCAGATCAGTCGTCTTAGTCATGGTCATAGTCATTTAACAAAGTTTAAGACTTAACTAACATTTTTGGGGATTCTATGGTATAAAATACACCAAAACTATTTTCTTCTTTCTGCATTATTTCTTATCCAGCCTGATAGATTCAAAAACATTACCGTACCTGTTGTAAATATGAAAAATATTTAACTTTGTAAGCAAATTGTTTAAAACAATAAAAATAAGCAAGCCAAATATTCACTTTGGGCAATTTTTAATGTAAGCTTTCTGGTAGAGGTGTGAAATCTTAGAATCATAATATTATTGGTTACATGTGCTTAAATTCGATATGGTTTTATAAATACCACATTTTCTGTTTGTTAACTTAACAGGGTGATAGTCTCTCAAAATTTCGTTAATGTATTATATGTGTGAAAGAATTCATACACTATATGACGTCGCTGTGGAGTTTAGACGTTGTCAATATCCATGTAAATTTGATGTTTCCCAAGTCTTTACTTACTTCCAGACATGTCTACATATGTGCGAAGCGTTATTCTCTAAAACAAATATTTTACCTAATTATGGTTTTGATTAAATAGCGTTTGCTCCATCTGCAATTCAAAGTTGCATCTTTATATTTGAGCCCACTGTAACATATAGTCAAGATCTCTCCTGATCGCCGTCTTATTGAAGTCCAGATCAGCCCAGGTCTTCTGTGTTCAGCGTAACTGATGGGAGGTCATACACCTGAGCCATGGAGAAAAATGAGTGCAAAAGGTCAATCAACCTTTGGTGCTTTACATTTTTAATGAATTTTACGTGTCTTGAAAATGTTGTTTTCTCAATTATTGCACGGGAATTGTGTTAAAACTTAGTAGGGCTGCACTTTGCACTCTTATTTTGTCTTTAATAAAGTTAATTTTCCTGACTGTTCACAATTTGGTAGGTATCGCAGTACTCCAGAATAAATTTTAGCACGGTAATTGCACGAGGACTCGAATAAATAAATGCCTATGCCTATTTGGCCTGATACTTTCAAACGTGGCGGAGATTACGCAGGATGGATCTCTACCAAACGAGTGCTGTGTTGATATTTGGACTATTTCAAACATGTTAGTTAGCTCACTTGTCAGTCAAATATAAGTCTAAACTCGCACTTTTATGCGTCTCTTCGTCCGTCCCTCCGTCTTTACAACGTTACCTTAATAACTCAAAATTGTTCCAGTTGTACCAAAATTTCGTCAGAGATATATCTAAGGAAAGACCAGGTACCTATTAAATCATGTAAGGAAAGTTTTAAAGTATTTATTTGAAGGATGTGTAAGTGGAGCTCAAGGCGACGTCGTTATTTTGATATATGAAGGTCTGGCCTAGTTACACCAAATATCTTTAATCAGGGATGGTCCTTGGCATGGACCAGATGACTCTCTCTCTTTCTCTCTCTCTCTCTCTCTCTCTCTCTCTCTCTCTCTCTCTCTCGCTCGCTCGCTCGCTCGCTCTCGCTCTCGCTCTCGCTCTCGCTCTCTCTCTCTCTCTCTCTCTCTCTCTTTCTCTTTTCTCTTTCTCTCTCTCTCTCTCTCTCTCTCTCTCTCTCTCATCTCAACTGGACACTGCAGAGTTGCATTAAGTTGCATAAAGTGTGAAACTTGAAAATGTATCAACGTCCTGAAGCCGGTAGCGTTTTGCAGGACAAAGAGAATGGTCTAGGCTACTTTTTTGTTTTTATATATATATATATATATATATATATATATATATATATATATATATATATATATATATATATATATATATAAAATATGATTTTATATGGATTTTTAAATATTAATGACTCTTCCAACAGGGGATGTGTATAGTGTGAAGACAATCTGATATATCGTAGGCCTATGGATACTAATAAACTTTAACTTTTGACTTTGAATGGTATCGGAAGGTTAAAGTTACATATTGGTTTACATTTGATAAAGGTGGATCATAGACCCATAGTTTGCAGTACTAATGGGGTTTCTCATTTCTACCTTGAGTTACGTTGGTGTATCAAACTAAGAAATAGGTCAAGTTTGTAGATGGGTATCTTTGACTTAATGGTCAAGGTCACAAAGTCACTTAAACGCAAGAAGGAAACTGTTTAAATGGTTTGAATCAATCAAAGAAAGAACGGACGTCAGAGGGTATTCCGTGAATGCTATTGTCGTATCTGCGAGCTTTTGAAGCTTATGCTATTATTGAAGTCAACTGACCACAAACGGTGATCAAAGTCCTCTTGTTTTTTCTGTACCCATAGCCAACATTCTGGTGTGCAAAGTGACACACGTGATAATATAGATAGTGTTTACATAACTGTCAATCTAGCAACAGCCTTAGCTGGGAATTACATGTCACTGCTGCATTACTATATGTGACTCCTGCTTTATTGTATGCCACCCCTGCTTTACAAGATGGAACTCCTGCTATACTATTTTATCACCTCTGCTCTACTAGTTGTCACTCCCGCTTTACTGTATGTCACTTCTGCTTTACTGTATGTCACTCCTGATTTATTGTATGTCACCATTGCTCTATTGTGTATCACTGCTACTTTACTATATGTCCCCCTTGGTTTACTGTATCCTGTATCACCCCTGCTTTATTGTATGTCAGTCCTGCTTGACTATATGTCACTCCTGCTTTACTGTATGTCACTCTTTTATTATCTCCTTCACAAAGATTTTCATGCCTAGTTTAACCAGAAAAGGGCAGCCTCTACAAATCTTATCATGCTACACTTGCGGAGTGTTAAATGTTCTATTGAGTATCCTCATTTATTGAAATATAACCAGAAAGATTCTCTTGCGTTTTGCATTTGGAAAAACGCTTCGTCTTTTGGATGGTTCACCAACAATCTATTAGTTCCCATGCCAATATCGGCCACCTGTATAACATATTAACATTAGTTGTCCAGTGAACATTCTATGCCATTTGTATCCATGTATTCAGTCAAAAGCTATTCCGAATTGTTACATATTCTGAATACGTAGTTTTGATGTCATGAGAAATGAGCGGTATGGACCTTAAGAATGCCACCAATCTAACAATGTGAACCAGATCTCAACATAGGAAACAATGTCACTCTCGTAACCGAATATAAACTCATAGATACAGCTTATTAGGCAAAATACAGAATTTTAACTGAGGAATTTGAAATATATGTTTGATTATTCAAAACGGTGTGATTATAAATTTAGTATGCATTCTTATTTGGCAGTACTTCAAAACGACTTGTTAGAGAACTTGGCTTCTTCCAAGTTCACAAACATATCAGACACCAAGTGAACTATTCGAATTTATTGTTTAATTGTACACATGCAGGTATACCACAACACGCGATTATTTTAAGATAATGCCATTATCTCAAGTAGTGTCAGTCAGGTTAACAGCCGTAATTTCTACATGAAAGTCTGAAAAGCAATGAATAGGTAGCTGTGTTGAACAATGAATATTGACCGCAGAAGCAGATGGACGTTCTTGCGTGAGAGTGTTGCCATTCTGACTGCTTTCCTTGAAAAAAAAAGTGTTACCACCATCAAAAATAAGGATCAAATAATCATGTCACATGCATACGCTGGCAGTTATCCGTCTTTTTTGACCATATGGTTCAGTGTATCTTTATTACCCCTCCCCCCCGTCAATCACTCTCATATAAAGTACTTACATGTGTCGTTAAAGTCATACTAAAATTCTTTTGGCCATTTTTTCGCCTTCAATGAAGCTTTGCAAGACATTAAACGCACTAATGAATGGTATTTACATTTAATAACGCTAATTGCGGATCTGCTCTGATCCCTTCAGTTGCCAGGCAACAGGACTATGCCTCTGGCATGATGAGAGCACTTGTGCCGTTATGTTACTTACCCATTCAGAAATAATACTGTTTGTACAAACAAATGAAATATTTTAAACGTGTTTTTGCATCTTGTATGTTTTCAAACTTAGTGAATCACTTTTCTTAGGCTTTTTGGCTTCTCAACTTGTTGCTTCTATTATAGAGGTTCATTTGGCCCAGCTCCATACAGGAATCTGCCCCCCTTCCTGTGAAGTTTCTTGCTGCAGTCTAGAGGGCAGCACGGCTCCCTGGTAATATGAGTACCTGCTATTGTTCATTTGCTACCAACATACATGCTACCTCAGTCTCATGAAAACGTTATGTACATATATGGTTATCCAACACTTTACCAGATTACCACTTCATGATGGATTACTTGACCAGGTTTATTTAATGTAAACAAAGACTAGGACTGAGTGATTTGCAACTTTCAAAGGGCGTTTTGTATTTTCTTTTTCCCTGAGTCTGACCATTGAAAAAGAAGTGTTAAGAAGCATTCACTAAATGCAAACAGGAAAAGATACAGGGCTTTCCCAAAGAAATATAGCATCAAAAACTGTGCATTCAATGTGAGCCCTAGGATGTAGATAGCAATTATCCAAGCTGGCCTGTTGTATCGGCAGTCCTGGCCTCTTGTATCGCCAGTCCATCCTGCTTTTTCATGTAAATTTGAACATTATCCGGATAGTCTGGTTGTTTAATGATATACACTTCACAAAGAAACATCACAGTGACTTCGAGGCATTATTTGTTTTCTTAGTGTCTGTGTGCCACAAGGTCATGTGGCCTTTTTCTTCCTTTTATGATTCTAGCCCAGAGAAATGAATAGCGATGAACATCTACATGTATTTGGACATCAAAAGACTCCCACAACTCAACTAACGTCCTTTGCTAGGATATTTCAATTGATACAGGTGTTTTCTTCTGGATATATAGTTGTGGAGAGAAATATGTTACCACATTTTTCCTGTTGCAGACATAGCACCAGGATGTGGGCAGCGGCAGCACTGGGCCGAGTATTTGTTCTCCTTCTTGTGCTCCACGGTAAGTGACATAAACAGCAGTTTTCCTTATGAAGTCAGATTAGGATTTAATGTTGGAAGTTTTACCTCCAGGCGTGAAATGTCCAGATGGATGGAATATCCATTTCAAGTGTTTGTGAAGATTGCGAAATTAAAATGTAATGTAAAATGTTTCGATTGAAAACATGTTGTACAGACCCTGACATTATCCATTGTAAGTTACATACTTGTCAAGTCAGGGAAATTGCTCATTCCATGTTCCAAACTCGGCATTGTACTCGCCGACCTGCCGCGTCCCCCTTCAGTGTGTCTATTTCCTACAATGAAGAAATTCGTGTCTATTTGCTACAATGTATAGACTCCTAGTTACTGCCTGTACAGTCATCAAATGCGTAGGGCCATAAGAGTTGTTGTGGACCCGTTTGACGAGTATTAGATCAGTTACTGTAGCAACGCCTACAAAACTGCATGTAATGTCTGTGTTTCAGGTGTAAAACGATGTGGTAAGCGCTTTCACATTCCTTCGGTGTGCTTTATATTTCTGTGAGGCAAAACACGTATTTTCAAAGTTTGGCCACAGATCTCCATGGCATATATAATATTGAGATCATTACATAGGTGCAATGTCCTCAGATCAGTACAGGCATACTGGTACGACATGCGCAAAACACTTTCACTCCCACCTATCAGCAGGGTACCGAGCGGATCTACATCACTTGTAACTACGGTCAAAAGGGCATAAACACACTCACCAACTAACACTCACATAAAAAACAGACAGAAACGCGTGTTGAAGATGTTTAGTGTCTCTATTGACCTATGTCCATGACCGGGTGCATTACCCAACATTTTACTTTGTATGCAGTAATAAGCCAGAGTGGCACTCGGTGATTTCCTTGGCTGAAACTCAGAAATGTTGACAGAGAAGTAAAGAATGATTGATAGGCCGTGATATCTGATTCCATTCAATTCTAAACCTCAGATATGTGAATTGCTTCTTTTGCTCATAAACAATTATCATAACAAGCATTGTGAAAAAAGTCAAGTGTTTGAAAAGAGCGGAAGGCGGTCTCAAATACCCTTTTATGATTCTTACGACAAAATATATCATTTGGTGCTAATACGAGCTAAAATGACGAAAGACATGCAGGTTAGACATAGGTGGACAATAAAAGGAGTGACAACACTAGCAACATATATGTACATACAGCTCACTGGTATTCTTGCTGCCTGTGCCAACTCTGCAACTGCACGGCGCCTGACATTGTTTTTCTAATCTAACTTTTTAATATCAACCTGAGCCACGGGGCGATGAACACATGCGCGGCTTGTAAATTAGATGTTACATACATAGTCACGTGACTATTGTTTTTCATTATAAGTTTAACATTTTAAGTTTAAATGGCAATTTCACTTTATTTTGCTTCAGTAAATTGTGGTACTTTGGTTCTTGTGTAAGGATTTCTTTCGTGTAATCGATTTTAGATGGTTTTGCTTACAGTACCTGCTTTGCTTTGTTGTATTTTTTGTGTATTGTCTATGCAGCTTTGCGAGTTCGTTAAATAATAATGATAACATTAGTATTATTTTGATAATTTCAAACCTCATCATTAATATCATCATCGTTACCTGTCTTTATATATATATATATATATATATATATATATATATATATATATATATATATATATATATATATATATATATATATATATATATATATATATATATGTATATTGTAAATGATCAAATTCACGTGTGTATGCGTACTCTAAGTTTGTTTCATAAACAACAATGTAAGATTGGAACAAGGGACAATTGCAGATTCCCCAAAAGAATGTTTACCTTGCGCCTGGCTGCATGTTTTACCGGAGGCAAAATGTTCTTCGTATTAGTCTTCTCTATTGTCATTTATTTATACACATATAATTTCAGAACTTGTGAGAATGTTGAAAATATGAGAGACATGGAAGGGAACTCGGATATCTGATATTCCCATCATCCAACAACAAATCACGCTCCACACCAGTTATAATATAAGAATGAGCATCAGTTGAATAATTCTTAACACAACTTTCTTCTACATTCCTGTTCATTCTTCTTTACGATTCTGATACCTCATGCTCTCCCAGCCTACTAAAGATATAAACCCCAAAATAATAAGAATATTGCGCCATCCCAAATAATAAAGCATATTACAGCCATCTGTAGAAAGTCTTTATTATTTCAGACTCTAACGAGATCATGCGTTGTTCACATGAGGGTGACTGTCCTCTCAACGGCTTCTGCTTTAAAGATGAGTGTGCCCGGTGTCTGTGTGGTGAGAACCATCATGTGATCAACATGTTTAGCAACGGAAAGCTAATAAAAATGTGTGAAAAGAGTAAGTTTTATACACGACTGATAAAAGTTACGGGTGAAACACATATATTTTGTTTTAAACATGGCCCTATATGAACTTCTCCTGGAAAAAAAAGTAAAAGTAGAGAAAAGTATGAAGATAAATATAGTTAAACAGAAGTCACATATGTGTATAACCACGGTACAACGTAAGGAAGTTATAATACAAAACACCACAGATAATGGGCTTAATGTATCAACCAAGAACGGATAATGGGCTTAATGTATCAACCAAGAACGAAGGTTCCTAGATTACTTGCTTAGGAACCTCCCTGTGTCTTGAATATGCTTATGAACCAATTAACTATGTGTTGGTTTGAGTCAATTGCACATGCTTTGGAGCCATAAAGAATGGTGGCCAACGAAACAGCAGCGTATTTCAAAATGTTGTAATATAATTCCTCACGCTGTAAAACATAATTATCACAAAACAAGAAAAATACCGCAAGATATCTTCTTTATCTTTTCCGCAAGAACAAATAGGAGAGCGTATTAATTTCATATTGAATATATAATAGTTCGGTTGGATGCAGCCTATACGCATCTGAACATGGATTCTACAAATATACATATCACCAAAATTGTAAAAGACATTTTGCTTAGGATTAACGCCTATATCTCTTTTCAAATTGTTCTTAAAATCACAACTTACATTTGCCGACTTTCTTATGCGTGTTGGTAGTGAATTCCAAAGATTAATCGTAAATGGAAAAAAGAGCAGGAGAATGGTTCAGGAATATGAAATCGGTCACGTGGACACACGTTATACGCCGTGAATGAGTGCACTGTAGTATTATACAAATATTCAGGCGTTATCTATTAAATGTTTTGTACATTAATACAAACTTTTGATGCTCCCATCTCTTTGCGAGATTTTCCCATCCAGTTGCGTCGTATGATTTATCCAAAAGTGCACTCTTCATAGCTTCAGCACCAACACAGACCGATTCCAACTGAGCTCTCTCTTATGCGGACTCCTTGGTCTTGGTACATCCATCCCACACAATACTTCCATACTCAAACAATGGTCTTATATAGGAAGGTTTTGTATATGCGTGTTCTAAGTAAGATCATTTTTAAAGGTAATTCCAAGATGTTTTTGAAAATCTACATTCTTCAGTTGTACATTGTCAAAATAAAGCGGAGGGTGAACACTATTCCGCTTCCTAGATGTAATAATTGTTTCTGGTTTAGTGGGATTGAATGTAACAAGCCATCCGCTGGACCTCTCATTCATTGACAGTATATAAGTATTTAAATTATCAGCAGCAGTTACAGGATTGACTACATCAATATATTAAGTTGTATAGTCAGCAAATAGTCTGATATCTGATATGACCACATCAGTAAGGTCGTTAATATAAATTAAAAATAAAAGTGGTCCCAGGACAGACCCTTGGGGTACCCCTGCTTTTAATGAGCCCCATTTGATTACTGGTCCTCAGTGACCACCCTTTGGGAGCGACCACTTAGATAGCTTCTATCTTAGTGCTCGCTCCAAAGAGTGACCATTGGTCTGTTCAGGGACCCATTTTATTTTACATTTATATTAACGACCTTACTGACGTGGTCCAGCCAGGTACACGAAACACGTGTATACGTTGTATATTAAAATTCATAATCACTGTAAATAAGTATTTATTTTTCAGGGACGCCTGTTCCTCCTAAAATAGGCGAGTCGTGCGATAAAAGGGCTTCCAATGGTTTATGTCCCTATGGTAGCCGCTGTACTAAAAACAAGAAAATCTGTAAATGCAAAGCTGGTTTGGTTCCAAACAGAAACAAAACTCACTGTCGACCACCAGTTTGGGGCGAACACTGCAATGACAAAATAAAATGTGACGCCAGCCTTGGTTACGAATGTCGCGGCAAACCATCAACCTGCCAATGCCGGGTAGATTTCCACAGACCAAACAGGTGGACACGTTTTGTGCTCACACGCTGGGATTACACCAAGGTGGCAGAAGCTTGGCAGGACTGTGTTGTGCGTGAGTATAAATGGATACAAGAAAGTCTTACCATTTATTGGCAAAAGTCGATGTGGTCTCAATTGACATAACGATACTAGATTCACATTCTTTGTAAACAGACCTGTCATCCAAGTACCAGCATGCCTAGAGTTACCATACGAGTGGACACCGTGACGATAGACAAGGTCAACGGTTCTTTTTGGCGCGCATTAGGCGCATTCAAAGCGCGCCAAACAAAGCATTTGACTCAGTCAAAATTTGGCACTGAAAGAGTTAAATCCAATTATTGGAAGCGACAGAGGCCCTGCCAGGCTCCTCTTGCATCGGTTTTTACATGGTCACCATGTGTGGGGTGCCGATCATTCACAATAGTTTAGGGATGATTCCAAGAGGCCACTCTTACTGACGCACCCATTTAAATTATGAATCATGGTCAACCACTCAAGGTGCGACATTTAGAAAATATGATAAAATTTTAAATCTATCAGGCAATTAGATGTGTGAAAAAAAAGCTAATATGCTGTTAAAGTATATCAGCTAATCTTATCGGTGACAGGCATGTAACCAAAGTTTATTTGTACATGACGAAATCTTCGCTAAGTTCGTAAAACGACTTGTTATAAAAATACAATTCAAGTTTTCATTTTGAGTATACATGTATATATTACGTCTAATTCAAAGGGACCGTGGGGGAGAACTGTGAGTCCAGTGCCGAATGCGCAGGCGTACAAGGAAGTGGTGCAATATGTGGACCTTGTGGCTTCTGTGTCTGCAAGATCGCCGAACATGAACCGGATATACTGGGAACTAAATGTGGCCCAGGTAGCATTTAACCTTGTGGATCTAATAACGATATGCAACTTTTGCCATTGATACTACCGGCAAGCGTCTAGTGCCTCATAGGACGTGTGCTTTTATTTATTTGTTCGTTTGTTTGTTTGTTCGTTCGTTCGTTCGTTCGTTCATTTATTTATTTATTTATTTATTTATTTATTTATTTATTTATTTATTTATTTATTTATTTATTTATTTATTTATTTATTTATTTATTTATTTATTTACTTATTTATTTATTTATTTATTTTGTTTTTTTGTATGTAAGAACCAAAAATCAACATTATCAGTTTCGACGGGCGAATTGCGCCCAAGGTGCGGCAAGGAAAGCCGTTACTCCAGTCTTTAGACGTTATATGTGGGCTGAAAGCCTTGGCTTCAGTGTCTATAGGACTGACGGCCGTCAATATAAATAAAACAATTTGCAGGTTAATGTCGACTGATTTCTTTTGACATGGCTTTCAATATTTATTACAATGCATCTATAATTTGGTATATTTTAGTGGACGTTTTGATCAAGATGTAACATCTTATAGTAAAGTTGTAGTTGTGTGTGATTCATAGGCAAGATAAAAACAAAAAGACATCTGCAATCTTTCTGTTGGAGTTTCCTGAGCAATGATATCCCCCAGACACCAACCATTGACTGACATACATTTTTCATAACATGCTATGGTCATGAATAAAAGATTCAAACAATATCTTGTTAAGTCACGCACGCGTCCGATTGGGTCAACTTAAAGTTAATAATGAATAAAGAGACCTGACACTGACGTCACAAGGGCTTCGTCCATAAATGTTACAAAAGCGTCAATGTTGTGCTTTTTGTGCTGTAATTTGACAATACTCACTTTCCTTCTTGACATGTGTATTTCTAAACATAACACGCACATCTTTATGAGGAAAAATGTAATCTCCTCATTATAACATCATATGTAGCAAGCAAATTATTAATTGCAGGTGTGCCTCAGCTGTATTTAGCTCTTTAAAAATCTACTTGTATGGTCATGTCATCGCAGAATTGTATATTATGACCGAAAGCATCGTGATCGCACAACCTCTATGCTATGTCCGCCACCAATGCTGCAGCATTGTGACGTTAATGGATTGCCACATGCTCCGTGGCAAACATCGTTATGACGAATAAGTATATACACTGCAATCAGATAGATGACATTTACTTTGGAACTTTTTGCGCTGAATACTGAATCTTTCCATTTAAATTTTGTATTCACTGATAGTTCTCTGCTTTCAGGTATGGGAATAGGTCAGACTTGTAGCATCAATTCGGACTTCGTATGTGACGGGACACGTGGGCTACAGTGCGGTGACGTCTGTGACCTGTACGCTCAAGACACGCGATCCAAGAAGTGCAAGTGCTCGCAAATGCACGTGTGGGACAACGGCGCATGCAAGCGCAGTATGTACAATACGTATCCCCGTATACCCGTGCACGTATGGAGGCCCATACAGGCCCCCTACGTGTTTTTTTGAAACTGCATGACTGATATGATATGTAAGGTGACAAAGGTGATACTTCCCTTTAAATGTAAGCCAAAATTTTTCAGTGTGTTCATAAACAAAGAGAAAATGTGCCGACATTGAAAAAAAATGAATGATTTAGCAGGCTGTCAATTATTGAATCCAATAGATTCGCAACTTTGAGACTGGGACTGCCGGCTTAACAAAGCTCCATATGTTTACTCTCGTTGTATAATCTAATTTGGAGGCAGTAACATTAATCGTCAGTACATCGGTTGTGCAGGCGAAAATTTTACTTCGATTTTCATGACGATTTATTTTTTCGTTCATTTGCCAGAAACGATAGGATCCCCCTGCGCTACGGATTTGGACTGTATACCCGTGAGGGAAGGTTTCGGCTTTTGTGAAAAGGGCCGGTGCCGTGGAGCCGGTACGTACTCATGTAGGTGAAGTCCCAGATCGCTTGCTGACAGCAGAATTCTGTGCTGCCTGCAAATGAGCCAAACCAGCGTTTTCGAAGTAACCAATATCTGTAGTATTTCTACATCAAAATATCTTATTGAAAAATGATTTCAACATTAAGTGATGTATATATATACATACATACATACATACATACATACATACATACATACATACATACATACATGCATACATACAACGTATACATATACGTTCTCTGGGAGGTTTTATTTACACTCACGGCTAACAATCTAAAGTAGTGAGGGCAGTTATTTGCACGATGAAGGCACTAAAACTAAGGTATCTGACTGTGCTCATGTGAATGCTTCGCAACAAATCAAAGCTTTATGAGGAACTTGCTTGACTTGACAAGCGCATAACAAACAGTTCATCCTTATCAAAAATGTGTACATAATTGCGTTGTTACAACGCTGATTTTTTTTTATCAGCAACAAGGTTTCTATCCATGGAAGATAAATAATTTTATTAAAAGTGTAAAATGACCAAGCAAAACAGCCTACACATGATACTCGGTTTTAGGGTTATACAGTTGGTCAGAGATAGTATGGAGAGATTAAACAGGGTTTCAGTGTCATGCTTACACTTATAGGTGTAAGTGTACGCATGACCTTGAAGAATGGGCGGTTCAGGACAAGGATTATCTTGCCCGTTAAGCCGTAAAAAGCCGAGATGAGCGCGTGTGCAATGTATTCACTTCAATCACTACCGTGTCCAGTATCGGTAAACATAACGGTAATTATTTCACTGCAGTAACTTTTCTTTTTATAATGAACGTTTGTTCATTTAAATTAAAATCTATGCCCAGACTAATAAATGAATTTATTTGTCGCGCAGTTACACAAGCAGGTGCGAACTATCAACCACATCTCGTCGACAGAAAATGTAAAATTCCAAGACGGAGACCCGGGTACAAACGGCCAACTTCCTCTAGACCTACATACAGAAGAAAAAAGACCAAAGATGGTCGAATCACATATGAAACTGGAAACCGATCGTTTGTTACTATGGATTCTACAACTCGAACGTTAATCCGACGAAACGGCAATAACAGTTTGTTAGCAAGTACTTCGCCCAAGTGTTCTTCAAATAATAGTTGTTTATGGACACTTATTTTGTTAGCCTCTCTTGTTCTGGTTATGAGGTAGGAATCCTTGCATCATGGATTACAAGTTCTGCAGCATTATCATGCTATACTGTGATACACACATTGTAGAATTACTTTCTACTTGTATGGGGCTGTGTGGAAATGGTCTACGTTTACGGCGCCATGTCTTGAAGTCGCAATGTGAATCTCGATTTATCTTAATGTACAATCGCGGTGTTCTCACAACCAACGAGAACAGAGCATAAAGTATGGAGTTACGATGTATGTGCTCACCACAAAATGTGGAATTCAGTGAGGCTTATCTAGCTCGAGTAAACGGTCTGGAATACCAGGAATTTTTATCTATTGGGCATTATTCAGACAAGGCGAGAACTCAATGCACCAATACATCTTGTGTACAGGTAGTGTAAATAATATGTGCCGTTTGTTGGTGTGTGACCTCATTATTGACACTGTAAATAGTTGGAACTCGGAATTCACGGGAGGTAATGTTATCTACGCAAATATATAATGCTCAACCAAATGAACGTCGCCAAAGTAAAAACATTGTACATAATCAGGCAAGCTTTTGTACATGTTGGGACTTCAGTCTCGAGTAAAAATATCATTACATCTGGAAAATACAATATGTTTGACATCCTTTTCAATATAGTTGAGGTTATTTAGCTTTTTTTAATAAAAAAAAACTTACGCTGTAATTCAGGCATGATTCATAAAATGACGCGCTATCTTTCCAGTTGTGTTATTTATATCACAATAATTGTCACAACTTTGCGTTTTTTGAACTTAAAAGTGTTCATTCCAAAGTATTATTTTCCTTTTATGTAACGTTATGAAACATTCCATAACCATTGTGTTCTCCTGGGTGCATAGAAATGGGCACAGTTCACCAAAAAAGCAGACGGAATAGAGGCCGCGACAGTTACAAGCCGTTGCTCACAGAAATTTCGCGCTTTCAAACTATTTCAAAATATATGAAAAAGCACTGGATGACTTTGCAACCACAATGGTGAACCAATTACCGACGGACATTCATTTAAGTATTAGATACATGCCCATTGATAGATGCTTTGGAGTGTGTAAATGAACATCTATTGGCAGTTATGTATATAAACTGGCAATGTGTGAAACCACAGAGTCAAAGGTTAAGGGGCTTTTTTGTTGGACCTAGACTGATTCTGGGTAAAAGGCTGCGTACGATTTCTTGTGTGCAGTGACACATGGTTCAGTAAACAGTATGTCGGCCTATTATTCCAATAATGTATTGAAGTGTTGACCACTTTGGGAGACTTGTGGCTAAGTTGGTTATTGCTCATCCTCTGCATAAATACATTTTGAGACCCCGGATGTACCCAGGTTTTCTTCTAAATGTCAAATAAGGTTTGAGAGATTAATATGGCGAGGCATCAATCCGCTTTTTGTGTATGGCCAGCAGAAAATAAATAAATTTAATCAGTGTGCATTTTCACATCAATCAGAAGAATATGGTTTTTTTTTTTCTTTCTGAAATATATATCGTAGTGTTTCTTGGGAACATTTTCAGAAAAACGAGAGTGACGACGTAAAGGTAGTGACTAACCAAAGAATAGGTGCTTCGGTGGCTCTGCATACCCTAATATAACGGCTTTCACCGGAGATGAACGAACATCAAACAACTATCTAGTCCTGGTTATGTAGCGGTAAATATACGCCTTTGGGCCTCAGAGTGTAGACGCAATAAGTCCTAGACATGATGAGTCCTAGACATGATGAGTCCTAGGCATGGTGAGTCCTAGGCATGATGAGCCCTAGGCATGGTGACTCGTAAACATGATGAGTCCTAGACATGATGAGTTATAGACATTATTAGTCCTAGACATGATCAGTCCTAGACATGACGACTCCTAGACATGATGAGTCCTAGGCATGGCGAGTCCTAGACATGATGAGTCCTACACATGACGAGTCCTAGACATGATGAGACCTAGACATGATGAGTCCCAGCAGCTGAGTTCCACTCATCGGTACATTAGCGCTTGCCTTTAAAGTTACGAATCGTTTCATGATGTTTCCACACTTTGGAGAAAAATGTTTGTTTAGCCTAGTTTGCAATTTTGGTAACATAGACGACAAACAGTCACAAAGCATAACGATAACTTTTATCAAAATTTATCACCCTATAATTTACAGCCATGATGGACAAGTTGCGCGATACAAAATTATCGGGAAATATATGCAGCTCGTACTGGAACACACAGCTTCAGTGAAGCTACTTGTTGACTCTGCTAGCAGTGAGGGATCTCCTTATTGCTTTGCAACTTTGCGGGATCTAGATGCTAATGCTGCTTTTGTTGAAATCAGTTATTTGAAGCTTGTGTTAACTGACACTTACGTTTAGTATAAAACGCATTTGTTCATACTATTTACACACTGTGCTCTGGGATAACATGCAGCTAATAAGTAAAAATATACGGTTAGCTAAAAGGGTTTTTTTTCCTGTTAAACCTTTGGATTTCACGTGGTGAGATAGGAAAAGAGTCCCATGACAGCTTCCCTCGTGGTAAAAGGACGAAGTTAGTCTGAGCACAGAGACAACAGAAAATAAAATACGAAATTTATTCAAGTGAGGTAGCTCTGGACCGAATTCATGCTTTCCTTTAAGCACACACCAATGCTTGACTGTGCACATTACCCTGGAAGATTCGGAAGTCCACAAGCATTCACCATTGCTTGGCCAATACACATAAAAAGACAGTCTTGTCTGCTCCGTTTAAGAAGTCTTCAATATATTCATACCCTGGGAGAATATTCAACTGTGAATTTATGACTTTTCTCGTCAGACACTATGTGCATTGATTTCCAGAAGATCTATGAAGTATTTTTTCATACAGCCATGATTTTTATTGGTATCTACAATCTTAATGTTCCCACAGCTGGTGTTAATTGAGTTGTAGTCATGTGTGTTCTATATATTAACAGGTGAAGTTCAGTAGATCAGAATAGGTTTATATACGGATGTTTATACTGGTTTTCCTTGTATGAGCAACACATCCGATGGCGTCACTTGTTTTAAAGATGTGAATATTAGGAGTCAACGGATGACACCTGATTTGAGTCAATGTGTTTCTGGTGCTATAACATGTAATGTGAACATTCGATAGTATAAATGACCGATTTTATAAGTACGACTGGATTTATATTTTCCCTACTCTGTTAACTTGCAACTTCGGGCTGGCTGTGCTGACTTCAATGTTTTCATGTTGTATTTCTTTAAATTTAACGCAGTTATTGCCTGACGGACAGGCGAATAATCATAGGTATTAAAAAGGTCACAAGGAAAGATAGGAGAAGAATGTTATTATTGTAACTATCGCGACGAAGCTGAAATGTCCACGATTAGCAAAACATTGACCCCGTCACGAATACAAGACAGACTTCCTCCTCGCTCGTGTGTGCAGCAGTTCGAGGGATACTTTATTAGCGCCGTCATATCAAAGGCTCATTCAATGTAGGGGAAGGTAACAGAGTAATCTTATTTGTAAGTCAGCAGTGTAGTGAGCATTGATCACGGAATCCTGGATCTTTGGCCCTTACAGCACGCATGAGCGTGAGCGTGAATTATTAAACGGAGAAATATACCGGTAGATTAACATACACTGGAAACAATTCTAAGAGATAGGAGGTAGATCTTACCCAAATCGCAAATAGGAGTTGCCTATATTTAGATCCATCCACATTACTGCCCAATGTGATACAACCAAAACACTAGAGGAAAAAATTGTAGATGTTAAAGGCCTGCAAAGGGCCAGGGTAAGCGCAGCATTGCACTGTAAAGATTGATTGTGGGTCATTGAACATGTAACTTGCATGGTGCTTTCAAAATATTTAAAACACACGGACGAAACCATTGATTCGGTGGTAAAACGTTCTCTGGTAAGATACAAAGATTTTTAAATATAGGATCAATGAGATTTGTTTGTGAGATTGTGCGTACACGACCGTGACTTTATTTCACAATTAAGTCGTCACAGGATTTCTAGGATATTTCATTCACCATGAAAACCTCGCCATTTTCATAAACTGTCGAGGTCCCAATGAGGGCCAACATTCATGTACATCGACAAATATTTTCAGATGTAAGCCAATGTACGCCTTCAGTTTTATATCAACGTATGTGCTATTTTGTTGTTTAAAGTCAAATTCTTTTACAATGTACATTCTATCATTGTGTTTATTCTGTGTAAAATGAAACATTTATGAAAGATTGTCCAGTATTTTACTTTGAATTGCTACACAAGAACGTGTATTTAACTTTGGGTGTGAGTTTGGGTGCATCCATCTGTAAATGACATAGAAATAAATATATTTATAAGAAGTAACTTACATGGCTCTTATGTTTTCAGTGGACTCTATTCCTGCAGGACGAAGAACTTGTAAATTACACGTACTAGAGAGTGGCATTGAATAGGTCTTTTTCTTGCAAAACACAGGAATAGCGTAGTGCTACTGATCCCGAAAGTCTCAACCATCAATTTTCACAAAGGCTACCATCAAATGCATTCATGTTGTGGTGTACCTATCCTGTGCAAAGTGGACTGCACAATGCCACTGACAGTTGCCTTTTCCGTTTTTAAATACCACGGTCATAGTTCTACTTTCAGTTACTTTTAACCCGACCAAAAGCACAATCATCATCATCATCAAGCTGCTGGACCTGTACTTAAAAATTTGAGCAAGTGTTAAACCATTCAAGTTTCCCAAAGTCCTTGAGTAAGCTGGAAAATATAGAAAAAATATATAAAAATTCAGCTATGAAATTGAATAATTACAAGTGAAATGAATCAGCAAATTTCCCGTTTCTATAGCATTTCTGATATGCAAATGACCATGTAAATTTCTGATTGTATGGTCTTAAAGCGACGAACTATAATCGTCCATGTGTTCTGCTAATTACAAGCACCGCACTATGAAATCGTCTGTCGTATGTTCAAGCACAGCACAGAAAACGTTGACACAGCATAACAAAAGATGAGCATTTACAATTCCCAATGTGGTCGTGCAAAATGTTTTTATACATGTACATGATAAGTAACGATAGACACAATGTTCAAATTGACATTACTGTCGTCCAAATCACAATCACTCCAGCTGTAAGTTGTCTAAATGTAGTGGTTTTGAATAGAAAGAATTTTACATAATTCACTATTTGGACTTTTGCATTTTCTTTTTGACACGGTATGTTTGAAACTGCAAATTGTTTGGAAGGTTTTCATTAAATTTAATGTGCAGAGTTTCTGTTCTAAGATAATATAACTGCTGTCAAAGCTTCTTGACAGGTCTTCCTGACAACTGCTCGGCAAAAAACAGAGCGTTGTGTGTTTGGTGTACATCACGCTCTTAAAATCATAAGGGGGTAGGAAATTTTATCAAATTGCGATTTGTGATTTGAGAGTTCTGTTAAGTGAACATGGGTATAATCAATATAGTAAGGAAGTTGAAAGAGACCTAAATTGTCCATATCAGATAGTACATGTCCGTAGAGCAGAAAGCCAGTTTTGAAATACTATTTTTTTCCAATTGTCACAAATTTTGAATTTTCGACTATTCTCTCTTCATGCCGTTGCTTTGGTGCAGCACCACAACAGGTGGCGCTCAGAGGCACCCATTACGCTTTGAACCAAATTAATGTAAATGTCACGGCTTGACTGACCCGCGATGCCATTCTCTAGTACTCTCTCTCTCTCTCTCTCTCTCTCTCTCTCTCTCTCTCTCTCTCTCTCTCTCTCTCTCTCTCTCTCTCGCTCTCTCTCTCTCTCTCTCTCTCTCTCTCTCTGCACCTGACGCACTTAATAAACCCATCATGTTTTTCAATTGTGTGCACCTGTTTTTCTATATTTCTTTGATATTTGAGAGTTCAATATTATTATTATTATTATTATTATTATTATTATTATTATTATTATTATTATTATTATTATTATTATTATTATTATTATTATTATTATTATTATTATTATTATTGTTGTTGTTGTTGTTGTTGTTGTTGTTGTTGCTGTTGAACATAGCACAGCGCAAAATACCTAGGGACTAGTACAATGTACAGCGTCGCTCTCCTTTCATATCTGGCCTCCTTGTATCAACCATGCATGCGTGCAGATCGCATTACGGTCTAAACAAACCGTAATCTGATATTATATAACACATTGATCAAAGTATCTCCAAATATAAAATTGCGTGCATACTTAACTTCAATGTCATGATTTGTGCTTATATGTATGGAACCTAGAAAGGAGATGTTGGATACATCTTGCCCAAACTGAAGAATAAAGAACACATTTTGGATCTTTGTCGTGTTGGTGCAATTACTGCATCCCAACTACGTACCTACAGGTGGCAGCACAGTCTAAATATACTCCCACACTCTCCAAGACCTGTTGGCATTTTTATCAATCAGGACAAATTAACGTTCGTGCATAGTGAATTGACAAAGTTGGTGTTGTGATTTCATTCTTTGATAAACCTGATGATTTACAGTTATTTTACAACTTCCGCATACACATTTGCGTGCCTTTTGTGACCTCCATTGAGGGTTATTACCACGGCGCGTTGCGTTACTTGGAAGGTGTCCTATCTGTGTCCCAGCAAAATCAGTTTGCTTACATGCTGTGCACTGAGTCTCATGCAAACTTAGTTCGGTATCCACGTTTTAACGAGTACATGGAAAATATAATAATCTAGTATGCATACTACATCGTGAATATGACATGCACAGTAACCATGGGTATTGCACTGGTAGTCTTGTTGTAACCATGGGTATTGCACTGGTAGTCTTGTTGTAACAATGGGCATGGCACTGGTAGCCTTGTTGTAACCATGGGTATTGCACTGGTAGCCTTGTGGTAACCGTGGATATGGCACTGCTAGCCTGTGTTGTAACCATGGGTATTGCACTGGTAGCCTTGTTGTAACCATGGGCATGGCACTGGTAGCCTTGTTGTAACCATGGGTATTGCACTGGTAGCCTTGCTTTAACCATGGGTATGGCACTGCTAGCCTGTGTTGTAACCATGGGTATTGCACTGGTAGCCTTGTTGTAACCATGGATTTGGCACTGCTAGCCTGTGTTGTAACCATGGGTATTGCACTGGTAGCCTTGTGGTAACCGTGGATATGGCACTGCTAGCCTGTGTTGTAACCATGGGTATTGCACTGGTAGCCTTGTTGTAACCATGGGCATGGCACTGGTAGCCTTGTTGTAACCATGGGTATTGCACTGGTAGCCTTGCTTTAACCATGGGTATGGCACTGCTAGCCTGTGTTGTAACCATGGGTATTGCACTGGTAGCCTTGTTGTAACCATGGATATGGCACTGCTAGCCTGTGTTGTAACCATGGGTATTGCACTGGTAGCCTTTTTGTAACCATGGATATGGCACTGCTAGCCTGTGTTGTAACAATGAGTATTGCACTGGTAGCCTTGTTGTAACCAGGGGTATGGCACTACTAGCCTGTGTTTTGTCAAGCAACCTGAAAACCCTCCACACCACAGGTGACCGCTCAGGTGGATTAGCTACTAAGTATAATTACACACAGCCAATGAAAGGCAAACTTATGTCATCAGGTTATTTCTTTTTTCCGATGTTTTTGATGGGCGGTACACTTAATTTTTTTCATCTTCCATTATACAAACATGCACACACATGTGTGTGTAAATATATATATATACATATATATATATATATATATATATATATATATATATATATATATATATATATATATATATATATATATATATATATATATATATATATATATATACATTATTATATTCCATGTGAAGTTTCTGATTTTGGTACAGATATTGCCTGTAGAATCAGGGTATAAGTAAACTGTAAACTGGTGTTGGTGCTATAAAAACGGTCTAAGTCAGCAATTTTAACGTGAACAAGGCGCACATGCCTTGCAAAAACAAATGATTGATACAAGTAAATTCCGAACGTTTGGTAGATATCAAAGTCTTTCTAGCCGCACATCTGCCCATTAATTGTGTCCAAAGTACATATAAATTGGCTGAAGCAGAAAAGCATAATATCGACCTTTGTGTGCAAATACCAAAAGTAAATAGTGAAAAAAAATTGATTAGAAAGTCGCAATAGTCAGTGTGAACACAGACTTCTTGCCTTTTCTCAAAAATTTTATTTATTTATTTACTTATTTTTTTATTCATTTATTCATTCATTTATTTATTTATTTATTTATTTATTTATTTATTTATTTATTTATTTATTTAGTTACTTATTTCTATATGTTTATTTATCAAGTATGTGTGTGCAAACAGACTTCTTTTTTTCCCTCAAATACGTCATTCTTCATTTATTTATCTATTTTATTTATATAATTTATTTATTCAGTCATAGACTGCTAGTTTTTTCTAAAATATTTTATTCTTTATTTATTTATTTATTTACTTTATTTATTTATTTATTTATTATTTTCATTCATTCACTCATTCATTCATTTATTTATTTATTTATTTATTTATTTATTTATTTATTTATTTATTTATTTATTAAGTCTGTGTGTGGATACAGACTTCTTGTTTTTCCTCAAATACTTTATTCTTTATTTTCATATATTTCCGTGTGTCAGTTTTGTGGTCAGGTTTTCTTGGACACAATTGTTCAGAAAAGTACCAAACTTGACACATTGATTGACCTAGTACTGATGTTGCGCATTTTGTTTGGAATAGTCATGATGTTAAAAATTATACAACTTAGAGGCATCGTCGTGGAAATTTTAAATCTCATATCTCTTCAAAACGTTTCTAAAGAGAGTTGCCATTCAAAGTGTGATATGTTGATCTATTGCTAAAGCAAAATTCTACAGCATGCAAACAAAGTTGCGAAGTCTAATTCATGTTTGATTCACTGAATTTCCGCGGAATACACAGGCACCTGACATATTCGCCCTCCCCCTCACAACCTAGTAGCTGTTTCTACAGCCCGCATGTTATGCAACCAAAGATAATTGAAATGTGAGAGCCTGACCTCCATACCTATCAGTACAGAGGCAGTGGTGCCCAGCGCTGTGAGCTTACCCTTCAATCCCTACAGAGACTGGCTGTGTTGGTACGGTAAACTTGTCTGCATTGTGTAACCAAGGAGGCTATAAATTATATAGTCTGAAGCCTCCTTGGTGTGATTCCCCATCATAATAAGCAAGTGCTGACTGAGAGGTGCCATTTCAACTATAATTGATGACTTTGTGATATCGCAGCATCCAATGAAATATAATTAGAGCAACTACCAGAAATCCCTCAAACACGGATCCAAACTCCTTGTAGTGACCAGCTGTAATATGGAAGGATTTTGGTCCCACCCACTGGCTTCAATAGGGCAGGCAAAACTCCCATAGCTGTTGCATTTCTAGACCTTCCAATGACATTTGCTCATCAGTTAAATATCTGTAACATTGTTTCACGATCTTTGTAAATACTGTCCACTTACAACAAAGATTCATCTTATTTCATCCACATTCAGTCTGTGAAAACTTGCAAATTTAAGTTTTTCCACACCCTTAGCAGGCTGTTGAACCACGATAGTCAAACATGCATATGTACCATGGTATAGATTGTTAGGAGCAATGTGAAGTTGGATGTTGCCTGGGCAAACTCACAACTTAAGTTTGCTGACACATTCAGGCTGGTGACACTCAATAGTTAAACACATAAATTGAAGCTAACAGTTGATATTAGTAAAGATTGTCACGCAAATGTTTTTATGTTCCTGCAAATAGGGAAACTCAAATACCTGTACTGATATACACATGTATATCAATGCATACATGGTTCACTTGCTGCAGTCATTTTATGCCCCAGCTTTACAAAGCATGGGAATTTGGTGTTATTGTGGTAATTTTTACTTCAAGTACAAATCGGTTCAGCATCATATTTAATAAATGGATACAGCATCATATCTAAATGTCATGTTAAAAATTATGCAAATTAAGGGCAATTAAAATTTTACAAGCTCTGTATCTTCCAACCTATTTTAAATAGATACAAAATTTATAATAGTACATACAGGTTTGACACCTGTAAATATAATGAACAGTAAACAAAAACTGTAGCATTAAAAAATATGCTAATTAGCAGCATTTGAAACATTTAAAAGTTTAATATCTCCAAAACTATAACAAATATAGGTGTCAGTCTAACTTCAATTTGTAGGTTTGTGACAAAGCAGTATCCAATGAAACATGACCCAAAGTTGCAGGATTCTAATTTATACAAATTAGGTGAGTACACAAAATTTAAATCACGGAAAACGCAAAACTATTATTGACTGAGGTGTCATTCAAACCTCAGGTGATAGATTCGTAGGATAGTTGCATCACATGAATCATGAAACACAGTTGTACCAGATTGATTTATGCAAATAAGGCAATTACACAAAATTTAACTCTCTGAATACCTTCAAAACTGTGATAGATTGAGGTGCCATTCCAACTTCTGATATAGGTTTTCGACAAAGGCACATAAAGATATTGTTGCAGGAGTTCAAGAGATACCGAATAGGCACTCTTTATAAGTTTTCTAGGCAAATGCTGACAAGCAAATCAAAATTTTCTAGATTATTTATTCCTTCATTCATCATTTATTTATTTCCATGACAAATTTGTGATCAGTTTTCCTCGAACACTTTTATTTCAAAAAGTACAAAACTGGGCATCGTAATAGTTCTAGAAGTAAACTTTTGCATATTGTTTGGAACAGTCATAATGCTTAGAATTAAGCAAGTTGAAAGCATATTAGTGGAAATTTTAAATCATGCAAATCTTCAAACTTTTCAAGATAGAGTTGCAATTCAAATACGTGGGTCTATTGCAAAAACCAAAATTCTAGAGCATGCTAACAAACTTGATAATTTTAAAGTATGTCAAAAAGACTGAATTCCTCAGAATAGACATCTGACAGGCGCCTGGGCCCCCTCTCTCCCCCCCCCCCCCCCACACACACAAGCTGGTGACTTACCATGGCCACGCTGCTATGCAACCAGTCATAACTGAACTGTGAGAGGCTGGTGTCCATACCAGTCAGTACAGAGGCTGCATGCCCTGGGCTTACCCTTCAATCTTCAGAGAGACTGGCTGTGATTATAGCGTAAATCTGCATTGTGCAACCCAGGAACCTACAGTCTGTAGCCTCCTTGGTGTGACTCACTATCACAAATAAGTCTTGCTCACAGAGGGTGCCATTTCAACCACAGCATCCAATGAAATAAGAACCAAAGTTGATCATGTCTTTGTGAAGGAATATTCAGACCAACTGCCAGAAATCCCCCAAGCACACGTCTAAACTCCCCGCAATGACCAACTGTAGCATGGAAGGAGTGTTGGTCAGGGTCAGTGGATACATCGGCGCAGGCACAGCTCCCGTTGCTGTTGAATTTCTGGACCCAGCAGTATGCATACATTTCAGCAGCCTGGTGAACCGCCTGTGATGCCTCACTCGGCTTTCCCCAAGCTATCTTCTGCTTGCATTATGAATATTGTCCACAGTTTTTCTCGGATACTATTGTTCTGAAAACTAACAAACTTGGCATGGGTGATGGACTTTGTGGTGAAATTACGCATCTGGCTTGAAATAGTCACAATGCAGAAACTTATGCAAATGAGGGTCATTTGAAGTTCTATATGTGGAATATCTTCAAAACTACAAAAGGTACAGGTTCCATTCCAACTTTAGTTTATAGGTTATACGATAAGCTGATACAAAGAACCACAAACAAGGCTGCAGCATTATGATTTATGCTAATTAGGGGCACTTGAAAAGTTTAAATGTTTATTATCTTCAAAACTATTATAGATAACAGTGCCATATAAACTTCAATACATAAGTTTCAGCTACAAGCGCACCCAGTGAACAACAAACAAAGGTTGTAGAATGAAAGAAAAATTGAAAAGTTTAAATGTTGAATATCTTCAAAGGGCACTTGAAAAGTTTAAATGTTTAATATGTTCAAAGCTAATACACGCAGCAGTACCATAACAACTTTAAAATCTAGGTCTGTGCCAAAGGCGCATCCAATGAACCACGAACAAAAGTTGCAGAATTATAGCTTATGCAAATTATAAGTTTAAACGTTGAATATCTTCAAAACTATTATAGGTAAAAGTGCCATATAAACTTCAATACATAAGTTTCAGCTACAAGCGCACCCAGTGAACAACAAACAAAGGTTGTAGAATGAAAGAAAAATTGAAAAGTTTAAATGTTGAATATCTTCAAAGGGCACTTGAAAAGTTTAAATGTTTAATATGTTCAAAGCTAATACACGCAGCAGTACCATAACAACTTTAAAATCTAGGTTTGTGCTATAGGCGCATCCAATGAACCACAAACAAAAGTTGCAGAATTATAGCTTATGCAAATTATAAGTTTAAATGTTGAATATGTTCAAAATCATTGTAGGTGCAGGTGACATTGGGAAGGCAACCTGTAGGTTTGTGCTATTGGTGCATCACGTGAACCATAAGCAAATGTCCTAAATTCAATTTATGCAAATTAAGGCATCTGAAAAGTTTAAATGTTGAATGTCTTCAAAACTATTAAAAGGATAGATACCATTAATACTTCGAAAATCTTCCCAGATTTCTGCTTTAGGCGAATCTAATTGATCACGACCGAATGTTGTGGAATTTTAATTCATGCTAATTAGGTCAATACACAAGATTTAAATCTTGAACAGCTTCACAATTATTGCAGATAAAAGAGTCCTTCCAACTTCAACTGATAGGTTGGTGAGATCCCTGCATCCAATGTGCCATGACCTACAGGTGTCCTGTTTAAGTTACGTAAATGAGGCAAATACACAATATTTCAATATTAAATAACTCCTTAACTATTATAAATGGAGGACCCATTCCAACTTTGATTTATAGGTTTGTAACACAGTTCAATTGTTCATGTCTATTTTACACAGTTAAATGACAATGATTGTTGCAGGAGATACGTAAATACTGTATATGCAATCGTTAAGAGCTTTCTAGGCACTTAGATTGATTCGCTGACAAGCAAATCAAATTTCTCTCACTAGTTTATTTCTGTATGAATTTTGTGGTCAGGTTTTGTTGAGTACTTTTGTTCCGACTAGTACTAAACTTGGCATGGTTATAGACCTAGTGGTGGCGTTGTGCATATTGTTTGGAAGTCTTGATGTTAACAATTATGCAAATTACGGGCAATACAAATTTTTAAAAGCTGCATACATGTATCTTCCAATCTATCACAGATAGCCACAAAATTTAAAGTAGTATATACAGGTTTGTGACACCTGCCCATCCAGTAGACAGTTTACAAAAACTGTAGCATTTTAAATAATGCTAATTAGGAGCACTTGAAACATTTAAAAGTTGAATATCTCCACAACTATTATAAATGGAGCTGTCGATCCAACTTGGATTTGTAGGTTTGTGCCCTAGCTGCATCCATTGAACCATGGAACAAAGTTCTAGTATTTCGATTCATGTAAATTAGGTAAAAACACAAAATTGAACTCTTTAATACCTTTCAAACTAAACTAGGCAAAATTAATAACCCTCCACTAAAAGCAATTCTTATATAAAAAAAACACACACATATTTTGAATATATTCAATGTTTCTTTTATTCTGTACACACTTTAGAGTAGATCTGTAGAGGAAATTCTGATCAAATGAAGTCACGCTTCATTGCACAGTGTCAATAAGCAGACAAAGTCTGAATCACAAGTTCGCAAGAGTACCTGTAGAGTGCTCAAACATGCATATGAACTGAGTGCAGAGTCTCATCAGAAGTTATCACAGATGGTGCTTGGTTGCATCAAACGTTATCACAGACTGTACTAAAAGTTAAGGCATTTTCTGAGTTCAATAGAGCAGAAATTGACTCATCACTGTGTCACATAAAGCACCTTTAAATGTCCATTCAATAGGATGTGTAGCCACCATGGTTGTCAATGCACTGTTGGCAGCGTTTTCGCATGCTGTAGACGAGCTTTCTCACAAGTGCCTGAGATATACTGTCCCACTCCTCCAGAAGATAACGCCGTAGATCTGCGAAGTGTGAGTTAGGACCCATCTTCTGGTACACATTTCTTTTCATATGGCTCCACAGGTGCTCAATCGAGTTGAGGTCAGGTGAGCATGCTGGCCATTCCATCACCTCAACACTCTCACTATCCAGGTAATCACGAACCACAGCTGAAACATGTGGCCTGGCATTGTCGTGCATCAGCATGAAGTTGCCTCCAATGGCACCCGCATATGGAATAACATGGGGTTCCAGGACATCCGTTATGTACCGTCTGCTTGTCATTGTTCCTTCCATGATGACGAGGTCTGTCTTGCCATTAGCAGAGATGCCCGCCCACACCATGATGCTGCCCCCTCCGTATGCAACTGTGGGCTGAACACAACAAGCAGCGTGTCTCTCCCCTAGCCGTCTCCATGCATGAACACGTCCATCACTTCTGTGGAGGGAAAAGCGACACTCATCAGTGAAGAGAACATTGCTCCATCCTGCATGTGTTGCAACCTTGTGACGTGGGGTAAGAAGCGGCTTTTTCACCATGCTCCGGGACCTTAAACCAGCAGCATGCAGTCTGTTACTAACAGTATGGGTGGACATGCGTCTTTGGTGAGGATTGGCTCTCTCCAGCTGGCTCTGAATATCAGGACCTGTGCGGCTCCTACTCCTCAGTGCTGCATTGACGATGAAACGGTCTTGTTGCCTAGTGGTCAGCTTTGGCCTTCCCGAGTGTGGTAAATCTGCAACTTCATTTATGTTTCGGTATTTTCTCAACAACTCATTGATGGATTTGTGCTTCACACCCATTGCCCGTGTGACAGCTCTGCAACTTTCACCGGCTTCAATGCGACCTATGGCTCTTGCCCTGTCCATTTTGGATAGCCTTGGCATGGTGATGTTCACAGTTTGACCAGTGATGGCGAATCCATAACTGACAGAAAAAAACCCATGCCTTTATACCCATGATTGGCACAGTTTCTGGCCACATTACACAGGTATGGTGAGAAGAATCAATGGTCAGGAGGGTCCTAACAGGGACAGGAAAGACCACACATGATCCTTTCTGCGAAGTGCCCTTTTTGACTTTGTGTCACATTCAGCCCATGTGCAGTCAAGCATGGGCTCCAACTCTGGTCATCTTTACACATGATGTAATCAAAGGATTATGCTACACATATATGCGCGTATCTTTAAATTACCTAAAAAAGTATGGGTACACCATAAAATTTTTTAAGCGGAGGGTTATTAATTTTGCCTAGTTTATTACAGATAGAGGCGTCACTCGACGTTCAATTTGTAGGTGCGTGACATAGCCGCATCCAATACAACATGAGCCAAACTTGTTGCAAGTAAGGCGAAAACACAAAATTCAAATCTGAAATTACTTCAAAACTATTACAGTTACAGGTACCATTCCCACTAAAATTGGCAGGTTTGTTACATAGCCGCATCCAATGAACCACAAAGCCAATTTGTAGCATTCTAACTGATGCAAATAGGCGTTTACACAAAAATTAATTCGGAAATAACTTAAAAACTATTACAGTTAGAGGTGCCATTCCGATTTAAGTTCATAAGTTTGTTCCATAACTGCATCCCATAAACCATGAAACGAAGTTGTAGCTTTTTAATTTATGCACATTAGGTGAATCCCTTACACAAAATTGAATTCTTGAATAATTAAGAATCAAACTTATGGCTTTCTAATTTATGCAAATTTGGCGAATACACAAAATTTATATCTGGAATAACTCCAAAACTATTACAGATAGACGTGCCATTCCAACTTCAATTGATAGGTCCGTGACATTGGTCCATCAAGTGAAACATGAACCAAAGATATAGCATTTTGATTCTTGCAAATTATCTGGATATGTAACAATTGAAATCTTGAATAACCTCAAACCTTTTTCAGACAGAGGTGCTCTTTCCACTTCATTTAGTAGGTTTGTGACATAGCCGCATCCAATGGAGCATGAACCAAAGTAGTAGCACTATAATTCATGTAAATTAGGCAAAACGCACAATTTGCATCTAAAATAACTTTAAAAAATAATACAGACAGAGGTGCCATTCTAACTTCAATGGAAAGGTTTGTGACATAGCCCTATCCAATAAAACAGTAACCGAATTCAAAGCATTTTAATTTGAGCGGATTAAGTGAATAAAAAAAATGAATTTTTTTCGAATAGCTTCAAAACTATTATAGAATGAGGTGTTATTCAACTTCACTTGATAGACTTGTGAGACAACTTCATCCAATGAACCATGAATAAACATTGTGGCAGTTATATTTGTGAATATTGGGCAAATACACAAAATATAAATCATGTATGGCTTCAAAACTATGATAGTTTAAGGGGCCTTTCTAACTGCAATTTATAGGTTTTGATATAGTCACATAAAACTATTGTTCCAAGGATTATATAAATACCAAATAGGCAATTTTTATAGTTTTCTAGACACACAGACTGTTTCTCTGGCAACCAAATAATTTTTCAGTTTATTTATTCATTTATTTGTACACTTATTCATTTATCTATTTATTTTTTAATTTCTATCTACTAACTTACTTGCTTATGATCTACTAACTTACTTGCTTATGATCTACTAACTTACTTGCTTATGATTTATTTATTTATTTATTCATTTATTTATTTATTTAGTTAGTTAGTTAGTTAGTTAGTGAGTGAGTGAGTGAGTGAGTGAGTGAGTGAGTGAATGAGTGAGTGAGTGAGTGAGTGAGTGAGTGAGTGAGTGAGTGAGTTAGTTAGTTAGTTAGTTAGTTAGTTAGTTAGTTAGTTAGTTAGTTAGTTAGTTAGTTAGTTAGTTAGTTAGTTTATAACCGCGTGACACTTGTGGTCAGTTTCTCTCAGACACTATTGTTCCGAAAAGTACCAAACTTGGCGTAGTGACTGACCTAGTAGTGAAGTCCTGCATTTTGTTTGGAACAGTAATGATGTTAACAGTTATGCGAATTACAGGCAATTACACTTTTAAAAGTTCCATATCTTCCAACTATTTCAGATAAACACAAAATTTTAAGTAGTGCATACAGGTTTGTGGCACCTGCGAATGTAATGGACTGTCAACAAAAACTGCACCATTTTAATTTATGCTAATTAGGAGCACTTGAAACATTTAAAAGTTGAATATCTTCGAAACTATAATAAATAGTGGTTCCAATCCAACTTCAGGTTTTAGGTTTGTGCCATAGCTGAATCCAATAATCCACGAATCAAAATAGTAGCACTTTAATTAAATGCAAATTAGGTAACCACAGAAAATTTAAATCTTGAATAGCTTTATAACTATAATAGATTGAGGTGTTTTTCCAACTTCGATTAATAGGTTTTTGACAAAGCCGGATGAAACAATTATTGCTTGCTGTAGGTTAAATAAATACTGAATAAGCAATCTTTAACAGCTTTTTAAGCACACAAACTGATTTGCTGACAAATGAATCAATATTAAAACTCTTTCCAGTTTTAATTATACCCTTTTCAATGTTTTTTCAGATCATTTTTTTCAAAAAAGCCTTCGGATTTGTTTCGATTTACAACAGTGGTCAGTGCTACTTATTTACATATAAGGTCTTGGGTTTGCTGCAGTGGTCAGTGTTTTTACTTCATGTGTGTACTCTGTTTGGGCTTATTGCAGTATTCAGTGCCCTTTGTTTCATGCGTGCTTTTTATTTCACACGCTGAATTTGTGACGAGAGACTGATTCCCCTGGATGACAGCTCCTTTACCATAACAGCAGCAGACACAAAAATACCATTTTCAAAAGTTCTTTAATTTTGAGAACAAATCAAAATAACTTATGAAGGCGACAAAAATCATGTTGATAGCTTCATAAAATTTCAGGTTTACATCAGTTGGTGAATGAAATTTAATATATTTCACAAAGTTGAGTTGATAGATTAAAAACCCAGAACTCAGAACTCAGAAACGTTTTATTTGACAATGAAAAATCAAAATACAAACTAACATCAGTACTGTACATTCATTAATAAGAAAAGCTTATGGGTAGTCTGTCAGGATGACCCCAGCTCAGGATTGAGATCCGCTATCGCTGGGGCCACCTTTAACGGGTAGCTAGTTTACAGCATCTTGCACATGGATTGGTTAAGTGAAATAAAATAATCACTGGGGAGTCAAAACTTTGGATGATGAGGAAAAGTATATACAATACATTCTATTATCTGTTATATACAAAACAATCTGGCAAGGTACAGAATTCTTGGTATTCATTTATGTAGAATTTTTTTATATAACTAGAAAATCCTTGGTATGAATGGGAATAAATTTTGTCAGTTATACAGGAAGGTGTAATGAGAAGTAAACTTGGGATGTAGTATCTAATGCAATCTTTTGATCTGGTTTTATTGCGTATTGTGAGGGGAGGCACGACTCTTGTACGAAAGTAATAGGTATGAGTGGGTTGTTTAACCTGATAAATGCCTTTGAAATAATAACGGAGTTCGTCATGTGAATATATGTAGTAAAATTTCAGTGCTTTCAACTTTATCAAATCCTCTATTTTTAATAAATTTAGCTGCTTAAGAAGCGGACTGGTATGTGCATTATAATTAGCATTACAAATTGTGCACAAAGCCTTTTTGTGAAGCATAGAAATGCTTTCATATGAAAATCCCCATACAAGAATACCATAGTTTAAATGTGATTAAAACAGTGAATTTTAAATATGCAAAAGGCCACTTTTTGGTACAAATTTGTTAATTTTCTTCAAGATCCCATATACTTCAGCAACTTTGTTTCCTATTTTACTTAAATGAGCGTCCCATTTTAGGTTTTCTTGAATTCGTATACCCAAAAAGTCAAATTCTTCTGTCTTTGAAATTGGAGTGTTGCCAATCTTTAAGGTTAAATCAAAATCCAGCTTTCTTGGGGAAAATGAAAAATCATAAACTTTGATTTACTTATATTCAAGGATAATTTGTTTGCAGCTAGTCGGTCATACACTTTGTTTAGTTTAACATTGATATTGTCCGATGCATTTTGTGCATGCATATTGTTTCCAGAAGGGAAGGTGAATGAACATAAAGAGTTGAGTAATGTGGTGCCATCTGCATAGAGGATTGAATCAAATTTTGATGAGGCAAAATGCATGTCATTAGTGTAAATTATGAACAGGAGAGGGCCGAGTATTGATCCTTGTGGGACACCTGTGGTTATATGAAGATGCTGAGAACAGACATCATCAACCTGAACATACTGAGTTCTATTTGTAAGGTAACAACGAAACCAATTTAAAGTAATGCCAGTTATGCCATAGTAAGCAAATTTTTCGATGAGAATCTGATGGTCTTAGGTGTCGAAGGCCTTTGATAAATCAATAAATATGCTTATTGGTAGTTTCCCAGTGTCAAGAAATTTAATAATACGGTCAACAAATTCTAATGCGGCAATTTCTGTAGAGTGTACTGTTTTAAACCCATGCTGACTAGTATAGAACAGAGTTTTGGTAATGAAATAGTCACACAGTTGTGTGTATACAACTTTTTCAAATACTTTTGAGATGGCAGGTAAGATAGAGATGGGTCCGTAATTGTCTGGCAATGTATAATCATCTTTTTTGTAAATGGGTATGACTTTAGCAATTTTTCATTTTTGTGGGAAAATGCCTGTTGTTAATGATTGATTTATAATAAGTGCTAGTGGTTCTTGAATTGAGGTAATGCCTTTGAGGAGCTTCATGAATAACTTGTCATGACCTGTGCTGGACTTAGATTTGAGATTTTTCATAATATTTTTAATGTCCTCTGGGCCTATGTGTGAAAAAGAGAATCTGTAGTTTGTTTTTTCTTTCAGGTAAAAGGAAAAGTTTGTTTTATTTGACACGTTTATTTTAGCAGCTAATTTCGGGCCAATATTTGTGAAAAAAAAGTATTAAATCTGTTGGCGATAATTTTCTTGTTAGTTGTTTCAGTACCATCTATCATGAAAAATGAGGGAAAACTTGATTTATTTTTATTTATACCTAAGACTGATCGAATTGTATCCCAGGTCTTTTACGTCATTCTTAAATATCTCAAACTGAGAATGGTAATAGTCTTTTTTACATTGATTAATATTTTTTCTTAAAATATTGTTATACACTTTAAGATTTTGCTTTAACATGTAATATTGAGGGTCATCCTGTCGGGTACCTCTTAAATTTTTTTGTAGAGACTGTTTCGATATTTACTAGAATTCAGAATGCCATTGGTTACCCATGGACATTTTCTATGGTTATATTTATTAAATTTAACCATTTTAGTCGGAAGGTGCTTTTCTTTGACTTGTGTAATTATATTTTCTAATTTTGCATAGTTTTCATTTGGGTTACAATTGGGATCAAGATTAAACTGTTCAAAAATATTTAAACCATTTAACTCAGCACAAAAGTTCTGCACAGATACAGTGTCATTTGTGTAAGTTTTTTCATTCCTAAATGTACTTTGTGTGCTTGTCTGAGTGTTAGTGCATGTAAAGCATGGAAGATGA
Organism: Hermodice carunculata; assembly: GCA_964020975.1. NCBI lineage: Eukaryota > Metazoa > Annelida > Polychaeta > Eunicida > Amphinomidae > Hermodice > Hermodice carunculata. Next base: position 137,304,301 of record OZ026612.1, on the reverse strand, counting down.
TCAGAAATATCTGAGAAAATACCAGATGTACATGATTTACTACTGTTTGTTACACGACAGAAAATATTAACAATCAATGTGGCGGATTTTTCTGCTAACTTTGTTTGAAGGGTTATTTTTGGAAACAGACCATTACACAACATAACATCTAAGTAGTCGGCATATAAAGCAAGTTGATGCTGAAGTCTCCTGTAATAATTGAATCATATTTTTCACGTGTAAGAGACTCAATTATAGGGGTAATATCCTTCATGAAAATATCAATGTCATTTGTTTTGATCTCTTGGGGGTCTATAAATGTTACACAAATTAATTTTTTGTGTAATACCGTCACCAAAAATCTCAATGAATTGACCTTCCAAATTATGGTTTGGACTGTAAATGTTTCTTACAGTATACTGGAACTGTTTATGTAAGTAGATAATAAGACCACCATGAGAATTACATGTTGTTGGCCGTGGAATAAACATGTAGTTGTCAAGATTATAAAAAGAACTGTCCATATTTTCATTCAACTAGGTTTCCTGCAAACAAATAGCACTGAAATCAAAATCATTTTGAGCCAATTCATCAATTAACATTTTCAAAGTATCATACTTAGCATTTATGGATTGAATATTTAAATCTAGAAGTGAAAATGTATCTTTCAAAGGTTTGAGGTAATCAACAATTTTTTTGGTTTCGATATATGGAGATTCAGCTTCAATAGATATCGAGTTTCCCAAATCTTTTACATTTTCCAACAAGTTGTTCAATCAGTTAATAGAAATACCACCAAAATTTGTAAGACCATCCCGTTCTGAAGTATCAGAAGGCATTCAATAAGAAATAATGTAAAGCAGTAGACTTTGTATCCCATGTACCACTCAAACAACTCAAGTATGTGTATGAAAGCGTAATCACATTCATGTTGAATATCTGAAAAAGTAAGTATAAGAACATATCGATAAACAACTAAACAGCAAAGTAAGTAGGAAAAGAGCGAAAAAACAAAAGAATTGGGCTGTATCATAAAAGTCATTCGGCACACCATGTAGTGCATGTGTTCCTCTGGAAGGGCGTTCACTATTTTAATAAAGTGTCATTTTTTATCTGACAGTGTCACAGTTGGTATAAGAATATTTACCTTAACAGGAAACTGACAAAACAAAACATGTGTGAAAAAATACATTTGTGATGTTCATCAATCATTCTTTTTTATCAGCATGTGGAAGAAAAAAGTATCATGATATAATGAAATATGTCACCTGTGACGGTCAGACAGTCAGTTGAATTAAGACTGATTCAATCCAGACTCAAGTCAATATCCAGATCAATCTCAAAAAAGCCTTTGGCAATCTTTTCCTGAGCAGTTTTTTTGGGTAGTATGGATCTCGCCCCCTAATGTCCAGCTGCATGTAGGGCCAGGTCTTCAAGTATTTTATTCTGCTGTTCTTTCTTAAATCTGCTGAGATGTTGCGTCTGTAGTCCATAATTTCATTTTTCGGTTGGCGTGTAATGGGTGGCATGTCTGGTGATATCGATATTTTATCGGGGTGTGTACGCAGGTGTTTGGCTCCGGACAACCAATAATTGCGCTGGTCTAAGTCTACAAACCTCACGATGATGCCAGCATCTTTTTGCTGGCTAAGGCGGTGACAGGCAGACATTAGGGTTGATTCAGCATCATTGACACCTGGATGGTTTTTGGCCAACTCAATACACTTTCTCCTTGTTTCCTTTCAGTTTTCGCCAGCTTGACCTTTTCAACCATTAATAATGAGGGACCATTTCCTATCGTGGATATCATTATCCAATATTTTTATTGCCATAGCAGTGGATAGCTCTTTCATTTTATTGCACACCTTAGGCTACACGATGTTGACCACTGTTTCTACACGATCACTGCAGTCTTGCAAGCTGGTCTCAAGTGTGTTTACACTCTCATTACAATTTTTCAAGCTGGTCTCTAGTTCTTCATGTTTTTCCTCAAGTTTGTCAAATTTGTCATTCAGACACACCAATTGTGAGACCACATTATCAATTATTTTTTCTTATTATGCTTACTGCATCCAACAGTTTTGGGTCAATGTCAATCGATGCCTTTCTTGCCCTGGATGTCATGTCTAGTTTTCGTACATAATAGAAGGCTGACACATGTATGCAAACAGGAATGACCACTCCAATATCTAAGCAGGATCAATTGTTGATATATATATCCCAAGTTCTTTTATCCGGAAAATTTATCAGAAGTTATGCATATGAGCAGTTTCACAGTATATTCACAAATGTACTTGCCGAAATTCGTACACCGATCCCCAGTACAAATGACAAAATCTGGATAAAGAACCCATCAGATCCTGCAAGCGTGCTGCGTGTTTAATCCATTGTGCCAAAAACAGGGCATCTGTTTGATCTTGTCTTTTAAAATCCGTGTTGTTACGGCATACATGTATGCTTGATTTGAAAAATATATTTTGGTTTTGCCGACAAGGTTGCTACTAATATGATGAACATTTGCAAACGGCAATCTACTGGTAAAGAGTTAAGTTTGCATTAAATATTCAATGTATAGTGTAGCTTGTGTCTGATGTACATATTCGTCTGATAAACGTCATTTATTATTGCACGCAATCATATCAGTCTTCCAATTACATGCAGCTGTTTGTGGTTACTTTAAACAAGCGTGACTGAGTTGCATGGAGGTATTGCACGCTTTGTACCTGGTTTTATAATGTGTTGCATGGAGGTGGGGTTCAAGAATATGCTATTCTGGCATGATTGGTTTGTATATTTAACTATTACACTATTATTTCCTTTATTTAATTTCTTTTTGAATATTTAAACATTGGTATGCACACACACACACATATATATATATATATATATATATATATATATATATATATATATATATATATATATATATATATATATATATATATATATATATATATATATATATATATATATTATGGAACGTCGTTTCTCCTGTATTCAATATTTGGACAAATAATCATACATTTAGCGATATGATCAATTCTATTTATTGCTTTTATTTAATATTTGATCTTAACATTAATTCGATATAATCTTATCATGCAATGTATTTAACGGTATATCTAATTCTGGAAAAGCTTTGATGAATCATAAGACAAATCATTTTAATGATATCATCGATTGCATTGAATGATATCACTAAATCGATTCATTGTTATGAATAAATATGGTATTTTTAAACATATGTCTAAATTTATTTAGTCATATCATCAAATTGATTTGATCATATGTTGAAATACCCAGATAATGGATCTTATCACAAAATAGAATTAATGCTATGTTCAATTCGATTTCATGCTCAGATGCTCCCGGGCCATAGCAAGAGAATAAATGTTCTCTCTCTGAAAGAGAACTAAAACCATAAAACTCATACAAGACACGGAACGGTCATCCAGACGTGGCGAAAGTCGGAAGTCAGGTGTAGAAGGTCGCCCGAAAGTAATTCAACAGAATAAGTCTGACTAATTCACCAAGGTCACTTCCGGTTTATTTGATCATGACATCGAATATTAAATGTTGTCACTAAATATTTGGTGTTATGATTAATTCAGACCGAAATAAAGCGTGCATTTTTCTAGTTCCAGAAGTAATTAATGATATGGTAGAATCGCTATAATTATAACACCAAATGGATTTCAACATAAGACCAAATAACGTTTATTTAATCATAACAATAAATCGATTTGATGTTTTCATCGAATAGAATTTTACTTATGTCTAAATAATTTTCCATTTAGACTTATCATGAAATTGTTTTGATGATAACACTAATTGCATTTGATCTAATTTTTTTTATTTGACAAAGGCGAATGGGGAAGGCATAGCCCTCTATAAATCCCTTTCGCATTTGAAAATGTAACAGAGAAGAAAACGATATACAACGAAAAGACGCTGGTACCCAGAGTGGACATCACTGCATGAAGACATATAGATCGGCAAAGCCACACAAGGAGGATTGTTGACAAGACAAGGTATCACAGATAGAATAAAAGAGTAATGGGGCTTGCCACAGTGAAAACGTACTTCGTTACTCGCATACGGATACTTTTAAAAATCATGTGACTACCCCAGGCCTGCCTGTCGATTGGATATATGAATGTGTAGCGTTAAAAATTACGTCATCTTTAAAAGTGCAGGTTTTTTTGGCAAATAGTAATGTTTGGACTGTAAATGATGCCAAAGGGATCACATATTTTGCAGTCTGTCTTGGTTTGTCCTAAAATATGCGCATGCTAAAATAAAGAACGGTACAATTTGTATAGCATCGGGGCATATTGTAGAGGGTATAGTACAAAAAGAACTATACATCCTTCGGGCTACATCATGCTGCGAAAGGCCGACTTCTTACATTCCAATGATCCTCCCCCTGTCAAACTGTGACGTTTGTTTCCTTTTATCCGCCCGTTAGGGCACGTTGGCTTCAAAGTGTATCGTCATGCTGCCAAGGACCTCACTTTGTTTAAAACCCTGTGAACCTCAATGCCGGACACAGAGATCTCCAAATTCTGAGCTTTATGCCATTTCTTTGATCATGTTTTGTATTGCACTTGATCAAGCATAAACTGCATGGTCTTCCTTGACCATATTGCATAAAAGTACGGCAGTGCATCCAATTCTGTGTAAAATATCGTACGTATCATATTCTATGATACACCAATGGAAACGTTCTCTCTCTCTCTCTCTCTCTCTCTCTCTCTCTCTCTCTCTCTCTCTCTCTCTCTATGTGCATGTGTGTGTGTGTTTATGTGTGTTTGTGTGTGTGTGTGTGTGTGTGTGTGTACGTGCGACAAACACTGATGACGTTATAAACTAATTTGTATAGTTATGGGCTAGAAAGCAAAAAAAGTAATGAATTCGGAATCCTGGATCTCATGACACTCTTCTGCCACCAGTCGTCATAAATATATGTCCAATGATACACGCTTATTAAGGCTGGAAATTTTATGTCAGGGACATAACTCTTGCAAAAAATTCAAACAATGATCAAAATAAGAAGTGTTCATTCTTCCAGTACGATCCAATTGAATAAGCCTATCTCGGACGATAGCCGTATCAGCATAACATGGATGCCGTACGTCTGGTTGCATCTTACATTGTCAAGCTATTTTATCAGATAACATGAGTCGGTAGGTTCTTTAAACAGCATGCTAAGTGAACTATCTCCTGCAGATAAACCTTTAAATGCATGTAAATGAATAATTAAAATGTTTACGGCAGCATTACCACCATAGAGTAGTTTCAAAGTTGTCAATGTATTAACAAAGACAATCTGGCACAACCTGTGAACATTAATATACAAATATACACATCCAACATTTACGCTATCCCCATAACCTGTGTCATTCTGCCACTTACGTGTATGACCGCCCTAGTGGATTACCTACATGACCGGGTACCAAGACACGACACAAATGCATTCATCTGGCAATTAGTTACCCAATGATTATAATGCACTTACGTTCAGACAACGTAATCTGATTGCAATTATGATTTAAATTCC